>CM076572.1:595165044-595549150 GCA_034641835.2 Pinus albicaulis
CAAGGTTGTGCCAAGGAGTTATGTCAGAGACACATTTTCCAATTTGCTCTACAATATTCAGATATACTTCATTTGCAAGGGTAGATATCATAAGGTATACACCTACCATTTTAAACTCTTGCTTCATTTCACAGGGATGATATCATTATATTTACCTTTTTATCTCTTTCGAAGCTTTGCTAAGATGTCAGATAAGGTACAAATGAAAGTTGAATCATGTGAAACTTCTTTATTTCACCATGGCTTAGTCAAATTGATAGTCTTACATGAGCTACAAAAGGCAAATAGAGATTGGGAAGAATTCCTCTTTTTGAGTGGAATTGGAATAGAAGGAACAACTGTTAGCCCACAAGCTAAAACCCCATCAAAGATTGCTGGTCCTGTGGAAACAAATTCTAAAATATTTCTTAAACTTAAACCCAAGAAACAAGTGAAAGAACCAATGACATCATTTAATATCCAAGAGACTCCTAGGTCTATACAGAAGAAGAAAACCCTAGTTGAGGAAACAATTTTAGAACAGTTAACTAGCAAAGCAAATCCAAATAAGTTGACTAAAAGTCAGAAGTTAAAAGAAAAGGATAAGGTTGTAGTTGCAGAGGATACAAGAGGAAATTTGAATTACATACTTCAGGCTATCGACATAGAGGAATCTCCCCTAGTGCAAGCAGACTTCATCAAATTAGATATAGGTGCCAGCAAATTGAAAAAATTGAAGACATCTAAAAAGTTAGAATTTGAAGAAGAGGTGGTAGAGTTTATTTTTAAACCCAGAAGACCCTCAATGAGGCAATCTAAGAAGCTGAAACAGTCAGATTTGGGGATAGAGAAAACAGGGGAAGAAAGTGCTATTGTTTTTGAAGAAACTACAAATGCATCATCTGCAATGCCTGAAGAAGATAGAAATAGGGTCTTCAAGGTTCAAAAGGAAAAAAGAATCTATGAAGAGGTAAAGAACAAACTCAAGCTTGAAAATAATGAAATTGAGAAATTGAATCAAAGAGAAAACAATATATGCTAAAGAGAAGGTCAATTTTGAAAGGATGAAAGGGTTGTGGGAGCTTGAGAAAAATCCAAATCCTGAACTGATTGATAGTCAAGCTCAGTTTTTCATCTGGACCCTACCTGCAATCAAGGAAGCCAAGTTCATCATGATGGTTAACATAAAACTGAGGGCTAATAATATAAGGCTCAAGAGGATAATTGAAGATTTAGAGATACAATTAAATCAGTTTGGAGATGAGCTACAACCTAAACAGTAAGTTTCATCTTTGAAATAAACTTTGAAGGTTATATACTAATGCTCCATTTTTGAAACTGCTCAAGGTTGATGGTAGTGTTATAAGAATGGATCTACAATTGAAGACTAAGTTTTTAAGGTTTTTGACTGGAAATTTTGAGGAAAAAACTAAGAAAGATGAAGACTCAGCAGTTTCGTAGCGCGCTACGAAATTGTTGTAGGATGCAGTTTTGTAAATTTTTGTAAATTTCAAAGAATAAATGGTTCATTTTTGAAGCCTTGATGCTGATGGGAGATATATATTTAATACCAATGAATATTCAAAGGGTTTTGGCACATTTAAACAGGATTCTAAAACATGTTTTTCAAAAGAAAGGTCTGTGCTACGAAAACACAGACAGTTTCGTAACGTAACATTATGGCAGTTTCCACATCATTTTTGAAAATTTGACATATACACAAATGGAAGGTCAAATCTCTATGAACACTTTAAGACATTTGGCATGTGTTTTGAGTTCAAATTATGCAGCAAATGGTTCGAATTGGTATTAATGAAGCACTCAGCTACTATACAGGAAGCACTATCTTATTTTACAGGGACAGATAAGGAAGAGATAAAAGGGGTCTAACAACAAGAAGATAGACATGATCATGGTCGAAGGCTAGAAGATGCAGCTATCAAGTGTTGTTTTAAGTATTTAGATAAGGTTGTTATGTTTTAATAAATGATGTTTTAGTCCTAATTGTATTAGGAGTCTAAACAGACAGTTTAACTGTCAGTTGTAAATGCAGTTTGTTTTATGAAGAGTGTTAGTTGTCAAATTTTGAATTCTCCTCAAAGGATTGGAGATAATAATAAGATGTAATGAACGCTCTATAAAATGGAGGAAATCGAATAACGTAGGGTTGGAATTTTGCTAGAACAAGTGTAATGTTTGGTATTATCTGCAACTCTGTTTTTATCTTAATACAGTGGTATCAGTTTATTACTTAGGATTCAGAAAAGGCTATGGATGATTGATGTTGTTATGTTTCTCCTTTATCTTTTACTTGCAGTGGCATGAGTGTATGTTACTTAGAACTCACTGTGAAAGTGCTCTAACTTCCTTCATATATTCATGGACTGTGTGACCTACTGTTTTATTGTTACATTGATGCATCTAAGCCTTAATATGCCCTGACTTACATATGAATTTGATATCCATGTTTAGTAAAAACATAAAGTGACCCCATAAGCCCAATGGATGCTTGTTTATTTTAGTACAACCAATTACTAAATTTAATCCATTTACTCATAAAGTTAGCCATCTGAATTTTATTTGAAAATCATAAAAAATTTGAGAGAGCCCTCTCAGGCTGAGGAGGCTAAGTCTCAGCTAAAAGCCTGGCTTGAAATATTTACTCAAGGTCTCCTTGATTAGCAGCCTGTCAGGGCCTGATTTTGAGATAACACCTCCAATGACTGGGTCCCTTTTTGAAAAAGAGACCTCCATGCTGTCCTGCTCAAAAGTGTGAGAAGAAGGTTTCTCCTCTGACAAAGTATGGTGCAAGTTTTCATGCAAGGGTTTTGCTTTAGTTTTCTGGTTTACTTCCACCATGTGTGTCTCATGAATATTTTTATCAAATATTTTCACTAATGCGTTAGTGAAATTTTCATAAGATGCAATGTTTACATTTCTCAAAGAAAAAGATTCAAAGATCCACTAGGCATAAGCCTTACCTCTCAAATGTAGCGCTGCAACTTTGATAGCTTAATCCTCTGGCATTTGGTGCTGCTGCAAGAAGGTCTATAAATCCTCCACCCAAGATTTAGTTGAACATGTAGGTGAACCGTCAAAGGTTGATAGATGAAATCTATCCTGCTGCTTTCTTCCATTCACCTTCATCTTGCAAAACTCTGAAAAATTGAGATGATCTTGGAATTTCTGAGTTTGAAACTCATACTCTCTCAAGAAATCACTAAGGGTTTCCCTCCTAGAAACTTCTTCTTCTCTTTCCATCCCTCTTCCGGCAATCCTGGGCATGTGACTGCATTGAGCATTAGGATGTGTAGCTGCATGCTCACACTCCTCGAATCTAGAGTTTTTTTTTGGATCAAACCCTCTAGGAGATTCTCCATACATCTTCCTCCTAATCTCCTTGAAATCTTCATGAATCATATGTACAGATTTACTAAGAATCTTTGTAATTTTATCCCCCTTTTCTTCTCCAAAAGATGGAGTCTTCTTCCTGCTTATTTCTTTGTCTCCTTCTCGATGAGAATAGGAAGTGCAGGGTTCTTCCTCTTCTTTCTGCTTATCCTCCTTGGGAAGTTTCTTCGTGGATCTGAAATATGATGAGATAAATCCCATCCTCTTCAATATTCTGATATTCTTGGGCTTAGACTCACAAGCTAAGCCAATAAATCATCTTTGATATGACTGTAATATCCCAAAATGGGAATAACTAGCAAGGCATGACTGGAAAACGCATTTTCCAGTAATGGCTACTACAGGAATTGAAACGAGGACTTGGATGCCTTATATCAATGCATCTAAGACATAAATCCAATAGGAGGCTCCAAATAAATCCTTGTAAGGTGGTTAAAAATATCTCCCACACTTAGATGTCCTCAGAAAATGCCCGATGAGGGACTGCAACAATTGTAAGCACCAATGATGGAATGACAATGTTATTCTTATAGCTATGGAAACATGAAGAGAAATATAGCCAAAAATTATGTTATATATCAGCAAATGTATACAATGTGTGGAGGAATCAATCACTCCAACTAGGCAATGGAAGCCTCAATGAGACATATACATGACAATGGAAAACACTGCTACATAAAAGAGAGCTTGGGCTAAAATAACGCAGTTTATATGAGACACTGCAACCAAATACATGATATGACAATGATAGCTCAAATAAATGAGGGGGAGCAAGCTCTCAACCCCTTAAAACACTAATACAGAAATAATACACAATCCTCGGGAGGATTGGCTACAATATACATCAAAATGGAAAATCTGCAGAAATGCCGGAGTTGCTGGGTAGCAGCTGCAACTCTAAAATACTGGAGATGGCTGAAGATGTTATCCAATCTGAAATAACCTCCTCAAACAGATCTATCAAGTGCCGGGCTGACCCCGGCACTGAAGATCTCCTCCTCCAAAATGATGGTGCAACCCCTCACTGCAAGTGTGTACTGGAATTACGCAATATGGAGAATGGACTGCGCTGTCTATGATGGGAGATGCTTGGACTTGATGTCAAATCTGGAATACATCTTGGAAACCTTCCTTACTAACCTTCCTAAGGAATAGAGACTCCCTCATCTGAAAGATGAGACAAAGAATGGTGTTGTGGAACCCCTCCACTGCAACACCCAGCAACACTACGTTATACTTCAGCAGAAATAACGTAGTGACTGAATAATGGCTTTGGCCTTGAGCCAAGATGTGGAGAAAATGAAGTGCAATCCTTCAAGAGGCCTCTCAAGAAGGAGAGGAAATCCTAAACAGGAATCCCTCGTGCTAAGCACCACTGCAACTCAGCTGAACAACCGGAGTATGAAAAATAGTCTTCAGACTAAAATCATATGCTCAAAGATATCTCACTATGGCTGCCTCTTCCTCCTTTTATGCAAGTGAATGCCTCTTTGCCCTGGACCCCATACATTAGGGTTTCTTCCACAAATAATCTTTCTCCCTCCAAAACTGCATTGTCTTCCCAAGCAAGCTACACCTCTTAGGCAGCGCTGTTGACTTGGTCAATTTGACCTTTTCCTCATGCAATTGCCCCTTTTCACACTGGAAGGTGAAAAATTAAGCTACTCCATTGATCCTTTTTACAATGTGAAGGATATTATTCCTACTCATGGGAATTTTTCCCATTTTATTCACCTCCTAGATGAAATAAGAATAAATTGATGTTCCAATTATCTTTATGAAAATTTTGGAACATTACAACAAGTTATTTCTTATGCTCAATATCTAGATTTGATTTACACTAAATCCTGTTGAAATACTAAGAGGAGGGGGTGAAACATTATTTCTTTTCAATTGTTATTTTTACTAGTTAGATCACTTATAATTAGAACACAAAATGAAGAATAATAATAAATTATCTTATTAATCAGAAATAATGAGGACTTCAATCCTCTTCTTTACAATAAATCAAGTATAATAATAATTATGGATCCAACCCTAGATGAAGACACCAATCTCCAATCCACTAGGCTCCAACCTATACTTTTCCAAGCACCAAGTTGAACTTCAGAAGGCTCCAACCCTATCTTCCAAGGCTCCAACCTTGTCACTTTGAGGCTCCAACCCTATCTCTGGTACAAACAAAAAACTGGTCTTCTTCAGGAATCCTATCCTCTAGGGCTCCAATTCATCAATATAATTTTAGTGATTCTATGATTCTTCACGGCTCCCAATGTATTTTTCAAAGAGACCTACCAATATCTTCACCTTTGGCACTACCTCAAATGATCTCCAAGAAACTTAGCTCATAAATGAAAACATTTTCTTCTCATGAAGGTATCCCCACAACTCTTCATTTCAGTCAAACAAAATTTTCCAAGATCACTGCATGATGGCTTCAATAATGCATCATGATCTCAAGGGTGTTGTGGTGGTGTTTTTGCTACATGGATGTACCAAAATGCACATTTTTAGCAGCTGGTTGCTATCTAATAAGATCATATATAAAATGATATCACTGTTAATGAATGAATTTAAAAAATGTAAACAAAACGTAGAGGGTAATATAAGCATACAACACTATGAACTAAAACATACAATACATAAGATACAAATTCTCAAAAGGAGCAACAACCCAACAAGACAAATGGAGAAATATCCCTTTATTAGGTGCTCATGGTATGAATAATACAATTCTAAACTCTCTTGAAGTGAGTCCTTTGAGATATGGAGCTCAAATACCCAAGACAAGGGGGCCTCCTTTCCTCAAGCTCCTTGCAAGTATCTCCTCCCTTTCTGAAAAGGATGGTGATTGCTATCATATGATGAAGCTATCTCTTGGACTGAGATGTTGGATAAACAACATGTGAGTCACTCCAATCCCTCTACTACTACACTTCAAAGTTGGTTTTATATGGAGAAAAATTTGGATAGCATAACAATGTGTCTCCTTTTGATCTTCCCATGGCCAGTTTATATAGAAATTTTTTGAACTCTCTTCCCTCTCTTGGCCCAAGATTGATAATGACCCAAGAGTGGAGAAGAGATTCCTTTGTAGGCTGCATGCCTCCTCAAGGTGGCTCGAATTTGGCTATCCTTTACTATACTGGATAGAGAATCATCTTTTCCAAGTGTGTCAAGTGGTCCCATATGGTGACTTTTCACCATCCACAGGACCACGTGGCTATCGAAGCAATAAGCACATTGTACGCAAAAACACTTTGCTGCTGGTGCATTGTCCTCTAATTTATGACTGAACCTTAGGGATATTTAAATTTTGTACATCCTAATGTATTTATTCTTTGAAAATATTTATTTGTAACTTCCGCTTGACATTTTTCTAATGTCTTTTTCTTGCATGATTTTCTAATATTAACGATTTCCCCCTGATGTATAAGTTCTAGGAGGAACTGTATAAGATGAAATACATTACATTTTATTTTATGTGTGATCCTTTTGAGAGAGAGAGAGAGAGATTTTTTTTTTTGAAATGAGTAGGGATACCCCTTATCTGGAGTAAAAAATAAACCATGCTTTGTAGGAATCCTGCAAGAGATAAAATGAGAAATATTTCTATGAGGCGGGCATGTCCCATGCTCCTGATGTTGATTAGTTAAGCTAATATTGACAGATACTGGTTCTGTCATGTCATATTTGTAGTAGGTGATCTGATGTTGGTTGATGACGATGGTTGTTGACGCCCTTGGGGGCATTTTTGTTTCAACAAAAGGGGCTAAATATGGTACCCACATGCATTGTCTTGGTATGGCAAGTTTGGAGAAAGTGATCAATGTATGCACATGTATTTTAATATTGGGGACCTTTCCATGTAAGAATTTTTGGGAGATATGCCTACTGATATACGAGTCTTCGATGAATTCTAACAGAGTGCAATGATTATGAATTACGATACCATTTTGGACATGAAAACTGGTGTTGATGTCGAATTTCAAGAGGATCAAATACATCAAAGGGAAATGTTAATTCCAATTGTGCCATCTGAGTATGACCCTATTGTGGTGAGGACTTATCCAAGGTACTACCTCCTCCTTGGAAAGTGTTTGTTGAAGTCAAAATTAAGGAAGCATCAAATGATCAAAATAAGTATTGATACAAGGGACCAGGGTTTTCTATGAAGTAGGGTGTAATGTGATAGGTTAACGAGACATGATGATGAGGAATGGCTATAACTAATGGTGATGGTTAACTGGCCCGAGGTCAGGGTTGTAAATTAAAGTGGTGGCAGTCATAACAACTTCTGATGGGGGAATCAATGGGGATGGTAGGACATCTAGGGTGTTTGTATGCTTGCTATAACTCACATGGTTGGGTGTGGAAAAAATTCACAACTCCAACCAAGGGTGATTATGGATTGCTGCCAAGTAAGAAATGTCAATGTATGGGTGGGATTTTTCTCCTAAAAAAAATCTTTGTACACTTTCCAAAAGAATATGAAAGTGGTTTGGATGTACCAACACCAAGACAAGTGCCCCATTAACATGTATTATCCTGCATGATGACACGATAAGTGTGTTTTTCTGAGGGTAGGGGCCCCATTGGTTAGTATCGGTGCGAGCATGATGAGGCGGATGAAATGTCACAGACGGGCTCTGCTTATGAGGGTGTGATAGGCCAAATGTGAAACACGGTGATGTGTTTTTGTTGATATGTTTGTAGAGACTGGTGGCCCGGGAACAGGATTTTGACATGAGATGAGTAAAACTAATTGATGTTTGATCATGGATGTATGAACACGAAATGGTTCTTGGGCCGGAGTTTGTGGCCATGGCTCCAGATATTCATGTATAGTTTACATGAGTGATGGATGTCATGGAAGGTGAGGCTCTACTGACCTTTAAGGGTATTCATCATGTGCAAGGTGGGATGATGATAAACATGGTCTGATGAATGAAACCTATGGTTTTATTCTTCTGAATAAATTATTTCAGGATATGCAAAGCTTTTTAGGGAAGCCTATCATGTTGAGGATAGAATGATACCTGCTCTTTTACTTTTTCTGTCTGGTACGTATGGTCATTTGACGTGTTTGCAACATTTGTGGCTAATACCCCAAGTAAAAACATCATCATCATACAAATATTTTAAAATGACTTGAATTCAAAGCAATAAGAGAGGGTGTACCTGAACTATAGAATGGAGTGGGTTGGTGTTGGGCCCAAAAATGACTTGATCTGAAACATAGATTTATGAGGTCCATATCAAACATGATGAAGTGTTGATCACTATGTTTCTCATGGTTTTGTGATTAGATACTCTGAGCTCTATTTATGGGCTCCCAAAAATGGTAAAAAGCGTGATATATCGGCTAATATGGCCCATTTTTAGGTCATTTGTGCCTTCTGAGTGTTTGAGGTCAGATCCATTTTTCAGAGATTTTCTTGTTGTTGCGATCAACTAGAGTACCCGAGATTCACGTGGATAGTGTCAGGTAGGAGCTAAAACCTCCTTCTATTTAATTTTGTCACTTTCATGTCTGGGTGGGTCGTACAAGTGGGGTCTTGTACGGACTTTTGTCCATTTTTGGGTAGGACTGCGTGGGTGATCCAAGATAGCACGCATAGTCTTCATGCAAAGAATTTTTCTTTGTGTGGAGACCGCAAAACTGTCAAAGTTTCAGTGCGATGTACCATGTGCTTGTGTTGGGAACATGCATGATTTCAGTGCACACTAATGGTTGTAAATCATGGGGGTGCGAGATTTACTTAATTTGAAGTTTTGTTTGCAAAATTGACATTTTTTGGTGTTTCCTCGGTGGCAGGATGCTTTGGAGAGAGATATATTGTCTTTCCCTTCACACAACAGTAGTACAGAACCTGCGTGCTCGAGAGAATTTAGCACGGTATGGGATACTAAAGTTTTTTCAGAGCCCCTTCTTGAGGTCCTAGGATGTGTTTTTAGGATTCATCATTAGGTGTTGGGATAGGTGGTGACACATGATGGTTTTGTGTCAAGGAAAACTAAGGATACAACCTGAGTCTAATATTTACTTCGTGATGGGCCTTTTTCCTCATGGGGAGGCTCTTCCTTATCTACTCCCTACTGGGGGAGTGAATATCCATGAGTGGGCCAAGTAAGCTGGGCACTGCGGGCATAACCCCATCTCACGGGGTTTTTTTCAAGTGACTTTAGTTACATATTTGGCTGAGCAAGCTGCTCTAGCCATGATAGTTTCGGTTGTCGAGGTCTTCATCGCCTCACCGAGTACTAGGACCGCATATCGTGATGATGTGACAACTGTAGTTGGGTCACTTCTTTGATTGGGCCAGATTTGCATATCAAGGTATGGTCAGGAAGTTTTCCAAGGCATATAGGGGTGCAACGAAGACCTTTTTATATGCGAGCATCCTCTGCTATATTATGTAGGAGTGGGTGGTGATGCTACGACCCTTTATTCCGGTGCCTCTAAGCCCCCATAGGGATTCTCGAATGCACCGATGGGAACCTGTGATGCCCTGTGCTAGTAGGGGTGAGGCAGGTAGATACTGGGATGAGACAGTCGAGGCATGGTTCAAGTCGAACCCACAACTATTCCTTAAGTTTCTGTATGTGGGGTCCTAATTTCGGGGGGACTCAAACATGGGTCTTCCTCTTGCTTATGCATGGGGACCGACAGGTACGATATTTTATTTTTTCTGCATTTAGAGTTTCGTTCTTTATGTATGTATATATATGTCGTTGATGGTGACACTGATACTATATTTGGTTTCCTTTGGAGATGTGGGGCAGACGGGGTGTCCCCTTGCCTTGTTAGTAGGACATGAGCCTAGGAGGAGAGGTACACTTGGTACGGTCAGGTCCAGCTTGAGGGGAAAATCGGTGCAGGTGGTCCCTCGGGGGAGGGTAGCAGTGCTGCAACTACTAGCGGGGATGTTTCTCTTTTGGTGCATGTAGAGGTTGTAGAGGCGCCCGTGGCAGTGGTGGAGGCACTCTTGGCTACTTCCGAGACTTGGATGTTGGCAGCAGAGGACCAAGAAGTGGATGCTGAGGCTCAGCTGGCGGCAGCTGAGGTGCAGGTTATAGATGTTGTAGCTCATGATGAGGCTTCAGATGCTCATTTTTGAGATTACAAGGATTCTTGGAGTCAGATGGAGAGGCTGAATGAGGGTTTTCCAACTAGGGGTTTTCATAACCTAGCCAAAATCTGGTTAGAGACATTGATGGCCCGAGAGAGGGCACATTTCCCATCTTTGCGTTGAGCAGCAGTTGTTGTGGCAGCTACTGCTTCGATACTAGTGCCAGGTGCTCATGTGGTTCCAGAGGGCCCACCTATCAAGGCTAAGCCCTAGATATGATGTATGATTAGGGAAAGCACCTATTATGAGGATGCTTCCCTATATTGGTGATATGTATTTTTTGGCTAACTTGATAGTCAGCGGGCTTGTTTTGATGTATACTGGGACACATATTTTTTGATGTATATATGAGAGATGTATTTTTGGTGGCTCTTATGGTGTGTATATGGTTATTTTGATGATGTTTTTATATGTTTATGATGGATGTTTTTCTTATGATAGAATATGCTTCATGGTTGATGGTTTATACAAGATGCATTCTAGTCTAGGACATGGTTACCTATGCGATCGGCTACCTAGTTTTGATCTCTTGGTATATGTGTAAATTTAATGTCACCAAAGTGGTAGACCAACCGTTGTGTATGCGGGTACTTCCTAAATAGGAACAAATACCATACTTGAAAGGTTTGGTTAACTGTGATACCACTAACTAGGAATCAAGAAAGACATGTAAATGGTTGATGCCTTCGTTGGAGGCATCACTCAAAAGTTTGATGACTGTGTCATATTCCGCTTGATTATTTGTGGCTGATCGATACATAATCTGTTAGTGAGGAATGGTGATAGTTCAGGAGAGTATATGGCCCAGGCGAAGGTAGCTAAATTTTGTGACCATGACAGGCTCCATCAGCGAATCCAAAATAGTAGATGGGAGAATGATCCATTTTTGACACAAGAACATGGTTTTTAGAATAAGTCCATGATGATTGTGATCATCATAAGAAAACTATGTTTCATTCATTTTTACTCTAGGGTATTGAGGCTTTCTGCCATATGGGTGAAATTTCTTAAGGTAGAGCCCATTGACGGGGTTGGTTAGGAATGTACCATCGGGCTCTGACAAAATGTATTCTCCTTTGAGGAGACAATGTTTGATAATGTGAGGACCCTTCTATAATGTTTCAAACTTCATAGGTCCTAAGGATTCTTTTGCAACATCATAGCGGAGGACTATCTCCCCCTCAAAAATGATCGAGGAGTGATGTTGCGGTTGAATGATTCTTTCACTCTTTTCTTGTGAGCTACTTTGTGTTGGAGAGATTCTCGCAGGCTTTCATTGACGAGTTCTAATAGCACCAACTGCTACTCTAAGATTTGAGTATTAGTGAGAATTTTGATGCTTTCATGAAAGTTGGGGATTTCACGTTCAATGGGAAGCACGAGCTCCACTCTGTATACCAATTGGAAAGGTGTAAATCCTGTTGAGGATTTGACCATTGTGTGGTATGCCCATAAGGCCGAAAACATCATGTAGAGTCCCAAAATAGTTTTTTTTTACAACCTTTTTTCATCCATATTTTTCCTTTCCTATCACTATCAACCTAATAAGGCAACAAACACATGATTTTGAGAAGATAAAGTATTTGTGTGTTCTATTATTCATATTTGTTAATACCCTATTGTTTTGTTAAATATTAAATTCAGCTACAGAAGTGATACAATTTTGCAGCTATTCTATAGATCTGCAGCTACCTTCATTGTTAGTAGGGTTCCGGTGCATTAGCTTAGCAAAGGAGTATATGGGTAGATAGAGGATGATCCCCTCATGGATTTCCTCCTACTTATCCAATCCCATTCACCAAGAATATCGTGCATTCCCTAGGTCAAAGATAGCAATCAACATGTTGCAGCGTCCAAGAAAAGAGTTCGGAAATGGAACGACTGTGTCGATTTGCTTTCCTAATAGCAAATCGACAGATAGATGATATTCCATTTTTTATTTTAAATTGTATAAGGATTATAATAGAGATATATAGACTTATAGTTCACATTTAGTTGAATGCACTCTATAAAATCATAGAAATCTTGTGCATTCGGGGCGCACCAAATTTTATTTCCTGAACATTTTATTTGAATATTTCTATGTTAATTTGAAGTTCCCTTTCGTGCAATTTGATGTGTTAATAGTGTTAAGAACCTACTGCATTGCAAAGGGCCCTTACAAGTAGACCATGCCATTTTACTTTCAGTTCTTATGCATCTCAATCACATTAGTATTTCGTAATTCAGTAAATGCTTTCTATTCCTGCTTTATTTTCAGAGATCAATTTCAATAATTCAGTGCTTTGGTTGTGTTTGTTTCGTAGAATAATTGCTTGAATTCATTTTTCTATATTTCATATAGTTTAGCCTATTTATTTTCCATTTACATTCCAGACTATAATTTACAGTAGATAGAAAACTCTGTCTTCCTAGCATTTAGATTTTCATGTTTTCATAAAACCATAGTTGTATTATACCTTATGCTTTCGTAATTTATAATTAGTTAATTTTTTGCTGCAGCATAAAAATTCCTAAATAAAATTGATAAAAACAAAATTAATCATTTCTTTTGAAAGGAGTAATATCAAAAACTATTTTTAAAATCAATTCAATTGAAAATAACCACAGAAATAACATCTAACATAGATGACAAATTTATTTAAAAACATCACTGATCCATAGGAATTTAACATTGATCCATAAAGTTAAAAAATTAACAAAACTCTGATTTCAACTCTCATGTTAACGACAGAGACTTCTAGCACATATAGTGCACTTACACTTCAACAGTTTACTGACTCCGGTCAATAATTTATGCTTGAAATTTAAGAACATTATATTCCCTGAACATTTTGGCGCCATTGCTAGGGAAGTGTAAATAGAATTCTTAGAAATAAAACATGATATGCATAGAGAGAGATTTTGAAGGTAGGTTTATAGGACGAGGGAGAAGTTTGATTCCTTCATCATCACTCACTCTGCCCTGACCTCAAAGTTCTACACCACCCACTCAAACTTGAATTCCATACGTAGGTGGTCCACATACACTTCCTGAAATCCTCAAATCTGAAATCCAACCTACTTCACCTACTTCATCTACTGAAGCTTTAATTGAAGAAGAAAATCCCCCATCTCCAACTACAGGAGTAATTTTTCTATATTCAACAAGAGAACTACTTCTAGGACTGGAATTATAAATCCTCAGTGAAGAAGAAGAACAAGAAACTCATTCAAATTCTCCATTGATATAATAACCAGAAGAAGTAGAAAGTCCTATTGTAGAACTAGATACTTACATTAGTTCTGAGGAATCTGTCATGGTTGAATAAGAAGAAGGATAAGTACACAATCTCAATGGTGAGCAACCTAGGATTGGAGGAGGAAGAGGAGGAGATAGAGGAGGGGGAAGAGGTAGAGGTAGAGGTAGAGGACATCCAGAACCATTTGGATTCCCTATCCATGATGAGGATACAAAATATACAATGAAAAATATTTCACCTACTATCCTCCCTAACTTTCATGGAATAATAAGTGAAGATCCATAAACATTTCTCTTTGAATTTGAAGTATTATGTAGATCATATGATTATCTACATGATGATGCTCAAAAATTAAAATTGTTCCTTGCTACCTTAAAGGATTCAACATTAAAATGGTTTATGAGTTTAGGGATGAATTCTATAGGAACATGGGCAGAAATGAAAGATGCATTCTTAGATAAATATAAGGATTACTATATGCCACATAGCATGAAAGATGAAGTTTTTAATATGGCACAAAAAGAAGATGAAAATCTTGAAGATCTTGTCGAAATATTTGTTTATAACATTAAGAAGGAAAAATGGATAATCTGGATGGGGAAAATTTGAAAGCTCTCCTACTCAAATCCATTAGAGATGAATGGATTGATTTCCTCAATGTAATGGGGAAAGGAGACATTTCTCAGTTACCATTCAGAGAAATTTGTGAATTATGTGTACATATTTCAAGAGGTAGATCACGAGCCAGAAAAATTCCAAGAGATCCTCTCTTATCAAGAATAAATAAATCCACAACTAGGACAGTGAGTAGGGAATAATTATGTAATTTTCTTGATAATTTTAAAACATATATTTTAGGGAGTCTTAATGAGAAAATTGACACCTTTAAAATACAGAACAAGAAAAACGCTGAGAATGCTACACTATCTATCTTCTATCCTAGGTGTAGAAATACACATGCTCTGAGAGAATGTCCTTTAGACTTAAAAACCATAGAAACCTGTGTAATATGTACAAAAAATCAGGATAATAAAGAATTCCCCTCTATACCAGTTCTTAGGGTTACATATAACAAAGAAGAAATGCAAAATCAGGTATATCCTCTTTGCTCTATTTCCAGAAGACCATGGAAAAATCTTCAAAATCAAAATCAAAATTTTAATTCCCAACCATTTGCACAATATTCACAAGGGAATTGGAATTCACCTATGCCATGGAAGCATTGGGATCAACCACAACCTTGGAATCAAGGGTGGAAAAATCCCTAAGGAAGATATGCCCAATATCAACCATATCCACCACCCTATCAAAATTTCCCACCACAATTCTTTCCTCAGAAGAATCAATTACCTCAATCTCAAGCTCAAGTTCAAAATACAAATCCATAACTCTCTCTACCATTTACAGAAAAACCAAACCAATTACCTGTTAAACCACTTCTGAATCCAAAAAATAAACCTGTTTACAACATGGAAGGGAAAAATTCTCAAACTTATATAATAACTCCACTAGATATAAATAATGTTCAATTAAGATCTGGTAGAGTATTAGAAAATAAAAAACCCTCTATTGTTATTCATGAAATAAAGAAAAAATCTCGAAAAAATAGCAATAAACCAGAAGAAGAAGAAACTTCTCTTCCTCCGAAAGAATATGATCAAATAGAAAATATTACCATAATTTCTGATGATACTCCTATTGTAGAACAACCTTCAATATCTATTACAAGACCACCTTTTCCTGAAAGGTTGAAAATTGATAAAGGAGTAGAAAAACAAATCACATTGTCTGATTATGATATGATGGATGAATTGAAAAATATATGTATAAAAATTCCTTTATTGCAAGCTATAAAATAAATAGCAATTTTTTCAAAAAAAATGAAGGAATTAAGTACACAAAGAAAAAGAAAAGACATAAAAAGAATCCAATTAGTTGGGGGAATTGCAGACATCATGATGGGGAAGACAACAATGCATAAATATTTAGATCC
Source organism: Pinus albicaulis (assembly GCA_034641835.2). Taxonomy (NCBI): domain Eukaryota; kingdom Viridiplantae; phylum Streptophyta; class Pinopsida; order Pinales; family Pinaceae; genus Pinus; species Pinus albicaulis. The sequence goes on from CM076572.1 coordinate 595,180,803, forward strand.
AGGAAGCCCCATTGTGAAAATTCACATCAATGGAATTGAAATACCAAACACACTGATGCATTTGGGAGCAACCATAAACATAATGAGTAAACAAATTATTGATCAACTAAAACTTCCTAAACTTTAATACACACCAACATTATTACAATTAGCAGACAAGTCAATAATTAAACCTGATGGTGTGTGAGAATATATTTTTGTATCCTTAGATTCTTGGTAATATCCTATCGATTTCATGGTCTTTATTAACACTAGTATTTACATCCCACCCATCTCGCCTAATTTTACTCTACTTTCACCTCATCTCCATCATTATCATTGACCTCGCTTCATTTTTTAACGATTTTTCCCAAGGGTGCCCAATTCATCATTGTTCACAAGCACTAAACCCTAATTTCCTCTCCCACTGAGCTAGGGTTTGCTATGGAAACAGATACATTTGATAAGAAGAGGCATAAGTTAGGTCATATAAGTAAGTATGAGGCCATTCCAACTCATAAGATCATGTCTCCATCATTCTTAAGAAATCATTCCAAGGGTCAAGTTATTCCACTCATAGGGTCGGTATTTTTTCAAACTGTGTTTCTGACCAAAAAAAGATGAATTTGAAAAAAGTGAGAGAGTGTTTTGTCCATTATAGGTCAAGTAAGAAAACAATCCTTCATTTTTTACACAGGTGTCATGGTTTTGGAGAAATTTCAAAAATACAGGTGCCAAAGGAGAGTTGCTGCACTTCTGGAGTGACCTTGGGAAAATCATGTTTTCTCCTATCTATAATGTCCAAATGAATTTCTTTATGAGTAAAATGATAAATAGACAAAGATAAATTTCCAATGAGATATCATGATCTCAATTTGGAGTTGAGGAAGGCCTCCAAACGTTTCTTGCAACATCACTCTGCATTTCTGCACCCTCATTGTGAACTTCTTTTACCAGTCTTGGGAAAATCAACTTTTGACAAGATAAATCAACTCCAATCATAAAACCAAAGGTATATGTGGAAATTAGAAAGGATAATATTTCCAACAAGCTATCCTAGGGCCAATTTGGACATATGGAAGGCCTCTAAAAGTGGTCTGCAAATAGGTGTTGCACATAGAGGGTGCATTCGGAGTGAAATTGTGCAAATAGGGTCATTGCGTGTTTAGCCTAGTCACTGCGCATTTAACCAGGATGCTACACATTTGGGAAAAATATCAGTGTAAATTAAAAATTCACCACACATTCTCCAGGGTTATTGCACGTTCTGCTGGGTTGCTTCACGTTCACCCAGAAAGTTGCAAAAAACCTCTTCCATCTTTCCACTCCACCATTTGATGCTAAATATTTGCACAATGAGTCTACATGCTTCTATTGCCAGTAATTAACTAAAATTTAATATCTTTGATGTAACATTGTGCTTCATTGAGTTCAAACCTACTTATAAATTAAGGAACCCTAGTGTTTATTAAAAGATAATTCACATCCTAAAGCTAGTCCCTAAAACCTTCATACACTCTCCCTCACATTCCTACAACATTTTCCCAATTCCCTAATTGTATATCCCCATTGCCTAAAATAATAATATCCCTTATAACCCTAAGTCCTAGGGCTTCAATTATCTAGGCTCCCTTACATATTCCAAAAATTCTCCAATTTCATCACAACAACCCTCACTTCATACACTCACATTCCTTTCCATCATCTCCCTAGGGTTTTGACACCAAATACATCATGGCGACCTAGCAGAGGTGAAATTAGAAAGCCTAAGAGGGATGATTTGGGAAAATTGGCACATACCTATCAGAGAGGTCAAAGGCGGGTTTTTTCCCCATAGATTATGGGAGGGGTCCTACCTTCTTCACCAAAAAAGCAGGTACACAAAGGCAAGGAAAAGATGGCAGAAGTGGACATACATGAAGAAGAAGGTCTCCATGAGAAAGAGGCAGATTTTGAACTTGTAAACTTGGACACAATTGATGATGATCCTTCCTTGACCGTTTGAGAGAAGGAAGCCAATATTAGAAACCTCCAAGCTAATCTTGAAAGGTCCAAGTTTGTTATTAACTTTCTCAAACAAGAAAATTAGTAGCTGAAGACCAAACAGGTCATCAATGAGGTGAAATTCATCAAAGCACAGAAAGAGGCAGAAAAGGATAAGGATTTTCTTAAGGAAACATTAGAAAAGTTTGGTGAACTTGATGATGATGAGGATCAGGCTCCAAGATAGAGACCTAGGACTAGAGGGCTGAAAAGAGCTCTAGCCCTAGAGAGACAAAGGGAAGTTGAGCTAGTAGACCAGCTTACACTAAATGAACAAATTGTCCTAGAAATAAGTAAGAACAGGGAACCATGGCTCGATAGAGCCAATATACACTTGGAGAAGTTTCTATAGAAGGCCAACAACGATAATGACTTGTTGAGGACAAAGGTCAAACTTCATGCTCGGAAAGAGAGAATTGCATTGTCCAAGCTCAAAAGAGCCAATGGCAAAATTGAAGATTTGACCAAGAAAGAAGAGAAAGAGAAGTTAGACATACTTGTTGAGGTGAAACTCCAAGCCTCAAACACTTGATCAAAAAGAACCCCAACAATTTTGGTAAAATTTTGGCAAACTTAGCATTTTGTACCTTTTCGTGTTTTTGAGGTTATTTTATACACAGATAATTTTCTAAACACGCAATGCCTTGGAAGTTACGCTCTTTTTTGGGGAATCTAATGGACAAATTCCCACCACCAGCATATTTTTAATGATTATTACATCAATATTTTTCACTTTCTAAGCTTTTGGAGGAGAACTAGTCACTGAAAAAGACAAAAAACCATCAAAAAACCATGTTTCTTCCTCAATTTTTGCCTCGTAACTGCGCATTTACCTGTCTTGGGAGAAGGGATTTTCGATAGGGAAAATTGGGTTCATTTTGAACACAGAAGGTAATTTGGGAAATTATACTTGAAGGGATTTCCAACAAGCTATCATGGAGCCAATTTGGACACTTGCATCCTAGTCCAAAACAACCTGCAAGTTGGGGTAAAATGGCATTGCACGTTTAACAATTGACTGATTTTTTCTAAGTTTTTCTACAAATTTGAAATTTACCTTGGTGAATTATGTTTTTACCTCGTGTAATTGATGATGTAAATGTAATTATCATGTTTTTACTATTACCTAGGGTAAATACATTAGGTAAATTAACTAAATGAGGTGTAATGAATAATTTCACAAAGGTTAGGGATGAGTCACTTTCACCACCCTACACTCTAGGTTTCAATTCAGAATTTGGTGGAACTACTCCTCCTCTCATGGATTTGACCCTTGGGTCTAGGAGAGGTTTTTTGAGGCCTATATCATGTCATTTTTTTACTCATTTTCAAAGGTTGGAAGTTGGAATCAGTTTCATTTTGATACTTAATCAAGGGAACTTGTACTGAGTTTTGGCCAAGCTAAGAAAGAGGAGTTGCAGCTAAATTTATGGGATACCTGTGGTATTGAATGTATTTAATTGTTTCTTCTTCATTCACATATGTGTGAATGTATTTTTCATCTTCACTTTCATGTCTTTGTTATGATATTTTATAAGTTTGAAATTCATAATACATGCTAGCTATGCTCTGTTTTGGGTAACTGATCATATTTTGTTTCATTATCTTTTGTCTGAGAGAAATACATATCTTATGCTTATCTCAACCTCTTTACAGTTTCAAAACAATTCCATAACCATTTCCTTCATGTGATTTGCATTATACCTACCTTTCCCCATTCATCCCTGCAACCCTAAATCTATTTCCCTGACCTAGCTTTTCCTTGACCTAATTCCATTATCCATTGATGTACCCAACCAAACCAAATCAAAACAAACCCTGCATATCATACCTAGCCTAAAACATAATTTCTCCAGCCCTCCTCACTGTGACCCTTTTGGAGAGATCCCTCTTCAGCTTGATAGGGCTAGCTATCAAGTCAAAAGCGTGGTTTGTGGTTACCTCTGTTGGGATTCCTTCCTCAGCCTTGGGAATCTGGTGGAGTGATAACATATCGGCATCGTTACCGAGGAATGAAGAGATAAAATTTTCCCTGGGTGTATGACAAAGATCAGATTTGATTGTTGATGGTGAAAAACGATCAAGCACAAGAAGTTTGTGCATCATTCACCTGGCGACTCCAGTGTCGAAAAATACCAAGATTCAGAACTCTCATGGCGACTCCACTCTTCAAGAATCGGTAGCCTAAAGAACTTCTTGGTGACTCACTGTTGTCAAAATGGATTTTATTACTCAAAGGTATGCTCCCATGAATAGAGCTCATATTCTTGGTTTTTTGAACTGTATTCCTCGTATTGACTGGAAATCAGGACTGTCAAAGTTTAAGGGTCAAGATGGTGAAGAAGCTAGTTTTCATTTGGTAAAATTTAATTTGCATATTTATAGACTAAATATTGAGTTTCCTGAAGATTGTTTGATGAATATGATTATGGCTACCTTGGAGGAAAAAGCGATATCATGGTATGATAATCTACCATCTACTAGTTTATATTCTCTAAAGGACCTTCATTCAGTTTCCTTTCAACATTATCAAATCTCTAATGCTTCCTTGTCTATGATTGATAGTTGTTGTGAGATCTCTGATAATTTCATTGAGTTTCTTGAAAATTTGTATGGGGATGAAGAATGTCTAGATGATGAGATCATAGAATCCATTCATGATTTTTTTTCCCAACAAGAATCAAGAGTTTCCTCCTTGGATGAAGACACCCTTCAGCCTTTGCATGAGCACCCTTTTCATCACAAAAAATAATCAATAGTTTCCTCCTTAGATGAGACAGACTGGGATCAAGAAAGATAAGTGCCAATTCTCGATCTTGAAAATGAAAATCACCAAATCAATGTAAATTACTTTAAAAATCAGTTTTCTCCTTTGTCTAAAGATGAGATATATTAGCTCCTGAACAATCATGTTATAGCCCAAGCGAATGTTGATTTCCTGCTCTTACAGTGTTCACACAATCAAGAATGTGTGAGTGAAACATCTTACATTATTGAAAATGAAATTCTGGGTTTGAATGATGATATTCATGAGACTAATGAAACTATACAGGTAATTGTTGTGAGTAAACCAATTTATGATGATGATTCCCTGCAAGGATATCAACTAGCAGATATTGTTGTCTTTCATGAAGATGATAGGGCTATCATGTTTGTTAATCTTGAATAATGTTTTTGATTTAAGGATGACTTAGAATATGAATTTGAGGAGTATGAGCCTAAGAGAGACAATATGCAAGAGGTAGAATCAGAGTTACCCATGCTTGAGGAATTTACAACCAGCACTCAGATAACAGAAGGTTATACTTCCTTATGCCTTCCTATCGATCAACAACCAAGTGTCCTTTCAGATCATAATGAAGGAAGTAGTTGTATTTTTGCTGCTGGATCTCAAGACAAGGTAATACTTCAAGATTTTGAAGATCCCTTTGGCAGCCTTTTGCAAGCATTGGAGAAGATGAATGTTGTTTTGTTTTTCAGCATAAGCCTTGCTTTCAGTTTTTATTGTGAGTTGCCTACATGTACATCATTCTTCCTGCTCAAGGAAAGTGAGAGCAGAACTTCAGTAAGTAGCCATCTCCTGGATTGGTTACACTGGAAGGATCATTTAACCTAATCAGCAATTTTACAATAGATTAGAGTAGGTTGGTATCATTTCAGTTTGATTTTATTTTATTTTTAACAAGTGTTGATAGAATTCAACAAGGTTTGAAACCCGAGGTGAAGGCCCTAAGGATTTTGTGATATGTTAGTGTGGGTTGAAGTTTGCAGTGTGTTTTTAGTTTTAGTTTTAGTTTCAGTTTACATATTGTGACTCCATTGCCTAATGGATAAGGCATTGATCTAAAAATTCAAAGATCTGTGGTTCTTGGCACCTCCAAGGAGCTACCATCCCCAGCTGGAGCCTATGTTAGCACTAGTATTTACATCCCACCATTACCACCTAATTTTACTCTACTTTCACCTCATATCCGTCATTATCATTGACCTCGCTTTGGTTTTTAACCATTTTTCCCAAGGGTGCCAAAGTCATCATTGTTCACAAGCACTAAACCCTAATTTCCTCTCCCAATGAGCTAGGGTTTGGTATAGAAATAGAGAAATTTGAGCAGAGGATGCATAGGTCATATCACTAAGTATGAGGCCATTCCAACTCATAAGATCATGTCTCCATAATTTTTTAATAAATCATTCCAAGGGTCAAGCTATTTGGCACTCATAGGGCTGTTTTTTCTTCAAACTGTGTTTCTGACAAAAAAAGATGAATTTGACAAAAGTGAGAGAGTTTTTTGTCCATAATAGGTCAAGGAAGAAAAAATCCTTCAGTTTTTACATAGGTGTCATGGGTTTTGATAAATTTCAAAAATACAGGTGCCACAGGATAGTTGTTTCACTTCTGGAGTGACCTTGGGAAAACCATGTTTTCTCTTATCTATAATGTCCAAATGACTTGCTTGATGAGTCAAATGATAACTATAAAAAGAGATATTTTCAATGAGATATCATCAGCTCAATTTCTAGTTGAGGAAGGCCTCCAAAAATTTCCTGCAACGTCACTCTGCATTTATGCACCCTCATTGTGCACATTTTTTACAAGTCTTGGGAAAATCAAATTTTGACAAGTTAAATAAACTCCAATCATAAAACCAAAGGTAGATTTGGAATATAGAGAGGAAAATATTTCCAATGAGATATCCTAGGCCCAATTTGGACATTGAGAAGGCCTCCAAATGTGGTATTCAAAAAGGTGCTCCACATAGAGGGCGCGTTCAGAGTGAAATTGTGCAAAACAGGGTCGCTGCATGTTTAGCCTGGTCGATGTGCATTTAACTAGGACACAATGCATTTGGGAAAAATATCAGTGAAAATTACAACTGTGGTACACGTTCTCCAGGGTTGCTGCGCATTCACCTAAAAAGTTCCAAAAAACCTCTGCCAGCTTGCCACTCCACCATTTGATGCTAAATATTTGCACAATGAGTCTACATGCTTCTATTTCCAGTAAGTAACTAAACTTTCATCTCTTTTATGTATCATTGTGCTTGATTGAGTTCAAACCTACTTCTAAATTAAGGAACCCTAGTGTTTATTAAAAGCTAAATCTTTGCACAATGAGTCTACATGCTTCTATTTCCAATAAGTAACTAAACTTTCATCTCTTTTATGTATCATTGTGCTTGATTGAGTTCAAACCTACTTCTAAATTAAGGAACCCTAGTGTTTATTAAAAGCTAATTCACACTATAAAGCTAGTCCCTAAAACCTTCATACACTCTCCCTCACAATCCTAAAACATTTTCCCAATTCCCTACTTTTATATCCCCATTCCCTAAAATAATCATATCCCTTATAACCCTAAGTCCTAGGGTTTCACTTACCGAGGATCCCTTACATATTACCAAAATCCTCCAATTTCATCACACCAACCCTCACTTCATACGCTCACATTCCATTCCACCATCTCCCTAGGGTTTTGACACCAAATACATCATGGAAACCTAGAAGAGGGGAAATTAGCAAGCCTAAGAGGGTTGAATTGGGCACATTGGCACATACCTATTAGAGAGGTCATAGGTATTTTTTTTCCCCACATATTTTGGGAGGGGCCCTGCCTTCTTCACCAACAAAGCAGGTACACAAAGGAAAGGAAAATATTGCAGAAGAGGACATACATGAAGAGGAAGGCCTCCATGAGAAAGAGGCAGATTTTGAACTTGTAAACTTGGGCACAATTGATGATGATCCTTCCTTGATCATCCAAGAGAAGGAAGCCAAGATTAGAAACCTCCAAGATAATCTTGAAAGGTCCAAGTTTGTTATTAACTTTCTTAAACAAGAAAATCAACAACTGAAGACCAAACAGGTCATCAATGAGGTTAAATGCATCAAAGCACAGAAAGAGGTAGAAAATGCTAAAGCCTTACTTGAGGAAACATTAGAAATGTTTCGTGAACTTGATGATGATGAGCATCAGCCTCAAAGAAAGAGACCTAGGACTAGAGGGCTGAAAAGAGCTCTAGCCCTAGAGAGACAAAGGGAAGCTAAGCTAGAAGACCAACTTACACTAAATGAACAACTTGTCCTAGAAATTAGTAAGAATAGGGAACCATGGCTCGATAGAGCCAATATACATTTGGAGAATTTGCTAGAGAAGGCCGACAAGGATAATGCCTTGTTGAGGACAAAGGTCAAACTTCATGCCCAGAAAGAGAGAATTGCAATAGCCAAACTCAAAAGAGCCAATGCCAAAATTGAAGATTTAACCAAGCAAGAAGAGAAAGAGAAGTTAGACATACTTGATGAGGTGACACTCCAAGCCTCAAACACTTGATTAGAAAGTACCCCAACAATTTAGACAAAATTTTGGCAAACTTATCATTTTGTACCTTTCTATGTTTTTGAGGTTATTTTATACATAGAAAATTTGATAAATGTGCAACGCCTTGGATGCTATGCTATTTTTTGGGGCTTCTAATGGAAAAAATTCCACCACGAGCATAATTTTAATGATGAGGACATCAGCCTTGTGCATTTTCTAAGCTTTTGAAGGAGAACTGGTGACTCAAAAAGACAAAAAACCATAAAAAAACCAGGGTTCTGCCTCACTGCGCATTTACCAATATTCGGAGAAGTGATTTTTGACAGGGAAAATGGGCTTCATTTTGCAAACAGAGGGTAGTTATGGAAATGAGACTTGAAGGGATTTCCAACAAGCTATCTTGGTTCCAATTTGGACACATGAAACCCAGTAAAAAAAAACCTACAAGTTGGGGTAAAATCGCATTGTGCGTTTAACAATTGACTGATTTTTTTCTGAGTTTTTCTACAAATTTGAATTTTACCTTGGGGAATCATGTTTTTACCTCATGTAATTAATGATTTATTTGTAATTATCATGTTTTTACTATTACCTAGGGTAAATACATTAGGTAAAATAACTAAATGATGTGTAATGAATTAGTTCACAAAAGTTAGGGATGACTCACTTTGACCACCCTACACTCTAGGTCTTAGTTCAGACTTTGGTGGAACTTCTCATCCTCTCATGGATTCAACCCTTGAGGTTGGGAGAGGTTGTTTGAGGCCTATATCATGTCATTTTTTACACATTTTCAAAGGTTGGAAGTTGGAATCAGTTTCATTTTTCTACTTGATTAAGGGAACTTGTACTCAGTTTTGGCCAAGCTAATAAAGAGGAGTTGAAACTACATTTATGGGATACGTGTGATATTGAATGTCTTTAATTGTTTCTTCTTCATTCACATATGTGTGAATGTATTGTTCATATTCACTTTCATGTCTATGTTATGATCTTTTATAAGTTTGAAATTCAGAATACATGCTAGCCATGCTCTGTTTTGGGTAACTGATCATATTTTGTTTCATTATCTTATGTGTTATGTAACCAGCTCCAAAAATAGAAGAAAAGAGATATCAACGCCCTATAAATGAGCCACTTCAAGGGGGCAACCTCTAATACATTACATAAATGAACAATTCTTGGATGATACAATTTACAAAACCTCCTTTCTATATATAGGAGTCCATGATTTATATGTAATTCTAATTTAAATTTTACCAGTAAATCTAATAATATATAATAATAATTTAAGGGCACAATAATAACAATATGGGGGTTACAAGGGTACAATAATAACAATAAGGGGGTTACACTAACAACAATAGGGACTATACTAGTAATATAGGGACCTAACATGCCCCTCTCCTTCAAAAAAGTGTTGTCCTCAACGCTTGAGTAGCTCTGGGTGCTTCTGTATAAAATTCTCATCTTCCCATGTAGAATCTTCAGTGGGTAAGTTCTTCCACTTGATGAGATACTCTGAAATTGATCGATTCCGTAGTTGTCGAGTTCTTGTTTCCATGACCGCTTCTGGTTCCAATATGATTTTACCTTCCTCATCAAGTTCTGGCAATATTGTTTGAACTGGAAGATTTTCTCCTATAACCTTCTTTAAGCATGAAACATGGAAAACTGGATGTACTCGCGAAGAAGCAGGAAGCTCCAATTTGTATGCCATAGTACCAATCTTTTGCAACACCTTGTAAGGACCATAGTACTCTGGCGATAATTTATTATCCTTCTTTGCTTGCTTGAGGGACATTTGTTTGTATGGTTGTAGCCGTAAAAATACCCAATCTCCTACATCAAAACTTCTCTCGCTACGATGTTGATCTGCCTGTTGTTTCATTCGATTTTGTGCCAAATTCAGGTTATATTTTAAGAGTTGGAGAACTTCTTGCTGATGCTCGATGTGATCTTCCACTGCTTGAACCTTCGAATTTTCCCTTAAAGATGATGTGATGGATGGTGGATGATATGCATAAAGTGCCATAAATGGGGTCATTTTTGCTGCAGTATGGAAGGAAGTGTTATACCACCATTCAGCGAGAGGTAACCACTTGACCCATTATGTTTGTTTATCAGATACAAAACAACGAAGATATCCTTCCAAACATTTATTTACTATCTCAGTTTGACCATCGGATTAAGGATGATAAGATGAGCTATGACTAATTGAGTACCCAAACAAGAAAATAACTCCGTCCAAAAATTTCCAGTAAAAATGGGATCTTTGTCGCTCACAATAACCTTTGGGTTTCCATGTAGCTTTTGAATTGTGTCCATAAATGTAGTAGCAACTGTACTTGCTTTAAATGGATGAGATAATGCACAAAAGTGTGCATACTTGTTAAGTCTATCAACTACCACCATGATGACACTCTTTCCTTCGGACTTAGGTAAACCTGTGATAAAATCCATTGAAATCTCCTCCCAACGTTGACTTGGAATGGATAAAGGTTGTAGAAGTCTTGGGGTCTTAATTGTCTCAAATTTATTCTTCTGGCAAACCAAACATTCCATCAAAAACTTTTGAATATCAGATTTAAGGCCATCCCAAAAAAAATCTTTCTTCACCCTGTGGTAAGTTTTTAAAAATCTGGAGTGTCCTCCTAAAGGAGAAGTGTGCAAATCTACAAGAATTTTTTGTTTTAGTTGGGAATTCTTACAAAGATATAAGCGATCTTTGTACCATAAGGAATCATTTTTCCAACTAAATGTATCAGATGTACTAGGATCTTGCTGCAACTTTTGAATGAGTGTCCATACATCTTTGTCCTTCTTCCATTCATCTCTTTCTTTAGTTATCCAATCTGGTTGGATAATATAAATGGCACAAAGCAATGCTTCCACCTCTTCATTCTTTCTTGAGAGTGCATCTGCAACAACATTAAGCTTTCCTTTCTTGTAGATTATTTCAAAGTCATAACCCAACATCTTTGTGACCCATTTTTGCTGCTCTTCTGAAGATAGTCTTTGTTCCAAAAAGTGTTTAAGACTATCATGATCAGTTTTACCTTGAAGTGTCTTCCCATTAGGTAAGTTCACCATTTCTTTAGTGCATGCAGTATTGCTAACATTTCCTTCTCATAAATAGGTTTCTGTAAATACTTTCCTTTGATTGGACGAATTTCAAAAGAAATGGGTCTTCCTTCCTGCATTAAAACAGCACCAATTCCATTTCCTGAGGCATCACATTCCACAATAAAGGTTTTTGTGAAGTCTGGCGTAGCTAAGACCGGTGCTAGGCACATTGCCTCTTTAAGATGTTCAAAGTCCTTAGTTGCTTCAGGAGTCCATGAAAATGCATCTTTCTTCAATAATGTTGTTAGAGGTGCTGCTATTCTCCCATAATTCTTAACAAACTTGCGATAATACCCTGTTAACCCGAGAAATCCTCGCAATTGCTTTATGGTCGTGGGGACTTTCCATTCCTTAATGGCTTTAATTTTGTTAGGGTCTACTTTAACACCCTCGTGAGATATAATATGACCCGGATATTCCACCTCTTGTACTCCAAAGAAACATTTGGATGTTTTTTCATATAATTGTTTCTCCTGCAATAGTTTGAGCACCCTGTCAACATGTTCAACATGATCCTTCCAAGACCTGCTATCATCAAAAAATACTAGCACAAATTTTCTAAGGAAGGGTTTGAAAATGGAATTCATCAACCCTTGAAATGTAGAAGGTGCATTGGTAAGGCCAAAAGGCATGACCAAAAATTCATAATGACCCTCATGATTTCAAAATGTTGTTTTTGGAATATCTTCAGTTTTCATTCTAATTTGATGATATCCTGAACGAAGATCCAACTTGGTAAAATAAATTGCTCCATGTAATTCATCCAATAATTCATCAATCACAGGAATGGGAAATTTATCTTTAATGGTGAGCTTATTGAGCTCCCTATAATCCGGACTCATTCGCCATGATCCATCCTTCTTGTGTACCAATACTACAGGAGCAGAGAAATAACTTTGACTAGGTTGAATTATACTCGCCTCTAACATTTCTGCATTCATACGTTCAATTTCGCTCTTTTGGAAGTAAGGATATATATAAGGCCTGATGTTTGGAGGAACACTTCTGGAATCAAATGAATAGCATGATCATGATCACGAATAGGTGGGAGTCCTTTGGGAGTTTCAAACACCTTGGAATGATTGTCCAAGACTTGTTGGAGATCTGCAGAAATAGATGATTTTGATGTCGGAACTTCTAGTGAGCATAAATGTGCAATTACGCCTCGTTGTTCTTTCTTTAGAAGCTTTGTCATGACATTAGAGCTTATTATCCTTCCCGGCTTCCCTTCAATGCCCCGTAATTCGACTTCCTTTCCTTCTGAAAAAAAAATTCAAGAAAAGTTCTTGAAAATTAAAAGCTACCGTCCCCAAAGATTGTAACCATTGTACTCCTAGTACAACATCAGCACCTCCCCTAGGAATGGAAAGCATTGGACTATTCAATACATATTCCCCCATGGTTAGCTTGATATTATGGCATTTTCCAGAGCAATTTATAGTTCCTCCATTTGCAACCATCACTTGACATTCTGGTGTTGGGTATAGGAAACAATTTAATTCCTTAGCTACCTTATAATGAATAAAATTATGGGTGCTACCTGAATCAATCAACACTATTACCCTTTTCTTCTTTATATGTCCTTCTATCTTGAGAGTTTGAGGAGTGGTAATTCCTGCCAGTGCATTACACGATATGGTCGGATTCATTTCTTCCTCTTCTAGGGGTGGTTCCTGGTGTATATCCTCTTCTTGTTCATTTTCTTCTTATTCTTCACAATCTATGTAAAATAATTTCTTCTCAGCACACTTATGACCTTTAGTGTATTTGCTATCACAACTGTAGCAAAGCCCTTTTTGCTCTTTTTTCTTCCAATTGTTGTGGTGTCAACCTTGTAGGTTGTGGAAATCTAGGCGTAGCAACACTTCCTTCTTTATAGAATTGAGTGGTAGGCTTCCTTGTCGCCATAATTTTACATTCAACTTTTCTTGCCAACCTGAATGCCTTCTCCAATGAATCAGGTTCCAGAATGCGAACTTCATGTTGGATGTTATCCTTTAAAGTGCCTATGAAGAGATCAATCCTGTGTTCCTCTGGAATATCAGTTACCCTTATATTCAATTTTTGGAATTCCTCAATGTGCTACCCCACTAAACCCTTTTGTTTGAGATTTATCAATTGGCTAAAGAAGGTGTTGCTCTTTGTATCCTCATAATGTGCTATCATTTCCTCCGTAAAAATTGACCTAGTGACAATTTTTTTACGGGAGCAAAGCCATCGATACCATACAAATGTATTTTGTTCTAAATGTAAAGTTGCAATGCGTACCTTTTGTGTGTTTTCCACGTTATGGAGATCAAAATATTGCTCCATCTGTAGTATCCATGTTACAGGATCCTTTCCATCAAACTTCCTCATATCCATTTTTGGAATATGGTGGTTCTTCCCGCCAAAATTAGAGTTTATGAAATCACGATTGACATTTATTTTGTTCTCATCATGAGGTTCTTCTACTATCTTTTCACCATTAGGAAACATTTCTTGTATCAACTTTGTCAAACCTTCGATGTATGCTTTTAGATCATTCTTCATGTTTTCCATGTTGTCTTTCATGTCATCCATCTTAGCTTCCATGCCAGCTTCCATGCCATCCATCTTAGCTTCCACGCCTTTCTTCAAACCATCCATCTTCTCTTCCATACCTTTCTTCAAAACTTCCATTTCATTTTTTGTTGCTCTTTGCGAGAGTGAAATTTGTTGCACTTGCTCTTGTAATTTTGATAGATCATGTTGCAATTCTTCATCTTCATGAGTCATAGTAGAGCCTTCTGAAGGCTTAATGGGTGTTGAATTATTTTTACGGGGAATATTTTAGAACCCAATACTGATATCTATTCTACAATATTCCCTTGGAATCAATTCAAATTGATTCTTCAAACAAGACTTATGCAATTCGGAAAAAAAAATACACACCTTTTTCTTGCTTTTGAGGAGCTCGATATTAAAATTGGATTATCTTTGTGATTGTAGCACTTCAATATTTTATTTTCGGTACCAACGTAGCCCTCTGAATTATCTTTCGAATGCCACAGGTCTGACCTGATTTGGATTCTCCAAGGCAAAGTTGTGTCCAATCTCCCACAATGACCTAATTATGGACTGGTTCAATAGAGCGAACTTGTATGACTTGCCACGTGTCACTTTTTCATCCTTCATCTCTGAAATATATAGCCAAGAAACTATAGTCCATTTAATTGCAACCAGTTTTTACGGAACTCCAATATGATGCCCAGAGAAAGAGTTATTGAACTTTTCCCACGATCACCTCTTTGAGATGAAATTTAGGAGCTTGAAAAAGCACTACCTTCCACAGATCATATCTCCAAAAATATTGCGAACCAAGCTCTGAAATTTTTTGACAAATTTCTTCAGGATTTCAACTTCGCACCATAAGAATTTCAGATTCTGAACCTTCGTAGAAAAAAGTTATAGTGCAAATGCCACGATGACCTGTTTAGGATCCTGAAAAAAGACCTAACTTCCACAGATCATATCTCTGAAAATATTGCGAAACAAGCTCTGAAATTTTTAGAAAATATTCCTCAGGATTTCGGCTTCGCACCCTAAAAATTTCAGCTTCTAAGAATTCATAGAAAAAAAGTTATAGCGAAAATTCCACGATGACCTGTTCGGAGCAGTGAAACCCTAGAATCCAAAGCTCTGATACCAAATGTTGTGTAACCAGCTCCAAAAATAGAAGAAAAGAGATATCAACACCTTATAAATGAGCCACTTTGAGGCGGAAACCTCCAATACATTACATAAATGAACAATTCTTGGATGATACAATTTACAAAACCTCCTTTCTATATATAGGAGTCCATGGGGCCATAATGTAATCCTAATGGGGCCACAATGTAATCCTAGCTGGCCTAACAATAATAATTTAAGGGCACAATAATAACAATATGGGGGTTACAATGGTACAATAATAACAATAAGGGGGTTACAATAACAACAATAAGGGACTATACTAGTAATATAGGGACCTAACATTCTGTCTGAGAGAAATACATCTCTTATGCTTCTCTCAGCCTCCTTACAGTTTCAAAACCATTCCATAACCATTTCCTTCATGTGATTGGCATTATACCTATCTTTCCCCATTCATCCCCGCAACCCTAAATCTATTTTCCTGACCTAGATTTTCCTTGGCCTAATTCCATTATCCATTGATATACCCAACCAAACCAAATAAAAACAACCCCTGCATATCATACCTAGCCTAAAACCTAATTGCTCTAGCCCTCCTGGTTGTGACCCATTTGGAGAGAGCCCTCTCCGGCTTGATAGGTCTAGCTATCAAGTCAAAAGCATGGTTTGTGGTTACCTATTTTGGGATTCCTTCCTCAGCCTTGGGAATTTTGTGGAGTGATAACATACTGGTGTCGTTTCCAGGGAATGAAGAGACAAAATTTTCCCCGGGTGTACGACAAAGATCAAATCTAATTGTTTATGGTGAACAATGATCAGACACAATAAGGTTGTGCATCATTCACCTGGTGACTCCAGTATCGAAAAATCCCAAGATTTAGAATTCTCATGGCGACTCCACTCTTCAAGAACCGGTAGCCTGAATAACTTCTTGGTGACTCATTGTTGTCAAAATGGATTTGATTGATCGAAGGCATGCTCCTACAAATCGAGCTCATATTCTTGGTTTTCCAAACCATATTCGTCGTATAGATTGGCAATCAGGACTGTCAAATTTTAAGAGTCAAGATGGTGAAGATGCTAGTTTGCATTTGGTCAAATTTCATTTGCATATTTATAGACTAAAGATTGAGTTTCCTGAATATTGTCTGATGAAGATGATTATGGCTACCTTGGAGGAAAAAGAGAGATCATGGTATGAGGATATACCACCTGCTAGTTTATATTATCTAAAGGAATTTCATTCAGTTTTATTTCAACATTATCAAAGCTCTAATTCTTCCTTGTCGATGGTTGATAGTTGTTGTGAGATCTCTGATAATTTTATTGAGTTTATTGAAAATTTGTATGGGGATGAAGAATGTCTAGATGAGTTCATAGAATCCCTTCATGATTTTTCTTCCAAACAAGAATCAGTAGTTTCCTCCTTGGATGAAGAGATCCTTGAGCATTTGCATGAGAACCATTTTCATCACCAAAAAGAATCAGTAGTTCCCTCCTTAGATGAGATAGATAGGGATCAAGAAAGAGAAGTGCCAATTCCCGATCCTGAAAATGAAAATCACCAAATCAATGTAAACTTCTTTAAAACTTACTTTTCTCCTTTGTCTGAAGATGAGATAGATCAAATCCTGAACAATCATGTTACAACCTAAGAGAATGTAGATTTGTATCTCTTACAGTGTTCACACAATCAAGAATGTGTGAGTGAAACATCTTACATTATTGAAAATGAAAGTCTGGGTTTGAATGATGATATTCATGAGACTGATGATACTATACAGGAAATTGTTGTGAGTAAATCAATTTATGATTATGATTCCCTGCAAGGAGATCAACTAGCAGGTACTGTTGTCTTTCATGAAGATGAGAGGGCTGTCATGTTTGTTAATCTTGAAGAATGTTTCTTATTTAAGGATGACTTAGAATATGAATTTTAGGAGTATGAGCCTAAGAGAGACATCATGCAAGAGATAAAATCATAGTTACCCATGCTTGAGGAATTTATAGCCAACACTCAGATAGCAAAAGGTTATACTTCCTTATGCCTTCCTATTGATCAACAACCAAGTCTCCTTTCAGACCAAATGAAGGGAGTACTTGTATTTTTGCTGCTAGATCTCAAGACAAGATAATGCTTCAGGAATTTCAAGATCCCTTCGGCAGTCCTTTGCAAGCATTGGAGAAGACGAATGTTGTCTTGTTTGTCAACATAATCCTTGCTTTCAATTTTTAATGTGAGTTTCCTACATGTACATCATTCTGCCTACTCAAGGAATGTGGTATGAAAAAATGTGTTGCACACAGATGGCGCATTCATAGTGAAATTGTGCAAAAATGTGTCGCTATGCGTTTATCTTGGTCACTCTGTGTTTACCCAGTACACTGTGCATTTGGGAAAAATCTCAGTTTAAATTACAAATGTGCTATACATTATCCAGGGTCGCTGCACATTCTTCTGGGTCACTGCGCGTTCACCCAGAAAGTTCCAAAAAACCTCTGCCAAATGACCACTCCACCATTTGATGCTAAATATTTGCACAATGAGTCTACATGCTTCTATTGCCAGTAAGTAACTAAAATTTCATCTCTTTGATGTATCATTGTGTTTCGTTGACTTCAAACCTACTTCTAAATTAAGGAACCCTAGTGTTTATTAAAAGCTAATTCACACCCTAACGCTAGTCCCTAAAACCTTCATACACTGTCCCTCACAATCCTAAAACATTTTCCCAATGCCCTACTTGTATATCCCCATTCCCTAAAACAATAATATCCCTTATAACCCTAAGTAATAGGGTTTTACTTACCTAGGATCCCTTAAATATTCCCAAAATCCTCCAATTTCATCACACTAACCCTCACTTCATACACTCACATTCCATTCCATCATCTCCCTAGGGTTTTGACACCAAATACATCATGGAAACCTAGCAGAGGTGAAATTAGCAAGCCAAAGAGGGTTGATTTGGGCATAATGGAACATGCCTATCAGAGAGGTCATGGGTAGATGTTTGCCCTACAAATTGTGGGAGGGGCCCTGCCTTCTTCACCAACAAAGAAAGTACACAAAGGCTAAGAAAATATGGAAGAAGTGGACATACATGAAGAGGAAGGCCTCCATGAGAAAGAGGTAGATTTTGAACTTGTAAACTTGGACACAATTGATGATGATCCTTCCTTGATCATCAAAGAGAAGGAAGCCAAGATTAGAAACCTCTAAGCTAATCTTGAAAGGTCCAAGTTTGTTATTAACTTCCTCAAATAATAAAATCAGCAACTGGAGACCAAACGGGTCATCAATGAGGTGAAATGCATCAAAGCATAGAAAGACGCAGAAAAGGATAAAGACTTGCTTGAGGAAACATTAGAAAATTTTTGTGAACTTGATGATGATGAGGATTAGCCTCCAAGACAGAGACCTAGGACTAGAGGGCTGAAAAGAGCTCTAGCCCTAGAGAGACAAAGGGAAGCTGAGCTAGCATACCAGCTTACAGTAAATGAACAACTTGTCCTAGAAATCAGTAAGAATAGGGAAACATGGCTCGATAGAGCCAATATACACTTGGAGAAGTTTCTAGATAAGGCCAACAAGGATAATGAATTGTTGAGGACAAATGTAAAACTTCATGCCTAGAAAGAGAGAACTGTATTAGCCAAGCTCAAAAGAGGCAATGCCAAAATTGAGGATTTGACCAAGAAAGAAGAGAAAGAGAAGTTAGACATGCTTGCTGAGGTGACACTCTAAGCCTAAAACACTTGATCAGCAAGTACCTCAACAATTTTGACAAAATTTTGGTAAACTTAGCATTTTGTACCTTTCCGTGTTTTTGAGGTTATTTTATACACACAATATTTG
This sequence comes from Pinus albicaulis, assembly GCA_034641835.2. Classification (NCBI taxonomy): domain Eukaryota; kingdom Viridiplantae; phylum Streptophyta; class Pinopsida; order Pinales; family Pinaceae; genus Pinus; species Pinus albicaulis. The sequence goes on from CM076572.1 coordinate 595,199,783, forward strand.
CTAAACGTGCAACGCCTTGGACGCTACGCTCTTTTTTGGGGAATCTAATGGAAAAATGGGCACCACCAATAGATTTTTAATGATGATGACATCAACCCTGTGCATTTTCTAAGTTTTTGGAGGAGAAATAGTGACTGAAAAAAGACAAAAAACCATGTTTCTGCCTCAAGTTTTGCGTGGTTGTTGCACGTTTACCAGTCTTGGGAGCGGTGATTTTTGGCAGGGAAAATGGGCTTAATTTTGCAAAATGAAGGTAGTCCTGGAAATTATAATTGAATTTATTTAAAAAAATCTATCTTGGATTCAATTTGGACACCTTCAACCTAGTTAAAAACAACCTGCAAGTTGGGGTAAAATGGCGTTGCGCGCTTAACAATTGATTGATTTTTTCTGAGTTTTTCTACAAATTTGAATTTTGCCTTGGGAAATCATGTTTTTACCTCATGTAATTGATGATGTAAATGTAATTATCATGTTTTTACTATTACCTGGGGTAAATACATTAGGTAAATGAACCAAATTAGGTGTAATGAATCAATTCACAAAAGTTAGGGATGAGTCATTTTGACAAACCTACACTCTAGGTTTCAGTTCAAACTTTGGTGGAACTGCTCCTCCTCTCATGGGCTCGACCCCTGAGGTTGGGAGAGGTTTTTTTAGGCCTATATCGTGTCATTTTTTACTCATTTTTAAATTTTGGAAGTTGGAATCAGTTTCATTTTTCTACTTGATCAAGGGAACTTGCACTTAGTTTTGGCCAAGCTAATAAAAAGGAGTTGCAGCTATATTTATGGGATACTTGTGGTATTGAATGTATTTCATTTTTTCTTCTTCAATCACATATGTGTGAATCTATTGTTCATATTCAATTTCATGTCTATGTTATTATCTTTTTTAAGTTTGAAATTCAGAATACATACTAGCCATGCTCTATTTTGGGTAACTGATCATATTTTGTTTCATTATATTTTTTCTGAGAGAAATACATCTCTTATGCTTCTGTCAACCTCTTTACAGTTTCAAAACCATTCCATAACCATTTCATTCATGTGATTTTCATTATACATACCTTTCCCCATTCATCCATGCAACCCTAAATCTATTGCCCTGACCTAGCTTTTCCTTGACCTAATTCCATTATCCACTAATGTACCCAACCAACCAAATCAAGACAACCCCTTCATATCATACCTAGCCTAAAAAATAATTGCTCTAGCCCTCCTGGCTGTGACCTTTTTGGAGAGAGCCCTCTCCGGCTTGATAGGGCTAGCTATCAAGCTAAAATCTTGGTTTGTGGTTACCTCTATTGGGATTCCTTCCTCATACTTGGGAATTTGGTGGAGTGATAACATACTGGCATCGTTGTCGGGGAACAAAGAGACAAAATTTTCCCTGGGTTTATGAAAAATATTAGATCTGATTTTTGAGGGTGAAAAACGATCAGGGAAAATAAGTTTGTGCATCATTCACCTGGTGGCTCCAATGTCAAAAAATCCCAAGATTCAGAATTCTCATGGCGACTCCGCTCTTCAAGAACCGGTAGCCTGAAGAAATTCTTGGTGACTCACTGTTGTAAAAATGGATTTGATTGCTAGAAGGTATGCTCCTATGAATCGAACTCATATTCTTGGTTTTCCGAACCGTATTCCTCGTATAGATTGGAAATCAGGACTGCCAAAGTGAGATCAGAACTTCTGTAAGTAGCCATATCCTAGATTGGTTACACTGGAAGGATCATTTAACCTAATCAACAATTATGCATCATATTAGAGTAGGTTGGTATCATTTCATTTTGATTTTATTTTATTTTCAGCAAATGTTGACAGAAGTCATCAAGGTTTGAAGCCCGAGGTGAAGGCCCTAAGGATTTGATGATCTGTTAGTGTGGGTTGAAGTTTGCAGTGTGTTTTTAGTTTCACTTTACATATTGTGACTCCATTTCCCAATGGATAAGGCATTGATCTACAAATTCAGAGAATTGTTGTTCTTGGCACCTCCAAGGTGCTACCATCCCCAACTAGAGCTGATGTTAGCACTGGTATTTACATCCCACCCATCCCGCCTAATTTTACTCTACTTTCACTTCATCTCCATCATTATCATTGACCTCGCTTTATTTTCAACCATTTTTCCCAAGGATGCCCAAGTCATCATTGTTCACAAGCACTAAACCCTAATTTCCTCTCCCATTGAGCTAGGGTTTGCTATGAAAACATATACATTTGAGTAGAGGAGGCATAAGGTAGGTCATATCAGTAATTATGAGGCCATTCCAACTCATAATATCATGTCTCCATCATTTTTTAAGAAATTATTCCAAGGGTCAAGTTATTTGCCACTCATAAGACTAGTTTTTCTTCAAACTGTGTTTCTGACCAAAAAAATATGAATTTGAAAAAATTGAGATATTTTTTTGTCCATAATAGTTCAAGGAAGAAATGGCTCCTTCATTTTTTACAGAGGTGTCATGGTTTTGGAGAAATGTAAAAAATACAGGTGCCACAGGAGAGTTGTTGCAATTTTGGAGTGACCTTCGGAAAATCACGTTTTCTCCTAGATTTAATGTCCAAATGACTTTCTTTATGCGTCAAATGATAACTAGACAGAGATATCTTTCCAATGAGCTACCATGAGCTCAATTTTGAGTTGAGGAAGTCCTCCAAACATTGCCTGCAAAATCACTCTCCATTTCTGCACCCTCATTCTGCAGTTTTTGACCAGTCTTGGGAAAATTAGCTTTTGACAAGAAAAACCAACTCCAATCATAAAAATAAAGGTATATTTGGAAATTATAGAAGATAATGTTTCAAAATAACTATCTTGGGCCCAATTTTGACCCCGGGAAGGCCTCCAAATGTGGTCTTGTAAAAGGTGTTTCACATAGAGTGCGCGTTCAGAGTGAAATTAAAACAGGGTCACTAAGCGTTTAGCCTAGTCATTGCGCGTTTAACCAGGACATTACGTGTTTGGGAAAAATATCAGTGTAATTAAAACTGTGCTACGTGTTCTCTAGGGTCCCTACACATTCTTCTGGGTCGCTACGCGTTCACCCAGAAAGTTCCAAAAAACTCGGGCTGCTTGCCACTTCACCATTTGATGCTAAATATTTGCACAATGGGTCTACATGCTTCTATTTCCAATAAGTAACTAAAATTTCATATCTTTTATGTATCATTATGATTTATTAAGTTCAAACCTACTTCTAAATTAAGGAACCCTAGTGTTTATTAAAAGCTAATTCACACCCTAAAGCTAGTCCCTAAAACCTTCATACACTCTCCCTCATAATCCTAAAACATTTTCCCAATTCCCTACTTTTATATCCATTATAACCCTAAGTCCTATGGTTTCACTTACCTAGGCTCCCTTACATATTCCCAAAATCCTCCAATTTCATCACACCAACCCTCAATTCATACACTCATATTCCATTCCATCATCTCCCTAGGGTTTTGACACCAAATACATCATGGCAACCTAGTAGAGGTGAAATTAGCAAGCCTAAGAGGGATGATGTTAGGTCCCTATATTACTATTATAGTCCCTTATTGTTGTTAGTGTAACCCCCTTATTGTTATTATTGTACCACTGTAACCCCCATATTGTTATTATTGTGCCCTTAAATTATTATTGTTAGGTCGGCTAGGATTACATTGTGGCCCCATGGACTCCTATATATAGAAAGGAGGTTTTTCAATTTGTATCATCCAATCATTTTTCATTAATTTAATGTATCGGAGGTTGACCCCTCGAAGTGGCTTATTTCTAAGGCATTGATATCTCTTTTCTTCTATTTTTGGAGCTGGTTTCACAACATTTGGTATCAGAGCTTTGGATTCTAGGGTTTCGTTGCTTCAAACAGGACATCATGGAATTTTCACTATAATTTTTTTTTATACAAAGTTTCAGAAGATTAAATATTTAGAGTGCGAAGCCTAAATCCTGAGGAACATCTTCACAAAATTTCATAGCTTGGTTCACAATATTTTCAGAGATATGATCTGTGGAAGTTAGGGCTTTTTGCAGGCTCCTGAATTTCACTTAAAAAGATCATCGCGGAATTTTTCGCTATAAATATTTTCTACGAAGTTTCAGAAGCTGAAATTTTTAGAGTACGAAGCTGAAATCCCGAAGAACATTTTCACAAAATATTACAGCTTGGTTCACAATATTTTTGGAGATATGATTTGTGGAAGTTAGGTCTTCTTCAGGCTCCCGAATTTCATCTCAAAGATGCGATTGTGGGAAAATATTCATAACTCTCTCTTTGAGCATTAGATTGAAATTCTGTAAAAAGAGACTAGAAGTACACGGAATTTAGTTTCCTATCTATAAATTTCAGAGCCAAAGGAGCAAAAAGTGACACGTGGAAAGTCATACAAATTCGCTCTACTGAACCAGTCCATAATTAGGTCATTGTGGGAGATTAAACATAACTTTGGCTTGAAGAATCCAAATCAAGTCAAACCTGTGGCATTTGAAAGAATCTTCAGAGGACTAATACAGTGCCAAATTTCAGATATTGAGGATCTGAAGGTATATAGATAAGTCAATTTCAATATCAAGCTCCTCAAAAGCAAGTAAAAGGTGTGTATTTTTTTTTTGAATTGCATAAGTCTTGTTTGAAGAATCAAGTTGAATTGATTCCAAGGGCATATTGTAGAATAGATATCAGTATTGGATTCTCAAATGGCCCTTAAAAATAATTCAACACCCATTAAGCCTTTAGAAGGCTCTAATATGACTCATGAAGACGAAGAATGACAAGATGACATGTCAAAATTACAAGAGCAAGTGCAACAAATTTCGATCTCGCAAAGAGCAACAAAAAATGACATGGAAGTTTTGAAGAAAGGCGTGGAATCTAAGATGGATGGTTTGAAGAATGGCATGGAAGCTAAGATGGATGGCATGGAAGCTGGCATGTAATCTAAGATGGATGACATGGAAGCTAAGATGGAAAACATGAAGAATGATCTAAAAGCAGACATGGAAGGTTTGACAAAGTTGATACAAGAAATGTTTCCTAATGGTGAAAAGATAATAGAGGAAACTCATGATGAGAACAAAATAAATTTTAATCATGATTTCATAAACTCTAATGTTGGAGGGAAGAAACGCCATATTCCAAAAATGGATATGAGGAATTTTGATGGAAAGGATCCTGTAACATGGATACTACAGATGGAGCAATATTTTGATCTCAATAATGTGCAAAACACACAAAAGGTATGCATTGCAACTTTACATTTAGAATAAAATACATTTTTATGGTATCGATGGCTTTGCTCCCATAAAAAAAATTGTCACTTGGTCAATTTTTACAGAGGAAATGATAACACATTATGAGGATACAAAGAGAACCACTTTCTTTAGCCAATTGATAAATCTCAAACAAAAGTGTTTAGTGGGGGAGCACATTGAGGACTTCTAGAAATTGAATATAAGGGTAACTGATATTCTAGAGGAACACATGATTGATCTCTTCATAGGTACTTTAAAGGATAACAACCAACACGAATTTCATTTTTTGGAACATGATTCATTGGAGAAGGCATTCAGGTTGGAAAGAAAAATTGAATGTAAAATTATTACGACAAGGAAGCCTACCACTCACTTCTATAAAGATGGAAGTGTTGTTACTCCTAGATTTCCACAACCTACAAGGTTGACACCACAAAAATTGGAAGAAAAAAGAGAAAAAGGGCTTTGCTTCAGTTGTGATAGAAAATACACTAAAGGTCATAAGTGTGCTGAGAAGAAATTATTTTACATAGATTGTGAAGAGGAAGAAGAAAATGAACAAGAATATTCAAAAGAAGAGGATGTACACCAGGAACCAACCCTAGAAGAGGAAGAAATGAGTCCGACCATATCATGTAATGCATTGGCAAGAATTACCACTCCTCAAACTCTCAAGATAGAAGGAAATATCAAGAAGAAAAAGGCAATAGTGTTGATTGATTCAGGTAGCACCCATAATTTTATTCATTATAAGGTAGCCAAGGAATTGAATTGTTTCCTATAACTAGCACCAGAATGTCAAGTGATGGTTGCAAATGGAGGAAATATAAATTTCTCTGGAAAATGCCATAATATCAAGCTAGCCATGGGGGAATATGTATTGAATAGTCCAATGCTTTCCATTCCTATGGGAGGTGTTGATGTTGTACTAGGAGTACAATGGTTACAATCTTTGGGGACGATAGCTTTTAATTTTCAAGAACTTTTCTTGAATATTTTTTCAGAAGGAAAGGAAGTCGAATTACGGGGTATTGCAGGGAAGATAAGAAAGATAATAAGCTCTAATTTCATGACAAAGCTTCTAAAGAAAGAAAAACGAGGCGTAATTGCACAATTATGCTCACTAGAAGTTCCAACATCAAAATCATCTATTTCTGTAGATCTCCAAAAAGTCTTGGAAAATCATTCCAAGGTGTTTGAAACTCCCAAAGGACTCCCACCTATTTGTAATCATGATCATGCTATTCATTTGATTCTAGGAAGTGTTCCTACAAACATCAGGCCTTATAGATATCCTTATGTCCAAAAGAGCGAAATTGAACGTATGATTGCAGAAAGGTTAGAGGCGAGTATAATTCAACCTAGTCAAAGTTCTTTCTCTGCTCCTATAGTATTGGTACACAAGAAGGATGGATCATGGCACATGTGTCCGGATTATAGGGATCTCATTAAGCTCACCATTAAATATAAAATTCCCATTCTTGTGATTGATGAATTATTGGATGAATTACATGGAGAAATTTATTTTACCAAGTTGGATCTTCGTTCAAGATATCATCAAATTAGAATGAAGACTGAAGATATTCTGAAAATAGCATTTCAAACTCATGAGGGTCATTATGAATTTTTGGTGATTCCTTTTGGCCTTACCAATGCACCTTCTACATTTCAAGGGTTGATGAATTCCATTTTCAAACCCTTCCTTAGAAAATTTGTGCTAGTATTTTTTGATGATATACTAATCTACAGCACGTCTTGGAAGGATCATGTTGAACATGTTGACAGGGTGCTCAAACTATTGCAGGAGAAACAATTATATGCAAAAAAGTCCAAATGTTTCTTTGGAGTACAAGAGGTGGAATATCTGGGTCATATTGTATCTCACGAGGGGGTTAAAGTGGACCCTTACAAAATTAAAGCCATTAAGGAATGGAAAGTTCCCACAACCATAAAGCAGTTGCGAGGATTTCTCGGGTTAACAGGGTATTATCGCAAGTTTGTTAAGAATTATGGGAGAATAGCAGCACCTCTAACAACATTATTGAAGGAAGATGCATTTTCATGGACTCCTGAAGCAACTAAGGCCTTTGAACATCTTAAAGAGGCAATGTGCCTAGCACCGGTCTTAGCTACGCCAGACTTCACAAAAACCTTTATTGTGGAATGTGATGCCTCAGGAAATGGAATTGGTGAAGTTTTAATGCAGGAAGGAAGACCCATTGCTTTTGAAAGTCGTCCAATCAAAGGAAAGTATTTACAAAAACCTATTTATGAGAAGGCAATGTTAGCAATATTGCATGCACTAAATAAATGGCGAACTTACCTAATGGGAAGACACTTCAAGGTAAAAACTGATCATGATAGTCTTAAACACTTTTTGGAACAAAGAATATCTTCAGAAGAGCAACAAAAATGGGTCACAAAGATTTTGATTTATGACTTTGAAATAATCTACAAAAAAGGGAAGTTAAATGTTGTTGCAAATGCACTCTCAATGATCAGGTGATCATGTCCAAGTTGAAAAAATGCTAAAAAATGGAACTGCTCAAAATTGGTTGCAACCTAAACGAATGGAAAGGCCTCGTCGTTGCGATTCTGGCACCATGAACGGCACTTAAATATGACGTCATATGTGAATGTTATGCAGGTTTGAAGTCTCCAGTAAACTAAAAAAAAAAAAAAAAACAGTTGACCAAAGTTGACTTTTGAGTTTGGAAATATTAAAAAAAGAATATTCCAAAGAATATTTCGAAAAATATTCCACAAAATATTCCATGGAATATTCCATCTGGATGAATGGTTTATTGACAAGTGGCAAGTTCGTATTTGATGTTGGGTTGACTTGTTTTGGGGCGGACGAATCAAGCGCTGCCACATGGTAGGCCCGAAGGCCACCACGTGGCCCCAGGCCGCATTTGAATGGCGTATGGTAAATTTTTTTGGGTCTTTACAGGATTCGAAATGGAAACCTCCCACCGGCTAACACACACGCCTACCGTTAGGCCACAAGGGTGGTTCTTAATAGTCATTGGAAGCCAAGCGTATTTGAAGTTTGATAAACCTTTGGGTGGCGGAAAATGGGGCTAGCCCCCACATCGCATATGAACTACAGTTATGAACCAAGGGGCTCACAAGCAGTGGTTTACATAACCAATTATGTTTGTAGTTAAGGCAGACCATGTGGCCACTCTTCAAGAGTTAACATTAAATGTCACAACTATCGTTTGCGGAACCGCCGGCGGGTAGAGCGGTGTTATCCATGTGACCACTCTTACCCAACATTTAATGCAACTGTTTGTGGTTCCACCTATTCGGGGCGCATTCCACTAAATTTAGGGATTATGCCAAAGTTAGTGCTCCTAACTAGAGTTAGCCCACATTTAGTGGGGTTTTCAAGTGACATTGGGAAGAAATTTGTTTTCATCATAACTTCTTCAATATTGAACCAATTTGGATGAAAATTTAGTCAATTTTGGCTATTCTGAGCATTCTGGAGTGTTTGGGATAGGTTTCAGAGTGAACATAGGTGTTATACATCCATTTTTTCTTCAGGGAAGCTTGGAAAGCCACTAGGGCCATCAGGGAAATGGAGCTGTATTGGGCTATACTTCATTGTTTAAGGTGAAACAAAAGCCATTTTTAGCTTATATATGTCTTCTGAATTCAATTTCATAGCTGTTTTTTCATGTTTAGGAATATTTCTCACTGTATAACCAATTTGAGCAACTTAATAGAGCAAGTACATGCCCATTGGGAGCCTTGGACCCGACAGATGTAGCCCAGGAGGGGTGAACTACCTCATTATGTTACTGTGTTATGTTATGGTGAAATTTATCTACTGTGTATTTCTGATTTAAGATGTTAAACAATAAATTTAATTAACATTCCCTCACACATAAGACTCAGAAACCTTATCAAAAACACTTTGTTTAACTTGCAAGACATGGAGAATACTTTCCACACTTATTTAAATGGAAATGGATACTTTACACAACATTAAAAATAGTTCCATTTTCATATTAGATGGTATCAAAGCTCAGGATTTGAGTATTAGGATCTAGAGTTTTACTCTGCATTTTTTTTGTGAAAATATATAGTTGATTGTTTGCAAGTTTTGATGCTTACTAGGCTTAAACTCAAGAGAGGTGAAGGACACTTGGTTAGTACACAAAGTAATCCTCAACCAAGAAGGGCCGAAGAGCCACCTCCAAGAGTTACTGAAGAAGCCTTAAGCATGTATTCAAGAGAAGGAGAAGCTCCTGAAGACATTGATCCCAAAGAAGAAGAACGAGTATTCCAAAAGGCTTTCCTAGACATGACAGAGATGATAAGAATACTTTACCAAGAAAGGAATGATAGGCTTGTTGAAGAAGGGTCTAGACACCATAAAGAAGGAGAGGGTTCTTCAGGAGGAACGAAAAGTGATGACAAGTCAAAGAAAGGACATGGAGGAAACGGTGATCCACCATCCCCATCTTCATCCTCTTCCTCTACATTGTCATCCTCAGCTTCGGTGAATCAATCTCACAAGTCTAAAATATCTGGTAAAAGTCCATTTTTAAAGCTTGATGTCAAATTTGAGTTGCCTATGTTTAATGGTGAAGTCAATGCAGAGAAACTTGACAATTGGATAAGACAGTTGGAATTTTACTTGAGGATACAAAACCTTCATGAAGATGACACCAAGATTCAGTTAGCCTCTTTCATAATGGAAGGAGCAGCATTGGTATGGTGGGAAGCCAAGACCAAGGATGAAATTAAAAAACATGGTAAGATCACTTTATCATGGGCTGAATTTATTTCTGCAATTAAGCATCAATTTTATCCATTAGCTCATTTACAAAAGTTTATCATGAATTGGAAAAGTTTTAGACAACTTAAAGGACAAAGTGTTCAAGATTACACTCAAGAGTTTAGAAGAAGGGCTCTGTTGTTAGGAATTAATTTGCATAGTCAAGATACCTTGCTGAAATATATAGGTGTTTTACACAATTATCTTATACATACTATCCTGATGTTCAATCCTACTAGTCTAGACGAAGTTTGTGTACAAGCTATGCATTTAGAGGCTAGAGGGAAACAATCATTTGATGGGAATATGGATAGTGAATTTAAAGGCAAAGGGAGGAAAAGAAATAGAAACTCTAGGAAAGAAAAAGTAAATTTCTTTTGTTAAAACTATTCCAAAACAACCCACGATGAAGACCATTGCTGGAAACTTCATCTGGAGCTGAAACCGGAGAAATTTAAAACCAAAGATAAGGCCAAAGAAAAGGGAAAAACAGTTACAACTGCTGAAAAAGACTTAGGGTCTGAGTCAGGTGATGAAACTAAGAGCATAGCCATGGTACTAAAGAACATAAAGGGGAAAGAGATTTTTAAGGAAACAAATCCCAGTTCTAGCACTTTAAAATTTCACATAGAAGCTCAAAATGAAAAGAGGAGGATAGAGCTATTTCATATAAGGATAATCTCAAAACACACAAAGATAGACACACTATTTGATAGTGGGTCTCAAGAAAATATCATCTCAGAAGACTTAGTCAAGAAGTTGAAACTTGAGACCATACCTCATCCAAAGCCATATCCACTTGGATGGATTTGCAAGGATGCTAATTTACAAGTCTCAAGGAAGTGCATGTTTCGCTTCACCATAACAGCTCATTATGTTGATTTGGTTGAATTAGATGTGGTACCGCTTGACATTATAGGTGTTGTGTTGGGTAGTCCGTATTTATATGACAGAAAAGTGATATTCCATCGCCACGAGAACAAGTATCATCTGTTAAAAGATGGAAAGGATTTTATTGTGAGAGCACATCGGAAGAAGCTAGAATCTTCTTTAGTCAACGCAGGGCAATTGAAAAGGCTTGTCAATGCAACTCAAAATTTGACTTTGTTGATGGTTAAGAAAAAATATTTTGTACATAATCCTTTTCATGTTATTGCTGATATAAATGGTGATATGTTTCAGCATGAAAGTAAGTCGTCTTGGGAAGATGACAAGATGTTGCAGAAAGTTCCTTTGGTGTCAATCGGTGCAAAGAACAAAGTGTCGGTGCAAATTAGTGCAAGAATCCAAGAAATGGAAAAGCATGCAAGCAAAGAGGACACAAAGTTCAGCATGGGTCAATGCTGGTTTCAGAATGGCAGGTTGGTATGGCGAGACAACTTGGTCGGGATTCGACGCAAGTACATGGCTCATTCAGCAAAAATTCGCCATGAGGATAGTTGGCAAGGTGAATATTATTTTTAGTTTCCTTTGAAGTTAGACCATTGTATAAACAGTATGTATTCTACAAATTTCAGTATTTTTTCTGCAAATTTCAAAAATTTGCATCATGACACAGTCAAAGTTAGCGACAGTCGGTCAACAGATTCAAGGAAGAATTTGTCTTTTTATGAGAAGCTCAATTTGATGAAGTCAAGAATATTTCAGTGGTTCAAGGTTGGAAGAGTGGAGAATTAGTCTCCTCATCTTTAGTTTCTGTAAATCAGAGAGCTTTTGGGGTCCAAAATCTTCCCATTTGGGAGGTGCAACTGATCATGAACAAGTTGAAAAAATGCTCAAAAATGGAACTGCTCAGAATTGGTTGCAACCTAAATGACCAGAAAGGCCTCGTCGTTGTGATTCTGGCGCCATGAACGACACTCAAATCCAACGTCGTATGTGAAAGTTATGCAGGTTTGAAGTCTTTAGTAAACTAAAAAAAAAAAAAACAGTTGATCAAAGTTGACTTTTGACTTTGGAAATATTAAAAAAAGAATATTCCAAAGAATATTTTGGGAATATTCCTTGTAATATTCCATGGAATATTCCATCTAGACGAATGGTTTATTGACAAGTGGCAAGTTCGTATTTGATGTTGGGTTGACTTATTTTGGGGTGAACAAATTAGGAGCTGCCACGTGGCCCCAGGCCACATTTGAATGGCATATGGTAAAAATTTTTGGGTCTTTACAAGATTCAAAATGGCGACCTCCTGCCGGCTAACACACGCGCCTACCATTAGGGCACAAGGGTGGTTCTTAATAGTCATTGGAAGCCACGCGTATTTGAAGTTTGATAAACCTTTGGGTGGCGGCAAATGGGGGCCAGCCCCCACATCGCATATGACCTACAGTCTGGAACCAAGGGGCTCGCAAGCGGTGGTTTACATAACCGATTATGTTGGCGGTTAAGGCGGACCATGTGGTCGCTCTTCAAGCGTTAGCATTAAATTTCACAACTATCATTTGCGGAAACGCTAGCGGGTGGAGCGGTGTTATCCATGTGACCTCTCTTACCCAACATTTAATGCAAATGTTTGTGGTTCTGCCTATTTGGGGCGCGTTCCACTAAATTTAGGGATTATGCCAAAGTTAGCATTCCCAACTAGAGTTAGCCCACATTTAGTGGGGTTTTCAAGTGACATTGGGTAGAAATTTTTTTTCATCATAACTTCTTCTATATTGAACCAATTTGGACGAAATTTTAGTCAATTTTGGCTACTCTAAGAATTCTGGAGTGTTTGGGATAGGTTGCAGAGCGAAAAAAGGAGTTCTACAGTGATTTTTTCTTCAGGGAAGCTTGGAGAGCCATGAGGGCCATCAGGGAAATGTAGCTGTATTGGGCTATACTTCACTGTTTTGGGTGAAACAAAAGCCATTTTTAGCTTATTTCTGTATTCTGAATTCAATTTCACACCTGTTTTTTCCTGTTTAGGCATATTTCTCACTGTATAACCAATTAGAGCAACTTAATAAAGCAAGGAAATGCCCATTGGGAGCCTTGGACCCAACATATGTAGCCTAGGAGGGGTGAACTGCCTCATCATGTTGTTGTGTTATGTTATGGTGAAGTTTATCTGCTATGTATTTATGATTTAAGATGTTAAATAGTAAATTTAATTAACATTCCCTCACACATAAGACTCAGAAACCTTATAAAAAACACTTTGTTTAACTAGCAAGACATGGAGAATACTTTGCACACTTATTTAAATGGAAATGGATACTTTGCATAACATTACAAATAGTTCCATTTTCAGATCATTTAAGAAAGAATGAAGAGGTGGAAGAATTGCTTTGTGCCATTTCTATTATCCAACCAGATTGGATAACCAAAGCGAGATATGAATGGAAGAAGGACGAAGAAGTGTGGACACTCATTCAAAATTTACAGCAATATCCTGGTACATCTGATACATTTAGTTGGAAAAATGATTCCTTATGGTAAAAAGATCACTTATATCTTTGTAAGAATTCCCAACTATAACAAAAGATTCTTTTGGAATTGCACACTTCTCCTTTAGGAGGACACTCAGGATTTTAAAAAACTTACCACAGTGTGAAGAAATAATTTTTTTGGGATGGCCTTCAATCTGATATTCAAAATTTTGTGGCAAAATGTTTAGTTTTTCAGCTGAAAAAAGTTGAGAAAATTAAGACATGGGTCTTCTACAACCTTTATCCATTCCAAGTCAACGTTGGGAGGAGATTTTAATGGATTTTATCATAGGTTTACCTAAGTCTGAAGGAAAGAGTGTCATCATGGTGGTAGTTGATAGACTTACCAAGTATGCACACTTTTGTGCATTATCTCATCCATTTAAAGCAAGTACAGTTGCTACTACATTTATGGACACAATTCAAAAGCTACCTGGAAACCCAAGGGTTATTGTGAGTGACAGAGATCCCATTTTTACTGGAAATTTTTGGACGGAGTTATTTTCTTGTTTGGGTACTCAATTAGCTCATAGCTCATCTTATCATCCTCAATCTGATGGTCAAACTGAGATAGTAAATAAATGTTTGGAAGGATATCTTCGTTGTTTTGTATCTGATAAACAACCACAATGGGTCAAGTGGTTACCTCTCGCTGAATGGTGGTATAACACTTCCTTCCATACTGCAGCAAAAATGACCCCATTTATGGCACTTTATGGATATCATCCACCATCCATCACATCATCTTTAAGGGAAAATTCGAAGGTTCAAGCAGTGTAAGATCACATCGAGCATCAGCAAGAAGTTCTCCAACTCTTAAAGGATAACCTGAATTTGGCACAAAATCGAATGAAACAACAGGCAGATCAACATCGTAGCGAGAGAAGTTTTGATGTAGGAGATTGGGTATTTTTACGGCTACAAGCATACAAACAAATGTCCCTCAAGCAAGCAAAGAAGGATAATAAATTATCGCCAAAGTACTATGGTCCTTACAAGGTGTTGCAAAAGATTGGTACTATGGCATACAAATTGGAGCTACCTGCTTCTTCGCGAGTACATCCAGTTTTCCATGTTTCATGCTTAAAGAAGGTTATAGGTGAAAATCTTCCAGTTCAAACAATATTGCCAGAACTTGATGAGGAAGGAAAAATCATATTGGAACCTGAAGCGGTCATAGAAACAAGAACTCGACAGCTACGGAATCGATCAATTTCAGAGTATCTCATCAAGTGGAAGAACTTACCCACTGAAGATTCTACATGGGAGGATGAGAATTTTATACAGAAGCACCTAGAGCTACTCAAGCGTTGAGGACAACACTTTTTTGAAGGAGAGGGGAAGTTAGGTCCCTATATTACTAGTATAGTTCCTTATTGTTGTTAGCGTAACCCCCTTATTGTTATTATTGTACCCCTGTAATCGCCATATTTTTATTATTGTGCCCTTAAATTATTATTTTTAAGTCGGCTAGGATTACATTGTGGCCCCACTGGGATTACGTTGTGGCCCCATGGACTCCTATATATAGAAAGGAGGTTTTGTAATTTGTATCATCCAAGAATTTTTCATTCATGTAATGTATTGGAGGTTTCCCCCTCAAAGTGGCTTATTTCTGAGGCATTGATATCTCTTTTCTTCTATTTTTGGAGCTGGTTTCACAACAGATGATTTGGGAACATTGGCACATACCTTTCAGAGAGGTCATAGGAAGGTGTTTTCCCATATATTGTGGGAGGGGCCCTGCCTTCTTCACCAACAAAGCAGGTACACAAAGGCAAGTAAAATATGGCAGAAGTGGACATACATGAAGAGGAAGGCCTCCATGAGAAAGAAGCAGATTTTGAACTTTTAAACTTGGAGACAATTGATGATTATCCTTCCTTGATCATCTGAGAGATGGAAGCCAAGATTAGAAACCTCCAAGCTAATCTTGAAAGGTCCAAGTTTTTTATTAACTTTCTCAAACAAGAAAATTAGCAACTGAAGACCAAACAGGTCATCAATGAGGTGAAATGCAGCAAAGAAAAAAAAGAGGCAGAAAAGGATAAAGCCTTGCTTGAAGAAACATTAGAAATGTTTGGTGAACTTGATGATGATGAGGATCAACCTCCAAGACAGAGACCTAGGAATAGAGGGCTGAAAAGAGTTCTAGCCCTAGAGAGACAAAGGGAAGTTGAGCTAGCAGACCAACTTACACTAAATGAACAGCTTGTCCTAGAAATCAGTAAGAACAGGGAACCATGGATTGATAGAGCCAATCTACATTTGGAGAATTTTATATAAAAGGCCAACATGGATAATTAATTGTTGAGGACAAAGGTTAAACTTCATGCCCGGAAAGAGAGAATTGCATTGGCCAAGCTCAAAAGAGCCAACGGAAAAATTGAAGATTTGACCAAGAATGAAGAGAAAGAGAAGCTAGAAATACTTGCTGAGGTGACACTCCAAGCCTCAAACACTTGATCAGCAAGTACCCCAACAATTTTGACAATATTTTGGCAAAATTAGCATTTTGTACCTTTCTGTGTTTTTGAGGTTATTTATACACAGAAAATTTTCTAAACGCACAACGCCTTGGATGCTACACTCTTTTTTGGGGAATCTAATGGAAAAATGGCCACCACCAGCAGATTTTTAGTGATGAGGACATCAACCCTATGCATTTTCTTAGCTTTTGGAGGAGAAATGGTGACTGAAAAAAACAAAAAACCATCAAAAAACCATGTTTCTGTCTCAAATTTTGCATGGTCGCTATGCGTTTACTAGTATTGGGAGAAGTGATTTTTGATAGGGAAAATGGGCTTCATTTTGGAATATTAAGGTAGTTTTGGAAATTATACTTTAAGGGATTTCCAACAAGATATCTTGGAGCCAATTTGGAAACCTACAACCCAGTAAAAAACAACCTACAATTTGGGGTAAAATGGTGCATGTGCGTTTAACAATTGACTGATTTTTTCTGAGTTTTTCTAAAAATTTGAATTTTACCTTGGGAAATAATTTTTATACCTCATGTAATTGATGATGTAAATGTAATTATCATGTTTTTACTATTACTAGTGTAAATACATTAGGTAAAAAATGAAATGAGGTGTAATGAATTAGTTCACAAAAGTTAGGGATGAGTCACTTTGACCACCCTACTCTCTAGGTTTCAGTTCAAAATTTGGTGGAACTGCTCCTCCTCTCATGAATTCAACCCCTAAGGTTGGGAGAGGTTGTTTGAGGCCTATATCATGTCAGTTTTTACTCATTTTCAGAGGTTGAAATTTGGAATTAGTTTCATTTTGCTACTTGATCAAGGGAGCTTGTACTCAGTTTTGGCCAAGCTAATAAAGAGGAGTTGCAGCTACATTTATGGGATACCTGTGGTATTGAATGTCTTTCATTGTTTCTTTTTCAGTCACACATGTGTGAATGTATTGTTCATCTTCACTTTCATGTATATTTTATGATCTTTTATAAGTTTGAAATTCAGAATACATGCTAGCCATGCTTTGTTTTGGGTAACTAATCATATTTTGTTTCATTATCTTCTGTCTGAGAGAAATACATCTCTTATGATTCTCTTAGCCTTCTTACAGTTTCAAAACGATTCCATAAACATTTCATTCATGTGATTAGAATTATACCTACCTTGCCCCATTCATCCCTGCAACCCTAAATCTATTGCCCTGACCTAAATTTTCGTTGACCTAATTCCATTATCCACTGATGTACCCAACCAAACCAAATCAAAATAACCCCTACACATCATACCTAGCCTAAAACCTAATTTCTCCAGCCCTCCTAGCTGTGACCCTTTTGGAGAGATCCCTCTTCGGCTTGATAGAGCTAGCTATCAAGTCAAAAGATTGGTTTGTGGTTACCTCTTTTGGGATTCCTTCCTCAGCCTTATGAATCTAGTGGAGTGATAATAGTCTTAACACCCAAGAATAATTTAGGATTACATCCATTAATTTTAGGAATAACTTGGTTAGCTACTGTAATATTCCAAAATTTTGTGGAATATTAATTTTTGACATTTGCACTTAGGAGGTGAATAAAATGGGTAGGAGACCCATTCATTTTATCTATAAGGAATAAAAATCCTCTTATCATGAATGGGGATCACTTTTGGAGCTTGATTTCACACCTCATGTGTGAAAAGGGGCTTTTGAAAGAAGGATAGGTCAAGTTTGACCAAGTCAAACTGCGCAGTAGCATGAGGTGGAGAGCACATTGTGGGCCAGTGTAGTGGGATAAGGAGGGAAGCTTCTAAAGGAAGGAAACCCTAATGAGTGGGGTCCATTGAGAGGGAGCTAATATTGTTTAAAAGGAGGGCAAGGTAGACATTGTAAATCATGTGGAGAATTATTCATCTTTGGTCTGGTGGACTTGCAGCAACATCTTGCTGGTTAGCAAGAATTGCCGAGGGAATTCTTGTTTAGGATTTCCTCTCCTTCTTGAGTAGCTCTTGGAGGATTGCACTCTATTCCCCATATTCAGACATTGAGGTTAAGCACTATCCTTCATCATCAACGCAATTTCAGTTGGAGATTGTGCAGTGTTGTTGGGTATTGCTGGGGAGGTTTTCTACAACACCATCCTTGGCTTGTTTTTCAGAGGAGGGAGTTTCCATCCCTTTGGGATATCAACAAAGGAGGTTCATGAGCTTATTCCACCATCTTTGGCACCAGGCCAACCACTTTCCATCATATGCAGTGCAGTCCCTCTCTTAGACAGCGCTATTCTTGGAGAGCATTTGCTGTGAGGGATTAGCAGACATTTGGAGGGTGAGATATTAGGTGAAGGGATTAGCCTTTCACTTCAGATTTCCATTGGAGGAGGCCATTTCAGATTGCAGATCATATCCAGCCATCTCCTCCTATTTGTTTTATGATTTTCTGTTGCCCAGAAACTCTAACATTATTGTATTTTCCATTTTGTACATGTATTGTAGCCAATCCTTCTAGAGGATTGATGTATTGTATTTTCAGGGGTTGAGATCATGCTCCCCCGCTTTATTTGAGATTCATATTTCTATATCCTTGTATCATTCTATTTTATGTAGCAGTGCCTCTATAAACAGTGCAGTCATAGCCTAGGGCTTGTTCCATATAGTAGTGTTCCTCATGTTTATCGTGCATGTAATGAGAGGCTTGTATTATCTTGATTGAATGACTGATTCCTCAAGTCATTGCATTCCTTTTGCTGCTATAACCATATATGTTGGTTGTTTACTTCTTTTCATAAGCAGGCTCAGATAAATAATGCAAAGAGTCCATTGTATGTTCATACATCATTGCAGCCCTATTCTTTGGGCAATTCCTATAGGAGGAATGTTACAAGATCTATAGACAGAGTCTGTAGAGGGCCAGGTAGCCTCTGGATCTCATCCTTTCTATAAGGTGACATATCCAATAAATGCCCCTATATTCAATCTCTGGAATAGATTGTGATATTTTAGAAAAAGGAATATTACAGCTACAACTGATGCTTTTATTAGTTGTAGATAAGGAGACATGTTTATCTCAGATGGAAATTCACCAAAGAAATTTACATTATATCTTCCTGCAAAAACAACAAAATATATAGAAAGTGAAGAATGGATAGATGATGATAACAGTATACGACCCATTTTTACTATTGCACAAACAAGTGAGGAAGACCAAATTTTAAATTCAATAGAAAATAATGAACCCTCCTTATATTATGACAATAGTCAAACTTTTCAAGAAAAAATTAATATCGAATATTTATCATCTAGACAAATTTCTTTACATTCTATGGGAAATTTTGGAAATTCTTCAGTAGAAAATTTTCCAAGAAAAATATTGAATATTAATGAAAATCTGGAAGAATTACAAAAAAATCAACTGGTAGAAACCTTGCAAAAACACTCTTTTTCTCATGCATGGGAGTATACAGATATGAAAGGAATTAATCCCAAAGATTGTATGCATCATATATATATTGAAGAGAGTGTTAGACCAGTTAGACAACCTCAAAGAAGAATGAACCCAAATTTAAAATCAATTGTTAATGAAGAGCTACATAATCTATTGAATGTAAAATTTATCTACCCAATATCAGATAGTCAATGGGTTTCACCTCTAGTAATTGTTCCTAAAAAAAATGGAGGGTATGCATCGATTACAGGGAATTGAATAAAGCAACATTGAAAAACCACTTTCCACTTCCTTTCATAGATCAATTTTTAGACACATTAGTAGGGAAAAAGTAATTTTCATTTTTGGATGGATTCAGTGGATATAATAAAATTTACATAGCACCTAAATATCAAGAAAAAACCACTTTACCTATCCATGGGGAACTTATGCTTACCAAGTACTTCTTTTTGGGTTATGCAATGCTCTAGCAACATTCCAAAGAGCAGTTCTCAAAATTTTCTCTGATCTTATTCATGAATGTGTGGAAGTGTATATGGTTGATTTCATAGTTCATGGTAATTATTTTGAATAAGCACTAGAAAATTTAGAAAAATTTCTAATAAGAAGCAAAGAAGAAAATATTTCATTAAGTCATGAAAAATGTTTTATGATGTTTAATGAGGGAATTGTTTTAGGTAAAACCATATTTCAGGAAATGGGATAAAGGTAGACTCATCTAAAGTAGAGGTTATTTCCAAATTATTAGTGCCAAATTGTCAACAAGATGTTAGGATTTTTCTTGGTTTTACTGGGTATTATAGAAGATTTATAGAAAAATTCACAAAAATAGCATCTCCACTCTTCAAATTACTTACAAAATATTGTGAATTCAGTTGGGACTCTAATTGTCAAAATGCCTTTGAAACTTCGAAAAAGAAAGTATCTAAAGCATCTATTTTAAAAGGACCTAATTGGAAATTTCCTTTCCACATATCAATTGATGCTTCAGATACAACCTTAGGGGTTGTATCGGGACAAAAATATCTTACTCCTTATTCAATTTACCATACCAGTAAAAATTTAACTTCACCAGAGCTAAATTATACTGTAACTGAAAAATAATTTTTAGCCGTATTGCATGCCATTAATAAGTTCATACATTACATCACTGGATATGAAATTGTTTTCACACAGACCATTATGCCATCAAATATCTAATGAACAAACCAATCACCAATGGTAGGATAACTAGATGGCTATCACTATTTCAAGAGTTTAACATCACCATTCTAGATCGACCAAGAAAAGAAAATACAACTGTTGAATTTTTATCTAGGATTCAAAATGATAATAATGATATTCTTGTAGAGGATAAATTTCCATATGACTATGTTTTTGAAGTATCTACTAAATCACCTTGGTATGAAGATATTGCTAATTATTTGGCTACAGGAAAATTACCATCTCATTTGTTTCCTAGAGAAAAGAGAAAAATAATCCAAACAAGTGCTTCTTACTCATGGATCAATGAAGAATTATACAAAACATAACTGGATCTCATCATTAGAAGATGTGTACAAGAAGATGAGATTCCAGAGATACTCAAAGCTTTCCATGATGAACCATGTGGAGACCATTTTTTTGAAAAAAGAACTGCTTATAAAATCCTTCTCTTAGGATATTATTGGCCTTCCCTTTTTAAGGATGCCAAAGAATGTGTTAAGAGATGTGACAATTGAAAAAGGATGCGGAAACCTATTCTTTCAAGTGAAATTCCACTGCAACCTCAGGTACTCATTGAACACTTTGAAAAATGGGCCTTGGATTTTGTTGGTCCAATTAATCCACCTTCTAAACAAAAGAGGTATATTCTGGTATGTACTTGTTATGTTACTAAATGGGTAGAAGCTAAATCACTTTCTTTTGCTACTAAAAATGTTGTATTTTCATTTTTTTTTTAGGATATCTTCACTCATTTTTGTGTCCCAATGGAAATTCTTACAGATCGGGGAACAAAATTCACATCCAAATTAGTACAAAAGTTGGTGGAAGAATATAAAATCAAGCACTAAAATTCTACTCCATACCATCCCTAAGAAAATGGGCAAGTTGAGTCTAAAAACAAGGTGATCGAAGCCATTCTCACCAAGATTGTACACTTACATAGAAGGGATTGGGCATAAAAGCTTCCAGAAACTTTATGGGCCTACAAAACTACATGGAGAAGCACTACAGGAAATACTCCCTACGAACTTATTTATGGATAACAAGTCTTATTTCCAATAGAGTTCCATATCGAGACTTATAAAACAATAGTTAAGTTGGGACTTGACTTGTTAGAAGCACACAAGCAAAGGATGGGACAACTCAATGAGCTTGATGAAATAAGACAAGATGTTATCTAGAAGACTAGTTGGTTCAACAACAGAGAGCTATATGGAATGATAAATACATCAAGGAAAATAAATTTCATCCAGGAGACTGGGCATTACTCTTTGACTCAAAATTCAAGAATTTCCAAGGGAAGTTCCAAACTCACTGGATTGGGCCTTATGAGATCGAAGAAGTTTTTGAAAATGGAGCAGTAAGAATCAAGACTATTGATGAAGAAAAAATTTCTCTATTAGTAATTGAACACCGACTCAAGATATATCAAAATCCAATGAAAAGAGAGGAATTTGTCAAGATTTTCCAAAATAACTCTGCTCTAAAGTTGGTTGAGAATAATTCTTCTTCTCAACCTTAAAAAAATATTTTTCTCTTTCACATTAAAAAAATTAAAAAAATAATAAATAAATATAAAGAATAAAGAATAAAAAAATAAAAAAATCAATAAAAAATTTTATAAACATGAAAACCAACAAATTGTTGGCATGTTTTATACAGAAAATTCAAGGTGGAAACCAAATTTCTTTGGCACCTTAAATTTTATTTTCCCATGTTTTTCCTAAAAATTTTCCATTCTTCTAAGCATCCGTTTCTTAAAATAAGTAAGCTATATAATTGATGATTTTTTGCAGCATTGAATTTTTTTTGCAACCTTGATAGTTTATGTAGCTTATTGACAGGAATATTTGATGATCAAATAAAGGGAGATGTGATTGACTCAGGAAATAGAACACCTGCAAGTTGACAATCAGAGGCTAGCAAGAAAATAAATCAAAGGTATGTAATACTTTAATTTAACAATAGGGGTCAATATATTAATATGGACATGACATTACTGAGAAAATCAAAATCATTATGAAAGGTGATAGTGTTATAACAAATCCCTCATAATTCACCATACCATTTTCATCATCATAACATGATTCAAAGTCCAGATTCATTGATTTGATCGTTGCTTCAATCATAATTGTGAATGGATAACGGCTAATTCACTCACTTATTCTGTAGCTAATTGACATGAATATTTGATGATCAAATAAAGGGAGAAGTGATTGACTCCTCATGAAATAAGGCACCTGCAAGATGACAATCAGAGGTTAGAAAGAAAATAAATCAAAGGCATGTAATAATTTAATTTAACAATAGGGGTCCATATATTAATATATGAATTATATGGACATGAAATTACCAAGAAAATCAAAATCATTATGAAAGGTGATAGTGTTATAAAAAATCCCTCATAATTCCCCATGCCCGTTTCATCATCATAACATGATTCAAAGTCCTGATTCATTGATTTTATCGCTGCCTCAATCATAATTATGAATGGCTAATGGCTAATTCACTCACTTATACCTTCATCTCATACCTGCCTGCCCTCTCATTTTTCCATCACCATTCGTCATTTCTAATCCGACGAAAACCCTACCAAGTTCATTACCATGTCAACAAAACAATTTATGGAGGCGAAACATCTTCCAATCATGGGTGTGATTGTCCGAACAAAGCCAACAAGGAAGAAATTATTGGAAGGATATCCACAGGAAAGAGAGTTAATATAGAAAGCATAATGGCTAGAATTTATGGATAAATTTGATGGTTTTCACAAATAAGTCACCAAGAATTTTGCAAGGGCTTTAAATGGCATAGAAGTGGAAATATGAGACATCAAATTCACTATGACAAAGTCTATTATTGTAGAAGTTATCAGATTGCCACATATAGGAGAAAAGTGGTTCAAGAATAGAGGAATGAAAGGAGATGACTGGAGGGTTTTCTTCAAGAAACCAAGCATAAAAATTATTGTCTTCAGAAAAGGCATCCCTAAATTAGAATTAAAAATTAAGTAGAGGAATTTACTCTTAATCATCCAAAAATTTGTTACTTATGAAGGTCAATTCGGATGTGTGTTTTTCTACCACATGAGTGTAATATTCCAAAATTTTCACATAGCAATTTGGAATATTAGATTTTGCTACTTTCACCTAGGAGAGGAATAAATGGGTAAGGAGGCCCATGAACAATAAAAATATGAATAATTTCCACCTTAGTAAGGAAGGAGATCACCTTAGGAGTTGTTTTTACACTTCCAAGTGTGAAAAAGGGAAAATTAAATGGAGACATAGTCAAGTTTGACTAAGTCAACATCCATTCTTGAGGAGGAAGAAATCACTCAAGTAAACTAGCTCAATGTGAACAAGGATCAGCCTAGACACACATATGAGAACCAGATTGAATATCCCTTAGTGTGAACAGAGGCATTGCAGGTGGATTGGTTCCAACTGACCAAGTCAACAACACTGTCACAAAGAGGAGGGAAGCTAGCTAGGGCAACGCAGTTTTGAAAGAGGAAGCTTCATGAGGAAGTCAACTCAACATCGTGTGGGGTTCGGGGTGAGGAGTCTCACCAAAGATAAAAGGATGGCATAGCATCAAAGGAAATTCATTCATGTATTCAACTATTTTTGTCTTGAGACCACTTGCATGCTTCAGCTGTTTAGCCAGAGTTGCTGCACTGCTTAGTGCCAGGAATTCCTGTGCGGGAATTCCATCCTCTCTTTAGATCAGCTTGCTTAAGGGATAAAAGGGGAGTGATTTGAGCTTCATTTTAGTATTTGTCTTGGGGCCATTCATTCATACTCAGCCACAGCGCAGTCTCCTTCAGGAAACTGCATCCTTTATGCAGGGGCAGTAGCAGTAGAGTTGCACCCTTTGATTGTATGCTAATATTTGAGGAGGAGGTGCTAATTCCCCTCCCGGAGATATAATAAGAAGGCCTTTGGCCATATTTATGTATTTTTCATCCATTTTATGATTTATTCAGTCAGGATTAATACAGAGTTGTAGCAACTACGTTATTTTCTGCAGTGTTTCTTTTTATTCATGCATTTTGACGAGAACCTTTGTCGAGAGTCTTGTCTCTACTGTATAAGTGATTAAACCTCCATTTCTTTGTTGTGTGATTAATGTAAACTATATATCAGACTTCTTTCATCATTTACTGTAGAAACCCTCATTATAATAACGCAATCCTTGCTTCAGTAGTTGTTGCATCAGTTAGGCTATGGGGTTTTGGCTTATTTTAGCTGCATAGA
Source organism: Pinus albicaulis (assembly GCA_034641835.2). Classification (NCBI taxonomy): domain Eukaryota; kingdom Viridiplantae; phylum Streptophyta; class Pinopsida; order Pinales; family Pinaceae; genus Pinus; species Pinus albicaulis. The sequence continues at coordinate 595,224,594 of CM076572.1, forward strand.
CTTGGGAGATCTGTTTATATGAGCTAGAGTGATTTGTTTCACCTAAAATTATGCATGTGAGATTTATATCATGTCTTTTGAGGGATCCCAGTCCCATTTCTCACTTGCATAGCATTATTTTCTGAAGATAGCTGTTTTATGCTCTATATTGTTGCATTTCCCCGCCCGAGAAGGAGAATATAGATCATATTGTTGCTGAGGTTATTTCATCTTCCAGTATGATGTTATTGGACATCTAATGAGCTGGTCTACATTTCCATGCTCATGGTTTACTGAAGCTCCACATTGGTAATAACTTAGATTATTCCCAATAGTGCAGATGTTCCCATTTTGGGATATTACAGTGGTATCAGAGCTGCCATCTTGGCTCAGCCTGTGGATTTTAGATCCAATCATAAGATAAGAAGAATAGGAGAACAAAATTATGGAGAGGATGAGCTTACTCTCATCCATTTTCAGATCCAAGAAGAAAGAAGAAGAGAAATGCATTGAAACTCCAAGAGGGTTTCAAGGAGGAGAGAGTTGCAGTGAGACCTCTAGAAGGTTTCGAGAAGCAGAAGAATATGCAGGCACTTCTTGTTCTCATAGAGGAAGTGAAGAGCAATGAGACCACTTAGAACATGAAATCTTGAGTGGGTATTTGGCAGAATACAAGTGCCAACATAGGGCTTCCAAAGAGACCCTAGATTTTCCTTAGTTTGTTCAACTGAGAGAAGAAAGAAGATCTTGCAGCAAAGAATAAATCAAAGGCAATAGGTTCCTATTGTCTACATTTGATGGGTCAACTACAGCTAGATCTTGGGCAAGAAAGCTTGAGGCATTCTTCCTACTTCATCCAATGGTAGAGAAGGAGGCAGTAGAAGTTGTAGCGCTGCACCTGGAGGGTGAAACCAATTCTTGGTGGTTCAGTCACTCAAGCAATACAAGAGTGATTTCTTTCCTTGAGTTTACTCAAGGGCTGATTAGAACCTTTGATGGAGAAAGATCAGAAGAGAGGAAGCCCACACCACCATGGGAAGAGACAAGTACCAGCGCTATCATAGCCTTGGAAGAGAAGCTTTCTACTTCAGCAGTATAGGCAGCCATTGCATTGGAGGGAGGAGCCTTTGAAACTCTCCAAGAGGTTCCAACATCTCACCAAGGTATGGGAAGATTTCCACTTTTACTTATTGCAGCAAATCTTTCTAAGAATGGCGGAAATATTCTTTCATATGGCCCATGATCAAACTTTATTGCTAAGGTAGAACAACAAGATTGCACTGCATTATGCAACCTCAAATGGTTCAAGAAAAAAAGGAACCATCATTCTCATGGGTCCTTGATGAGTTACACACAACCCTTGAGGTTGGAGTATGAATGCTTGGAGGATAAAGTGAACCTTGCTCCAAACAAATTCATGCAGAGCCAAATGTTCATCTGGGAATTGAGACATGAGATAACCAAAACACCTTGGAGGAGGGTTGAGCGTTGTCAAGAGGTAGCAGCAAGGAGGCTTTGCTTTCAGCCCCTTTTGATCCTTATGAGTTCAAAATGATCATTAGTGAGAGATCTTCTCTAGGAGGTCTCCAAGGAGTTGCATTTCAGCATCCCATGGAATGCAAGGAGAAAAATATGAAATGGGAGGATGGTAGTATCTTTTGGAGGAATACCAAGATGGAGGAGGATAGAAGGCATTCATCCGTGGATAAGAGGATGTGGATAGAGAGCAAATAGATGGAGATCTACTTGCAAATCTATGATACTGGGCAGCAGGAGGCAAAACTGCGTTGGCTACTCTTGATAGATTTTGGCCATCATGAGACATATCCTTTTTCCAAGGGTATGTGGGAGGAGAATACTTGGCAGAGTACTTGAAAAATGGGGCAGAAAGGAGTGTGGATGCATTATGATTATGTGATCATTGTGTTTCCATCACATGAGTTGAATGATGGAGGTATGATGGGGAAGCAAAGACATTTGTTTCTTTGGAGGATTGAGAGAAAGCAAGGGCATAGTTTCTCTCACATTTTGAATGATGTTGCAATGAGAGGATTCTTTGACATTGAACATGTCAGAGGATTTATTCAGGAGTTGGCAGGAGCTTATTTGCATAGGCCAGCAGTGCTGTCACTTTGGAGCATGAGATTATTGATGGAGTGTTCCTAGGATCACTTCATATTTGATGCACTTGGTGGGCATAGAGGAGGTGAGATTAGTAGAGTGGTGGATGGACTCATTGGTTATTATGGTATGATCTCCTTGACTTGGATTTCCAAGCATGAGAAGGAGGATTTTCATGCAGCATGTGATTCATTCCTCTTCATATGGGTATATCATGCCACTATGGAGGATTCATCTATGGATCTTGTCACCATCTTGTCTTCATTACATGGTAAGAATTCTATTATTGCATTTAATGATTATACCACACAATATTTTGTTCTTACCATTTCTTTGCAGTGCATTCCTCTTCAAAGGGGCAAGTTTCTCTTTAGGCTCCATGGTCTATTTTTGGCCAACTATTATGATGGAGATAGCCATCTAATGTATGATCCAGGGTAAGTATATGGTTGCTTCTTGTGTGCTCAGTTGACATACTTAGCCATCTACTATTTACTAGTGGGTTTGATGACTTATACAGAAAGCCATTTATCAGGAGACAACTTTCCATGCTATTTTCTGAAGCTGCAGTGGGGAAGACTGCGCTGTGACCACTTGGGAGACTGTTGGTACTCTCCAACACTACATATAACCTTCAGTCTTTCTATCATTATGATGTTGATCATGATCCTATGTGATGATGTTATTCTTACCTATATGAGGAGCATGATTGGAGGAGGGACACATAGAGTGGATGTGTTCTTGGGGAGGAGCATCCCCACACTTTCTGCATTGCATGTTCTAAGGGGAGCATGGGAGGAGACATGGCCTCTACAGCAACATCTTTGTTTCTTAATGAGGAGGGCCATGAGATGGATGGGATGCCATATGATGGTAATTTCTTGTCCATTATGTATGAGATGGTTTGGGCCAGCTTGATGCACAACACTGGGAGAGGGACCTTTGGAGGTCTAGCTTCCTTCTTGCCACTTAAGGGCATCATGATGGCAGCCCAAGATCAGAAAATCCTTTACACTTGTCTTAAGTGGAAAGGAAAGCAGCCTGGGTTAGGCTACTATGTATACCATGACCAGAATTTTAGCCCACCTACTTTTCCAGAGCTTCAGGTGGAGAATGATTTGCATGAGTTGCTATTTTGGAGGGTGACTCAATTTTCTTGGTTGATAGCTTGGAGAGGAGAGATTCAAAAGGGGATGATGAATCCCAATTTGTATCAGCCCTCATGCTTCAATAGGACCTTCAAAAATCTCATTGTTGCTTCCATGGATGTTCTACTGTCACATAATGTCAGCTATTTAGATAGCTTACACACTTGGGAGAGGCAACTTGGAGATATATTGATGATGCAAAACCTTGATCCTTGGAGGATTTTATCTTATGAGGTTGCTACAGGGGAGAAGAGGATGCTCTTCAGTCTTATCCTTACAGTTTCTTGAGGAAAAGAGACATTTGGGAGGGGAGGACTGTAATATTCCAAAATTTGCACATAGCAATTTGGAATATTAGGATTTGCTACTTTCACCTAGGAGAGGAATAAATGGGTAAAGAGGCCCATGAAAAATAAAAATATGAATAATTTCCACCTTATTAAGGAAGAGATCACCTTAGGAGCTATTTTTACACTTCCAAGTGTGAACAAGGGCAAATTAGATGGAGACATAGTCAAGTTTGACTAAGTCAACATCCATTCTTGAGGAGGAAGAAATCACTCAAGTAAACTAGCTCAATGTGAACAAGGATCAACCTAGACACACATATGAGAACTGGATTGAAGATCCCTTAGTGTGAACAGAGGCATTGCAGGTGGATTGGTTCCATTTGACCAAGTCAACAACGTTGTCACAAAGAGGAGGGAAGCTAGCTAGGGCAGTGCAGTTTTGAAAGAGGAAGCTTCATGAGGAAGTCACCTCAAAATTGTGTGGGGTCTGGGGTGAGGAGGCTCACCAAAGATAAAATGAAGGCATAGAATCAAAGGAAATTCATTCATGTATTCAGCTATTTTTGTCTTGATACCACTTGCATTCTTCAGCTGTTTAGCTGGAGTTGCTGCACTGCTTAGTGCCAGGAATTCTTGTGCGGGAATTCCATCCTCTCTTTAGATCAAATTTCTTAAGGGATAAAAGGGGAGTGATTTGAGCTTCATTTCAGTATTTGGCTTGGGGCCATTCATTCATACTCAGCCACAGCGTAGTCTCCTTCAAGAAACTGCATCCTTTATGCAAGGGCAACAGCAGCAGAGTTGCACCCTTTGATTGTATGCTAATCTTTGAGGAGGAGGTGCTCATTCCCCTTTGGGAGATCTAATAAGAAGCCCTTTGGCCATATTTCTGTATTTTTCAGCCATTTTATGATTTATTCAATTAGGATTAATACAGATTTGCAGCAACTGCGTTATTTTCTGCAGTGTTGCTTTTTATTCATGCATTTTGATAGGAACCTTTGTCGGGAGTCTTGTCTCTACTGTATAAGTGATTAAACCTCCATTTATTTGATGTGTGATTAATTTAAACTCTATATCACACTTATTTCATCATTTACTAAAGAAACCCTCATTAGAATAACTCATTCCTTGCTTCAGTAGTTGCTACATCAGTTAGGCTATGGGGTTTTGGCTTATTTTAGCTGCATAGACTTGGGAGATTAGTTTATATGAGCTAGAGTTATTTGTTTCACCTCAAATTATTCATGTGAGATGTATATCATGTATTCTAAGGGATCCCAGTCCCATTTCTCACTTGTATAGCTTTATTTTCTGAAGACAATTATTTTATGCTCTATATTGCTACATTTCCCCACCCGGGAAGGAGAATATAGATCATCTTGTTGCTGAGGTTCTTTCATCTGCCGGTATGATGTTATTAGAAATATAATGAGATGCTCTGCATTTCCATGCTCATGTTTTGCTGAAGCTCCTCATTGGTAATAACTCAGATTATTCCCAATAGTGTAGTTGTTCCCATTTTGGGATATTACAATGAGACTATTGATGAATTTTATTTGATGTACATGAAATGAAAATTCCATATTTATTTTTAAATAGTCTTAAAAATATTTCAGGGAATGTTCAAAAGATAATTCAGTTCATAGAAAACACAATGTATCACCATGGGCTGGTTAAAATACTTGTTGAATTACATCTTCAAAGTATAGGGGATACATGGGAAGCCTTTCTAGTTAGGAATAATTTTGAAGATCAGGAAAAAAATTAACAACCAATTAGTAGAAGAACTTAGAAGAAAAGGAAGATTGAGACACCACTAGAAAAATAATCCCAACAATAGCAATATTTGTCAGAGGATGACATGCCAATTGCAGAAATTTTAAAGAAAATGAATACAAAGGATGTTAGAAGAAAGAAATCCGGCAACAAAAAAAATATTTTTTCTAAAAAAGAGAAACCTTAAACCTCAAAGAACCCTGTCACAGGAATAAGAATAATTACCAAGCTAAATACAGTGATGGAAGTGTCCTCAAAATATGTAGAACACATTGATTTAGAGGCATATGAAAATATGGAAAATTCTCCGAGAATATCACCACCTGCCTACATTTCACCACCATAGAGTCCAGGACAAACCCTAGGTATTGATCCAGTATAGCAGGAGATTTATGATTAAATAGAATCACTGGAGAAAAGAGAAGCATACAATAAATCAGTTCCAAATCTAAGTGAAGAAAAAGACCAGCTTAATGAACCACAAGAACCTCCAGTTCTTGACATCCCCAGAAATGAAATCTTTGAACTGGATGCATTAAAAAAGCATATTAAAAATGATAACCAATATTTGAAAGCTCAGAATGAAGTTCAAATTTCCAAGAGTGACAAACTGCTTCTACATTTGGGTCTTTGGTACAAAAAGAAAAAGAAATTGAAGGAAGCAAGAAAATCCATTATTAACCTAAAGTACAAAATCCTCATGAAGAAACCAAGGATGGAAGTAACAGGAAAAAGGGTGAAAAGGATGAAATTGGATATGCTCGCAGAATTATCTAAGGATATGCAGTGATTGAGCAGAAATGACAAAAATTTGTGGTTGTATGAGGACATACAAAACCTTCAGTATGGGGGAATGTAGAGTCCCATAATTGTTTTGTTTTGACACCCTTTTTGCAACCATATTTTCCTTCTTTTCCTATCACTATCAACCTAATAAGGCAAAAAAAACATGATTTTGAAAAGGTAAAGTATTTGTGTGTCCTATTATTCATATTTGTTAATATACCCTATTGTTTTGTTAAATATTACATTCAGCTACATAATTGATACAATTATGCATCTATTCCATAGATCCACAACTACCTTCATTGCTAGAAGGTTTCCAGTGCATTAGCTAAGAAAAGGAGTATATGGGTAGATAGAGGATGATCCCCTCATGGATTTAATCCTACTTATATGAGCTTATTCACCAAGAATATCACACATTCCCTCAGTCAAAGATAGTAGTCAACACGTTGCGGCATCCAGGAACAGAGTCCAGAAATGGCACGACTGTGTTGATTTTCTTTCCTAATAAAAAATCGACAGATAGGCGATATTTAGTTTATGATTTTAAATTGTATAAGGATTATAATAGAGATATATAGGCTTAGAGTTCGCATTTAGTTGAACGAACTCTATAAAATCATAGAAAATTTGTGCATTCGAGGCGCGCCAACTTTTATTTCCTAAACATTTTGTTTGAATATTTTAATGTTAATTTGAAGTTTCCTTTTGTGCAATTTGATGCGTTGACACTGTTAAGAGCCTACTGCATTGCGGAGGGCCTGTGCGAGTAGGCCAGGTCATTTTACTTTCAGTTTTTATGCATCTCAACAACATTACTATTTCGTAATTCGGTAAAGGATTTTGATTCCTTCTTTATTTTCAGAGATCAGTTTCAATAGTTCAGTGCTTTGGCTGTGTTTATTTTGTATAATAATTTCTTGAATTCATTATGCTATATTTCATATATTTTAGCTTATTTCTTTTCCATTTACATTCCAGACTAGAATTTATAGTAGATAAAAAACAATGTCTTCGTAACGTTTTTATTTTCATGTTTTGATAAAACCATAACTATATCATATCTTATGCTTTTGTAATTTAGAATTAGTTCATTGTTTGATGCAGCATAAAAATTCCAAAATCAACTTGATAAAAACACAATTAATCATTTCTTTTGAAAGGAGTAATCTCAAAAACTATTTTTAAATTCAATTCAATTGAAAATAACCATAGAAATAACATCTAACATAGATGACAAATTTCTTTAAAAACATCACTGATCGATAGGAATTTAACATTGATCCATAAAGTTAAAAAATTAACAAAACTCTGATTTAAACTCTCACTTTAATGACAGAGACCTCTAGCACATATAGTGCACTTGCAGTTGATCAGTTTACTGACTCCGATCGATAATTTATGCTTTCAATTTAAGAACATTAAATTGATTGAACACACCATATGATGCCAGTTGGTTTTCTGATTGTTTACCATGCACTGTAACATTGTTTTGATTACTTTGTTAACAACTTCTACCTGGACATTGGACTGGGGGTAGTATGGTGACGCAAACTCATGCATAAAACCAAGGTGTTGGGGTAGCTCCTAAAATATTTCATTCTCGAAATGCTTTCCATGGTCGGATACTAACTCCTTCGGTACACCGAACCGTGTGATGACATGGTTGAAGAAAAATCAGGCTACAGTTTCTGCGGTGTTGTTGTATGTGGGCATGGCATATTCCCATTTGGTGAAATAGTCGACATATACTATGATGTATTTGTGGTTTCCTGAGGACATGGGGTTGCAAGTCATGATGATGGGGTGCAGGGGAGCTGGAGGGGCTCTCACCTTATGAGCATAACGTTGGAATCACTTACACCTTTTTAATTCTTGTATGTAATCATGAAATGCAGTGGGCCAGAAATAATCAACACGTAAGATTTTTGGGCGATGTCCATATCGGAGAGATGGCCAACACAAGCCCCACTATGGCAGTCATTTAAGGCCTGATTAGCTTGGTTGTGAGTGAGGCACCAATGTAAGATATTTTCGATGCCTCGTCGATAAAGGACATCCTCCATTAGGAGGTATTAGGGGGTCTGATGGCATATACACCTTCGGTTGTCATGTGTGAGTTGGAGTTTGAAATTTTGGGTTCGCAAAAAAATATGGATGTCGTCGTTCTAAGGGTCCTCTATCATTACTAGGAACAAATGTTCATTAGGTAGAAAGTCATTAACGGGGGTTCCTTGGGTCCCATTAGGGAGATCGGTGATGAACTCCGCTAGGATGAGTGATTTTTTTCTCTTCGGATATATGAAATGGAGGTCACATTCCTACAATATAACTATCCATCAGGCATACATATGGTTCATCATTCGGCGGGTTAGAAAATATCACATGGGGTTGATAGTTGCTCTGACCGTAATGGTCTTAAGGATGATTTCATGCCAAAGCTTTTGTACAGCGTGTAATAGGTCTAGGGATGTTTTTTCTTCTAGATCATACATCAAGGTAGGACCAGATAGGTTTTTTCTTACGTAATAAATTACGTGCTCTTTGTTGTCTAGTATGTCTTGGACTAGCACCCTAACAATGTCTGTATCTAATGTAGATAAATATAAGGTGTGGTATTTGTCGTAATTGGGTGGGTTGATAAAGGGCCTAGAGACAAGGTGTCTTTTAGTGCCTCAAATGACTTTTGAACCTAATCATCCCATTTGAAAGGAATGTCCTGATGGATAAGATGCATGAAGCCCTGCATGCAAGTGGCATAGTCAGGGACAAAGCACCACAAGAAGTTGACCTTACCCTGCAGATTTTGAAGTTGCTTTAATGTTTTGGGTGGTGGTACCTCTTTGATTGCCTGGACCTTGAGGGGTTCAACTTTGATTCCTTTCTGGGATACTATGAATCCTAATAGGCTTCCTACGTTAACACATAAGACACACTTGAGAGGGTTCAAGCATAAGTTGTATTGTCAGCATTGTCGAAATAACAGATGAAAATATTCCAATTGGTCAGTTCGCTTCTTGGAGCGTACCATGAGGTCGTCCAAATAGGCTAGGATGAGATGAGCCAGGTCATGGAAGATATAGTTCATGGCCCACTAAAAAGTGGCACCAACATTTTTAAGACCGAATTACATAACATAGTATGCAAATATTCCCCAAGGGGTAGTGAATGCAGTTTTGTACCGATTCGTATGTTAGATATGAATTTGATTGTACCCCAAGAATTCATCCATGAAGGATAAGGCCTTGAAAATTGGTATAGACTCGAATTGTGCCCTATTTTTTCATGATGCATACAGGGTTGGAAACCCAAGATGTGTAAGCAATCAGATAGATGAATCTATCTTCATGAAGCTTATCTATCTCTTGTTTGATTGCTTCAACTTTACATGGGTGTAACTAACATTGTTTTTGGCGGACGAGTGAGATGTCAAGCCATGTGTCAGTGTGATGCTCCATGATGGTGGGGCTTAAACCTGAAATTTATGAATAATCCAATGCGAATATGCCCCTATACTCTTGTAATAGGGTTGTGTATGTGGTTACTTCTTCTGGAGAGCATGCTTCCCCCACCGAGATTTCCTCGGTTTTTCTTGGTTTTTTCAAAATATTTACCTTAATGGTAAGTGAAATGCTTGACATTTTTTCGTCCTCAAATGCATCGGGCGCTAGAATAGGGTTCTTGAACCAATCTACTTTTCCTGATGGCAGAAAGTCTTTTGATTCAACAGCATAAATATCCTGGGTTTTTGTGCTGCTAGGCATGAATTCTTTTTCTGGAAGAAAAAAAGAGCGATGATGCATAACATCCCACAAAAAATATAGTTCCGCCATGACCTCTAATATATCCTAATCAGAGTGAAACAATATGTCTAAGGGGGAATTGTTTTGTGTGAGGCCGTGAGGAATGGGTTCAAGCCTAATAGTTCTGGTTGACAGACATGAATATGATTCTATGGTTTATGGATGGAACCATATTAGGTTGACAGGGCACATATGAGGTGGGTCTGCACCCTCGAATGTAATACTACCATTACAACAGTTGCAACGATCTCGACACCAAGAAATGATGAGCAGAAAACACAAGTCATGGTTCCCGCGAATGATGAGATGAATCATATATGGTGTTGTCTGTCATCAGAATTAGATGGCAGAAGCATTTCTGTGATGTTTGTTTCATTTTTAGATAGAGGATATTCATGCTATCTTGGCGGTGTACGAGGGGTACATGTATCTTCCTTTATTTGAATATTTTGACGGATGCAAAGGTGCCAAAATGTTTGTGACATATGGATTTAATTTGTCTCATGTTCATTGCTCGTGTACATGTTGCACGGAGTAAAATTACTTAACGAGTAGATGGTGTGTGACCCAATACTACTCTCCATGCAAGACGTTGATGCTTGGTGTTGGTTGTGCATTGGTGCATTTATGCGCTTCTGCGACCTCCAAGTTTTCGGTCTTAGATGGTATGGATAATTTGGGAAGCTTTGACTTAATGTTGCTCTAGCCGCTCTTAACCTTGACAAGTATTGACAATCAATTTTGTGGTGAAATTGCAAGAAAATTCGGCAATAGTAGCACGTGATCTTCTCTTGATTAGAGAGGTGAATGTTGGGTATGGGGATGACCATGCCAAGAATTTTAGTGAACTTATAAAGCTCCCAACATTGATTGACCATGTGGTTATTTTTATCACATAGGGCACATGAGATGTTTGATTGGCTTCTTACCTTGGTAGGGTGATGGGTCACTTCGCATTTCTAGGTGGTTGGTGAAAATGGGGGGAATACCTCGTTGCTATTGACTGCCTATTTTGTGTTAAATTGAAACCTAATATGTTTGAATTATTGGTTACGAATGAGTGCATGACGTATAACATTAGCCAAATTTAGGGGACGAAGGGAAAATGTTGACCGTGGTGGTTATCTTGGTAAATTAGACAAGACTTTCACTCTTATGTTTTCCAATCTCTTTGGACCACTAGGGTGATTAGGTGCCATTTTCTGAATGATACTAAATCTAGGCACTGAGTGATCAAATGGTCATGTTTGTCACATAATACAAAGGATGGGATAGGGTTTGGAGCGGGGTTGGGAGTGGTAAGTTGTCCTTTTGGTGGACGCTTCACTTCAAATACACAAAGGATGGACCTAGTCACTTCATTCTCCTAGGTTTTTGATCTTTCTACGGACTCTGAATCTGATCTGTCCAAGTCAGTGAGTTTAGCTATGGCTAGGCATAGAGAATATAACGCTAACCAGAATTGGGGAATGTAGGGATAATAACGAAGGTGGTGGTTATCCTGACATATTTGACAAGAATATTGATTGGGTCCTAACCCTCTAAAGTACATCGGATTGGCCGAGTACCATATTTGAAATAACTCCAAATATGCACATTGAGCGACCAAATGATCACGTTCATTGCATAATTCACAAAGTTGGACTTGAGGCTGAAGATGGTTATGGGGGAGAGGTGGTTGTTCTGGTGACCATATCTATTCTGATATATATAATATTGTACTCGTTGCTTCAGTCCTTTGAGTTGTATTTCTATCTGCAGATTCTGTGTCCAAGTTTGCTAAGTGGGGATTTTCAGCAATGAAACGTCGCATGAAATTGAAGATAGATTAGAGATGATGGATGTGTGGAAAATGACACATGTGATGGTTGCTTCGAAAAATTTGACATGTATGTCTTCCGTGATGAGATAATTTTCTTTGGGAAACGTGTGGAATTGGGTACCAATGGTTGAAATCCCTTAATTCAGGGCATTGTACGATCAAGTGATCAGGTTCATCGCATAATGCGCAAACTGGGGTATGTGGTGTGGCCTCTATTTTCCTTGTTTGAGCAGTCAGGTTTGATGACTACGAGCATGATGCAGGCTCTTCTCGTACGTACAAGATGGTTTTGGACCCATCCTCTTCCATTTACATGGAAGCTGTATAGGGATACTCCTCATTAGATTGATCTAGGGCTTGCAACACATCTCTATATCGAGGCATCTCTGGGAAATGGTGGGTGTAATGCCCATATTCGTCGCATATGGTGCACACATGGTTGGTGTGTAATTTTTTCCCTTGAGTATTTGTAGGTTGCGACATTTATTTCGGTATGTAGAAGAGATTTTAGCTCGTCTGATTCTGGGTAAATGTTAGTAGGATGAACTACGATATTTCACAATGCACAATGTTGCAATGCCCTAGGTAACATAGGGGTGTCAAACTTCTTCCCTTTCTTGTTATCCCTTGCGATAGTACTAACTAGTGTCGCTACAAGGGATTCTTTGGCTATTATGGCATCCTGGGGGGTAATAGGAGTTATCCATGCATAGGTAATACATGGGCTTCCTAACGCGGGCTGGAGGAGAGAAATACCAAATTGGTATTGCAAAATCCATATTTGGAAATGTAAGAGTTGCCATGATTTTTTTTGAAACAAAACCAGGTGGGGATATAAAAAGGGAGATTGCGAGATAGCATATGTTAGGAATGTCGTATCAGAGGCGACAACATCTGTGCTTCTGGTTTCTAGTTCTGGACTGGTTTCTGTGTTTTATGAAATCATCATGAACACTGATGCCACCATGCTTTCTGGGGCTTCCCCTGGTATGATAGGGGGATCTCTTGGGAATGTTCCCATGATAGAAGATGGTTTAAATTGGTCGGGGCCAAATTTTGTATATGTTGTGAGCGGTGCCATGGTTGTATCTATGTATGGTAGTACAACATCTAGAGTGTTCATAAGTTTCTTTTCATAGTATGTCAGTTGGTCGATGGTGATGATTTTGTCTTCATGAGGGAACATAATCGTCCTAAAAACAGAGGATGCTACCACGGTCATAACATACGTGTAAATCCGCCCAAGGAGGATATTGTAGTCTAATTGCATGTCTAAGACCTTAATGTCTATGAGGAATTTTTTTCCAGCCAGGTTCACTGGTCAATTTTTGTAAAGACCTACAGGGGATGATGAGCACTCGTCATACGCTCTAAGCATGATGTCGGATGGTTTCAATTCAGGTGATCCTAAATTTTTCCAAACCATTTTGGACATGATGCACATGGACGCTTCTTCATCCATAATGCGACGATGTATGGTGATATTCTGAATTGAAATCGGTATCTGGAAAGCGACTAGAGAAGGAATCCTAGGGCCTGCCTTATCTAGATCAAAAACCATTAGGCGAGAATTAGAAGGGTCTATTGCACATAAAGAGGAAATTAAGGCCTTCCACTGTGTTGGGAATGATTGTAGGACTTCCAATGCTAACATGGTTGCTGGAGATTGAGCCATGTCATCCATTATACTATATCTATGAGCAACTTTGGAATGATGTCCTGCACACTTGTTTGGTCCTTTGACCATCCTTGGAAGGGGCTTAATAGGTACTTTGGAGATGGTTAACGGTGCGAAAGGTGCACTTGTACTTGTAATTGAAGGGTTGGTATCTAGGGGAGTGTCGTAGTTCCAATTCTATGTTTGGAAGAACAATTCTTCTCCAGCCATGTAGACTTCATGGTTGTTTCCTTTGGTATCGTTTTGGGGTGGTTTTTATTGCTGGGTGTTAACCAATCCCTTATGGGGGAAAGGTTCCTGCATCATTGCAAGTTGTTGGTTTTTTCCCCATTATCCTCGGTTACCTTGGATTTTCTTCAAATCAGGGAGTTTGGGATAGTGGTGGGTGTAATGACCATACACCCCACATATAGCATAAGAATGATTTGTTTGTAGACTAGGTCTCTCATTTTTCCCTTGGGAGTTATTACTTGGCTCTTGGTTTAGATTTTGGTTGGAGTTGCCCCCAACTAGAGATCGCGAGGGGCATTGTTGATTATTTCCCTCCTGTCCATAATCTCCCTTTTTCTTGTTCTTGGGTTTTTTCTTTGTAGTGTTTGGAGGATTATTGTTATTCTCCCGGTCATAAGATTGTCACTGATGAGCCTGGGAAGGATGCACTAGATTCACCGGTGCATTGTTTTGCATCGGTGGTATATTCTATGCGAGGAAAGGGGAGTATTGGTTCTGCTGTCCCTAATTGATGTATGAATGTTGGGGTGACTCTCTTGTATCCAATTTCTAGCCAAGTAATAGTTCCCCTGCGAGGGAGGATATGGGCCTCCCTGCTGTTGATGGTATGGCATAGCCCTATTCGTCATGTTTTGTAGAGGTGCAGGCTGACTATGATAGTACCCAAGTTGTGATACATTATGCGTAGTATCGTAAAAGTATCTTGGGTATTGATAACTATTGTTTGGTTGATTTTGGGCTAAGGACCCTATCAAACCATTAATAGTATTCGATGTGCTAGGTATCTCTCTATAATTTTGCAAGCATGAGGCATTTGGAAGGATCTGATAGATATATCCAGATTTGGTGTAAATGAGCTCAAGTTGTTGATATTTACTAATGGCATCTTCCTCAGAGAAAGGCTTTTGCATTTCCATGTCTTTTGAAATATCTTCACTGAAAGTCTTCAAGAATAAGTCCAAGAGGACTCGATTTTCAAGTTTGGCTTTTCACAAGCTACGATGTCTCCGCCATTCATGGAGATGGTCTGATATATGAACGACATGTGTTTCTATAAAGTAAGTAAGTATTTCCATTCCCGAATCATGATGAATGGGTAGATGGAAGTAGGTAAGGAAAGAAAAAGTGAGGCCATTGGTTCCATACGTCGCAGATGTTTGATCGACATACCATTTTGTTGCAGGCCCTGTCAAGGTCAATTGAAATAGTCTTAGTTGAATGGTATCATCTATGCTACTATTTGATGAACACCACAGGTGGAAAGTCATTATATGATTTACGGGGTCTTCCGCTTTCTCCCCTTAAAATTTTGGTATATCTAAAGGGAGCTTCGTGGGCATGGGGGTCCAGTTAAGGCCATGTGCACTAGGGTCGATTGTTAACATTGTTATATCTAGAAGATTTAGTGATGCTAAAAAATGTAAGGATCATTGACCACCATTTTAGTACGATGGTGTATGGGTATGTGTATGTGGTGGCCTTGGGGAGGTGCCTGAGAAATATTTCCTTGTGGCGCTCCTTGGGGTGTGATTTTCTAACTTCCTGGAGGGGTAGAAATCCTTTGACCTTGAGGGTTCACAAGAGGAGTTGAGTGTGGTGACTCTGGAGGGGTCTCCACTGGTGTGGTAATCAACGAACCTTTTGGGTTTCCAATAAAATATGCCCCAATAAAGGATGATTTGATAAAAGCAATAGCATGATGTCCTCTATGCTTGAATGGTGGGAGGGCTCACACTCCTCCCACTAATGGGGGGAGGTTTAAGAAACACCTAAATCGAAGGGGTCCCATTGGGTCCCCTATGGTGTCTATTAGTGTAAATATTGTTGGTATTTTTTATTTTTGAGGAAGGATTATTTATATCAAAGAAATAATATAATCACATGCATAAAACAAAGTGAAAAATGGAAAGATAACTTTTCTCTTTAACTTTAAACTATGTGATCAATCAAGAAAAAAATGAGTTTTTTGTTTGTTTTGTGTATGATACCAAAAACCTATATAGACCTAATCTTCCTTACACTCTCATTGTAACTAGGCCTTGCGAATATATCTTCTGATGGGTACTGGGGCCAATGCCCTGGAAGTACTAGCGATGCCTTCCAGCAGCCGAAGAATTGACCAAGGTAATGGTATGAGGATCGAGTGCTTCCTGCACCGTCACCTATAGGGAAAGGATGCCCTAGTTTTGGCCGCTAAAGTATCGTTCTCCCACATGAGAATTTGAGTCTTGAGCCTCTTGGTAATTGGTTACCAGTGCTGATTACTAGATGGGTCAATTAGCCCCAAAGAGTACCACACACACTGGGCCTCGACCTAACCCCCTATGAAATGGGTCTTTGTAGTGCTCAGGTATTTTTTCGTGGGAGAATATATGAATTTGAATCTCCCTAAAATGTAAACATCTATGTTTTATAATTTATTATGACCACGATGGCTTATTGGATGCCTACCTCTGGTGTTCCTAACATGAACTATAGTTTTCTTTTGCGACCCCTGTGGGGAGAATTTAGTGAGTTCATATTATTGTTACTTTTAAAGAGTATTAATTTTCTTTAGGGTGTGATTTTGTGAAGCAAACTTAAGATAAAAACAAAGGTCCTAGAAAACTGGGTGCCTTTTCGTTCAAAACTTACCAATGCTTCATGTGTGTTTTTGTGTGAACAATCAAGAGTGTGATGAGATTTGGATATGCGATGATACTTTACAATCATCCTCTAATTACACTATGTGTGATTGTTCCTTGCGAAAACTCAAAATGATTTGTGGATTAGGGGACACTTACACTTTGCCTATTTAAAATATGTTGAATTATAAGGAGATGGTAGTTCAAACAGTCTTAGGAAAGCTTTCATATGCTTTCCCAAGCTCACCAAGAGGTGAAAGGGTGGCAAAGAAAACTCACTTTCGTTATCGACACTCTGATCCTATTCCCAAATCTAATTCAAAAATTGAAATAACTTAACTAATAAAAAAATGTGCGGATTTAGTGGGTCAATTACTTTTTGACTAATTAAACTATGTGTTTTGTATTTCTATAAGAAAAGAATGTTCAGAAAGCATGTGTGGATTAGGGCCACTTTCTTTTCTCCTATTTAAGTTATGTGTAATTTGCAAATATACAATAAAATTAAGAACACCTAATTGATATGCTACTTTGAGTTTTAGCTCAACAATTAAATTTCCTAACAGTAATAATATGCAAAATTTTGGCTTGTTGGTCTGCTGCGCGAGTTGTCTTCCCACAGGCGCAAAGTGTGCTCCTGTCAGAGGATAATGTGCGCTATTGTGAAGAATAAAAATAAAATTCACTCTCTGTTGTTTAGAATATTCATTGAATGTGATGAGAAGTTCACATAGAATGAAAGGATGGTTTAAAACACATTTGAGCAGGAAGAATGACCTTCCAAAGACAACCATTAACTTAAGAGGAATCCAGTATAGTCGTCATTCTTGTGGTGGTGTTTTTGCTACACGGATGTACCAAAATGCACCTCTTTAGCAGCTGGTCTCTGTCTACATAAGATCACATAGAAAATGTTGTTACTTTTAGTGAACATATTTAAACAATGTAAAAAAACTCAAAGGGTAAGCTAAGCATACAACACTATGAACTAAAATAGAAAATACACAAGATACAAATTCTCAAATGGATCAACAACCCAATAAGAAAAATGGATAAATCTCCCTTTATTAGGTGCTGGTGGTATGAAGAATACAATGCCAAACTCTCTTGAAGTGAGTCCTTTTAGATATAGAGCTCAAATACCTAAGACAAGGGGGGGCCCTTTCCTCAAGTTCCCTGCAATCATCTCCTCCCTTTCTCAAAAGGATGGCGATTGCTATCATATGGTGAAGCTCTCTCTTGGAATGAGATGTTGGATGGCCAACATGTGAGTCACTCTAATCCCTCTGCTACTACGCTTGCAAGTTGGTTTTCTATGGAGAAATTTGGCCAACATAACAATGTGTCTCTTTTTTCTCTTCCCACGGCCAATTTATATAGATTTTTTTTGAACTCTCTTCCCTCTCTTGGCCCAAGATTGATAATTACCCAAGAGTGGGGAAGATATTACTTTGTGGGCTGCATGCCTTCCTAATGTATTTATTCTTTAAAATTATTTATTTGTACCTTCTAAGTGACATTTTTATAATGTCTTTTGCCTGTAGGATTTTCTAGTGTTAACATGTGCCTCCAAGATCAACTTCTAGAAGTGTGTTCAAATGTCTTCAATAATACCTCAAGATGTCATCCATAGGCTGCCCCAATAATTATCCAAGGTTTTCTAAGATGATACTTCAAGGTATACTCAAGAATATCCCTAAAAAAATTCTAAACAATACTTTATAATGCTGCAAAGAAATCTTCAAAGTCAGCTCCAAGGGAAAGGATGTACGCTTTAAGACAAATCTAGAAAAGTCTTCACAAAACAATCTTCAAGGTCACTTCACAAGTGATCCAAATGTATTAAAAAACAAATATTCAAAGTAAGAGGTTCGAAGATAGAAATGCCAACAATTCTAAGTCAATGTTCATTATTCTTGAGCCTTCAATTCGTCACTCCACTGTTCATGGGTTCTTAAGTTCAATAATAATGCCTCTACCATATATCCAAGCCTCTACAATTGTAAGCCCTTGTCAGAAACTTTATCCACAAGTCTGAGCTTCACATCTCTGCAGAACTGTCTCCATAGGTCTGAAAGTCTAGAACAAGGTGTTCACCACAGATCTTCACAAGCTGTCTAAATCAATGAACTTTCAAGGTGATTGGTTACATGTCAGAGCTACAAGTTTATCTGCAATGTAGACCGAGTTTCCTAGACTTGGAAATTTGAGTCACTACATGATTTTTATTCCATTCCTCCACAGTTTAAACACCAAAGAACTGATAACTGCCTTCAAGGTCCAAGATTCAATGATACAAGTCTATTGGAGGTTCGAGCTCCAATTTGTCCACCGGTCTGAAGTGTTATCTCTACAATCCCAACTGTTATAGGGTAGGAACATGTTCGAGCCACCAAGGCTGCAATCCGAGCTTTAAAATAAGCCTCTCACAAGTTTAGATCTGAATGAATAGTAATTATGAGACCTTTGATAGTTTATCACTACATAAAGTTATTTTATTCCTCCACAAAACCGAGCCAGAGGTGACTGTATTTTTGTCCCTTTCTAAGTTGTACACACAAATACTGATTTTCCCAAACAATTAATCCTTAATTCTCCTCCTCGGCCTCCTTGCTGTGTTTTTCATTCACTTTGAAATTTTCACCAAATTTTTGTCTTTAAAATTAAGTGTTTAGACTTGTATTTATACTAATTTCTATATTCAATGAAGAGACACGTCTCTTGGTAGAGAATATGACTTCTACAAGTAGGCTTAGGTTGGCTAGGGTAAAGAGTATATTTTATCATCTTAAAAAATCATTTTCTCACAAACTAGGAAGAGTTAGAGGATGAGTGATAGCTCGTTGGAAAGAGGAAAAGGTCATATACAAGCTTATGCCAAGTTCATCTTTGAATAAGGTCATTTTATCATCAATAAAATTATTTTTGTGAAATGTCATCATTAATTTTCAATGGAAGCCTTTAGGATTTTATTTTTATGTTTTAGGTATTCAATGTTTGGGGCTCCTTCATCATAGACTTGGGCCATTAAGATTATTATCATTAGGGCTTTTATTTTCTCTCTTAGGCCTTCAATTTTATGACATGCAAGAAGAGATTTTCGTCACATGTGCTCTTTGTTTATTTGTTTTAGGGAATCTTCAAAGGAATCATGAGAATCTAGGGCTTCATTGATTTATGCTTGCATTATTCTAGGGATTCTTCATTCATTATTAGATCATGAATCATTAGATCATGCATCATGTTCATGCTTAGGGTTTTCTCCTAGGGTTTTCATGAGGTTAGGGTAACATTTCAAGGGTTATGACATGTATCACAATATCATTTTTCCTTAAAATCCTTTGGTCAAAATTATTGCGTCTTGCATTCTTGACACCATCTACAGATCTTCTTGGAGTAAGGTTTCTTCCAATGTCATCTTGACTCTTCTCCTTTCCTTTGCTAGAACTGGGAGCATCAATATTTATTCAAATATTTTCCACATCCTTTTTGTTTGAATCATTAGGGTTTGCATCATTTTTGTTTGAGGTTTCACTTTCATATCCAAGACCTGATTTATCAAGAATAGATCTTTGATGACTTAGAATGTCATCTAGGGTTTGAGAGTTATTTAGACTCTTGTTCAAATGATCAAATTATTTTAATAGGAGATCGATTTCTTCTTTCATCATCTTTAATTCTTCATCCTTCATTTCTTGATGGTTCTCCATTTCTTCCTTTATTCTCGTTTCTTCACATGATTATCCCTTAAGTGAGGTGATATCTGATTTCAATTTGAAGATATATTCATTTTTTTCTTCTAGTTGGAGTATCATGGCATTTCTTTCCTTTTTTGCTTCATCGACTTGTCCTTCCAGGAGGACAAAAAATTCCATCACCTTTCCAACTCCTTGTGCTTGTTTCTAATTTTCTTCCTCTAGTTGAGATTTAAGGGAGGAGATATCTTCCTTGTATTGACCAATTTTTTCTTCAAGTTTGTTTTATTCCTTGTGTCTTTGTTCAAGATGACTTGAAAAAGTGTCTTCCCTTTTATTTTCTTTATCCAACTGATTTTTCATGGATATGACTTCTTCATGATGCCTTTTCTTGTTTTGATGAAATTCCTCCTTCAACATGGTTAGCTCCTTATATTTCTCTTGTACTTGAATCTTGAATAGGTCAAATTCCTTCCTTGTCTTATCAGGATTATGCTCACCATATTGTGCTTGCTACTTAACCTCCTCATTTTCCTTTTTCAAACTGCTTATCTCTTATAGGGCAGCTACAATTTTTTCCATGAGATCCTCTGTGAATTCCTCTTCATTTTCTTCATCTTATAGGTTTTATTTGGTCTTGATGTCTTCTATATTATTTTAAGTTTCCTTGATGGGTTCTGGATTTCCTTATTTCTTTCCATCATCTTCTTGACTAGAGGTCATGGTCAATGCTCCTTTTGAGTGAAGATCTTGAAGTTTGTCCCCCATACCTTTTGTTGATGAACATTTTTCTAGTTTGGCCTTTATAGCATCTGGTAGCCCACTCAAGATTGATTTTATTTATATTGCATTATACTCTTTGGATTCTTCTTCCATTGTGATTTTAGTAATCACTGATTGCAAAAATTTAAACCCTTGAGCCATTTAAATATTCTTCATTCGTTCCTTCCATATTTCAAATTTTCCATTGAACAACGATTCTTTCCCAATTTGATTATATTGTGCTTTCATGGTTGAAGAAGAGATGTATTTAGAATTATTGGATGTTTTCTTACTTGGATTTTCCATTTGTGTTCTAAGGATCAACCTTTGAGATGTTAGGATTTGAGTGAAGGTACTATTTTTGATACTAATTGTTGGAAATAATTAGGGGGGGGTGAATCAATATTTCTTTTCAATTTCTATTTTTACCAGTTATATCCCTTATAATTAGAACACAAAATGAACAATAAGAATAAATGATTTTAATAATTAGGAATAACGAGGAATGTAATCCTCTTATTTACAATAAATCAAGTATAATAATAATTATGGCTCCAACCCTATATGAAGACAACAATATCCAATCCACGAGGCTCCAACCTGTACTCTACCAATCACCAACTTGGACTTCACGAAGCTCCATCCTCTAGGGCTCCAAGCCTATCTTCTAAGGCTCCAAAATTGTCACTTTTAGTCTCCAACCCTATCTATAGTACATGCACCAACCTATTCTTCTTGGGGACTCCTATCCTCTAGGGCTCCAACCCACAACTTCAATTCCTCAAGATAAGTTTAGTGATTCTACGATTATACATGACTCCCAATGTCTTTTGAAATGAGCCTTAGAAATATCTTCACCTTTGGCACTTCCCTCAGATGATCTCCAAGACAATTAAATCATCAATGAAAACTTTGTCTTCTCATGAAGGTGTCTCCATAACTCTTCATTTCACCCAAACAAAATTTTCCAAGGTCACCTCATGATGACTTAATCAATGCTTCATGATATCAAGGATGCCTCCAAGTTCAAATTATACAAGTGTATTCAGATGTATTCAATAATCCCTCAAGGTGTCATCAATAGGTTGCCCCAATAGTTCTCCAAGGTGTTCTAGGATGATACTTCAAGGTCTACTCAAGAATATCCCTAAATAATTCCAAACAATACTTCTGAATGCTCCAAAGAAACCTTCAAATTCAGCTCCAAGGGAAAGGATGTATGCTTTAAGAATTATGGGAATTTTTAGGTGTAAAATGGGCCTCCTAAGGAAATTATAAAATAATAGTGGAAACAATAAGATAATATTAGATTACATCCTCAAATTTTAGAAGGAAAAAAGGAAAAACTATTTTTTCAACTCGTATTTTCAACTTATTTCCCTATGGGTTTACTCAAATTTTGAGCAGAAACACTCGCTAGATGCATAATTTGATTTCTCATCCAAGGAGTACCCATGTTGCATAATTTCAACGGACACTTCTACACAAAAAATGAGAAATACATGAAAAACGTGATTGTAATAGCGTGTTTTCATGTATTTCTCATTTTCCGTGTATCAGGGTCCATCGAAAGTTTACAACATATGTCCTCCTTGGATGAGGAATTAAATTTTTCATCCAATTAGTAATCCCACTCGAAAATTGAGTAAACCCTTAAGGAGATAAGTTGAAAATACAAGTTGAAAATTAGTTTTATTATTTTATTATTTTTTAATCTCTTTTACTCCAAAAATAGTGAATCATCCCCCATGGTTGATATTATCATCTTGAATCCTATTGGTTCTCATAAAGTTTATTTTGGTTGTACATTTTTCTTAGGAGGCCCATTTTAGACCTCAAAATTCCATTAATGAAAACTCTAGAAAAGTCTTCAAAACAAATGCTTAAGGTCACTTCACAAGTGATCCAAGTGTCTTCAAAAACTGAACTTCAAATTTTGAGGTTCCGAGATAGAAATTCCAACAATTCTGAGTTAATGTTCACATTTATTGAGCCTTAAATTCTTCACTCCACTGTTCATGGGTTTTGAAGATCTAGAATAAGGCCTCTACCATACATCCAAGTCTCTACAAGTTTAAGCCCTTTTCTGAAACTTTATCCACAGGTCCTAGCTTCAGATCTCCACATAGATGTCTCCACAAATCTGAAAGCTTGGAACAAGGTCTTCACTATTAAAATTATGCAACTATGGTCAAATTCCACTATGGAAAATTGGGATGGTCGAGATTATAATTTCATTAGATTCCTCTTTTCGAGAGGACCAAAATTGACCTATAGATCGCCCCAATCAGTTAAGCGAAGGTTAAATTATGAATTAATTTATTTATTAAAGTGAAATGGAATGGTTCAGCCTAACAACATGTGGAGTTAGCCTTAACCCCATTGGTCATTCACGAAAGCTATAAATAGAGGTGACCTCAAGCTCATTTGCACACATTCTCTCATGAGATCTTCTTCATTCTCTTTTGGTATTGGTTCGTATTTTTTTTGTCTTGGCTCACACTAGTATGTCAAGAGAAGCTCGCACAATGGATCAAGATCACAAGCAAAGGCTCGCATTTGATCTGTTTTTTCTAGGCTAGAGCTGTGGGCATGCCATGGTGAGGTAGTGACTGAGCTAAGCCAAAACCGCAGACATGAATTTTCAAGGCCGTGACTGAGCTAGCATAACTGCAAGCAGATCTTGTTCAAGGCACAACTAGTGTTTCTAAGTTATATCAGACTCATTTGGACCTTAGTTGCAGGCAAAAAGTGCTCAGGTTGCAATCAACACTGCTATAACTGTTGTCTCACAGTTTAAAGGCTGCGGTTGAATATTTTTATGTGAAGATCTGATTTGGATCACATTCAATTTCGTACGTAGTGTCTTCATTCATCTGTCGCTAAGTCACAATCGCTTCAGAATATTCATTGCCAACATTCTGAATCTTGATCTAGAACTGGGCAGTTAAGATAACTTAATGATCTATTAGAACTTTTCTCTTGATGTTGTAGATCTGAAAATCTATATATTTGCTCTATGTATTTCCACTGCTAGATGTATATATAGTCTTCACTCTATATCAATAGTATTCATTAGTATGCTTCAGCCAGTGTCAGTGCATCTTGGTTCTTAGAATCAAGTACCTTTAGCAAAGATATGTGTAAGGTCACATTATGCATGTGTTAGTTTTTTTAATGCATCATGAAGATATATATATATATATATATATATATATGGATAATTGTATTCTTGTTGCTGAATCATTTGATGACGATCTAAGAAGAATAATTTGCAAGGGTTTTCCCCATAGTGGTTTTTTCCCTGGTCTTAGAACAATCCCAGTGTGTCTATGTGTTCATGCTTCTCTTCTCTTGTTTATTTTCATTCTACTACTTAGATGATGATGATGGTATTGTTGTTTCTTCATAGTTTCGTATTCTGATGGTTAATAATGTAGATTGGTGTAATGATATAATGATTTGGGGTGAACTTAACATGTTATTGATGAAATGTAACTATAAAAGAAAAGAACAATGCATCTCTATGATAAATTAACATTCACCAAAAATATTTACAAGCTGTCCAAATCACTAAACTTTCAAGGTGACTGGTTACATGTCAAAGCTACAATTTTGTCTCCAATGTAGACCAAGTTTTCTAAACATGTAAATTTGAGTCATTATAGGCTTTTTATTCCATTCCTCCACAGCTTAAACACCACATAAATGTTAATTGTCTTTAAGGTCTGAGCTTCAATGAGCCAATTCTATCGGAGGTCTGAGCTCTAATCTCTCCATAGGTACGAAGTGTTATCTCTGCAATCCCAACTATTGTAGGTTAGACACATGTCTGAGCCACCAATTTTGTAACCAAATTTTGAAAAGAAGCCTCTCACTAGTTTAGATATGAATGAATAGTAAGTCCGAGACCCTTGACATTTTATCATTGCACTGAGTTATTTTATTCCTCTACAGAACCAAGCCTCAATGACCATTTTTTTATCCATTTTCGAGTTGTACACACAAATGCTGAGTTGCCCAAAAAATTAATCCTTAACTGTCCTCCTTGGCCTCCTTGTTGCATTTTTCCTTCACTATGAAATATTCACCGAATCGTTGGCTTTGAAATGAAGTGTTTAGACCTGTATTTATACTGATTTCGACCTTCAATGAAGAGGCACGTATCTTGGTAGAGAAGATGACTTTCTCACAAACAAGAATATATTTTATCATCTTATCAGCTAGGTTAAAGAATATATTTTATCATCTTAAAAAATCACTTTCTCAAAAACAAGAAGAGTTAGAGGATGATTGATATCTCATTGGAAAGAGGAAAAATTCATCTACAAGATTATGCCAAGTTGATCCTTGAATAAGTTCATTTTATCATCAATAAAATTATTTTTATGAACTGTCATCATTATTTTCAATGGCATCCTTTAGGATTTTATCTTTATGTTTTAGGAATTCAATGTTTATGGATCCTTAATCATAGACCCAGGCCATTAAGATTATTAGGATTAGGGCTTTCATTTTATCTCTGAGGCCTTCAAGTTTATGACATGCAAGAATTTTCATCACATGTGCTCTTTTTTTATTTGGATTAGGGAATCTTCAAAGGCATCATGGGAATATAGGGCTTCATTTATTCTAGGGCTTCATTTATTTATGATTTCATTATTCTAGTGCTTCTTCATTCATCATTAGATCATGCATCAACAATTGATTATGCATCATATTCATGCTTAAGGTTTTCTCCTATGGTTTGCATGATGTTAGGAAAACATCTCAAGGTTGAGGACATTTATCACAAGAATATTTTCCATCTCCAACAATGTCATATTAACATCAATGACAAATTTTACCAAAAAATATGACACACTCTATGATAAGATACCCAATTCTCCACAAACTTCAAATACTATTCCACCTAATACCTCGAAGGAATCTCATGTTGTTAATGGTTTCATTGGTTTCATTGGTTAACTGTCAGTGAGTAAATATTCTAATAAAAATAATTTGAAATTTTCTCCAATTGTGACCAATCAAAGCCCCTCTAATCCTTCTCTTATGAGTACTTCTAAGGTTAACAACGTTCAATCTATGAAATTAAAATCTCATGAATTTGGAAGTAAGAAAAAAGGTAAAGGTAAGAAACATAGGAGAACCCTCCATGGGATAAGAAGAAGAATTAGTCTCTTGACAAGAAGCGTAAACATCATTACCCTTCTATTATGTTTAATGACGAGAATTTTACTAAGGATTGTCTACATCGAGCATAGATCAATCAATTTTTGAAAGTTGCATCCACTACACTTGTCTTGCTGACAGATCCCTTTCCAAACTAGGAGGCGAAATTGATTACATAATATCCATCTCCCTCTTCTAAAAAAGTTATTTTTATATGTCAGAAATATGTCTCGGTGGCCACTAGAAACAAATATTATGGTAATATGAATCCTTCGGCTGAAAATGATACTGATCACCCTTCCAATTATACTCCACTCATATCTGGTCCTCTCCAAATCGAGAAACCTGCTCCTAAGATGATGATTAAACCTCCCAAAGGGGTGATTCGTAAATAATCATTTAACTCCCATGTGTGAGCTTCAGAAAATTATAATATAGTTGAAGATTTATCTCAAGCTCATTCAAATAAGTCTAGTCTCAAGGTTTTGTAGAACTGTCCTGCTCAGAAGAAGTTTCTATTATAAGCCATTGGAGGAGTGGATCCCTGAGATTCAAGTCTTGTTGTTTTCAATCATGATAATTACACACCTAAATTTATGCCCTACTTTAAGTTATGATTCAAGTTATGGTCAGAGGAAAAAATGTCTTCTACACCATTGTGGACGAAGGTGTCTCTACTTGCATCATGTTGATGTCATGTTGTAAATATTTATGTTCTTCTTACCTTACTCGGTCATCGAAGATACTCAAGGCCTTTGATGGAAGGGGATTTAATCCTTATGGAATTATCAATTCCTTGCCAGTGGAATTAGGCGATAAGATAGTCTCAGTAGAGTTCGAAATCATTGATGGAACTTTAGATTATAACCTCTTACTGGGACGTCATACTTAGGTTTATGCTATGGAAATTGTAGTCTCGTCCTATTTATAGATGATTTCTTTCCCTCACTAGGGGGGCAGTGTGGCCATTGATCAACTTTCCTTTTTCTCCACTGATTCCTAGACTACTAGAAACATTCCCCTTGTGGGAAAGGCCCCACTACCTTTTGAAAATGTTGGAGTAGGATTATTAAAAGACTCATCCTTGATGGGAACTTTTTTGCTTCCTCCTCCTGAAATTCCCTATACGGTTGCTCCGATCAACATGATTTTGTCTAGTAATATTCCATATGATCCTTGGATAGTGTCTGACAGCTCCAACATTGACTCTTTTGGTAACCGTATTCCGCTCAACCCTGTTGAGGTAAATTACGGTCCTATTCACCTGTCTTGTTCGATGAATTCCAAAAACAATAACTTAGTGAAATTGGTTGATGATTCCTCTCAAGATTCAAGTTTAGTTTCAAAATTTTATCCTTTCAACGACACGTTTCCCACCGACGAAATCATCATGGAGATCATGATGTCAAATGAGAAACCTTAGGATGATAATCATCATCGTTCATCTTTATTGCCTCAACCAAACACTCTTGAGAGTAATTTTGAAGACTTTTTCTCCCCTAAGTTTACTAAGATATGTGAGAACCACATCTCCATTTATGAGGTGAATTCTGATAAAAACCTGAAAAATATTGAGGAAATTTTTCCTCTCGACATTTCAGTTAAGTCCGGGATTATTAAAAAATGTTTGTATGGTTGCCTCTTGTTCTCCAGACAAGATTAAGATTTATAAGGACCTTTTTCAAGAATTTCATAATGCATTTTCTTATAAATATGAAGATATTCCAAGCACTGATCCAAATATTGTGGTGCGCATAATTAAAACATATCCAGATACCAATCTAGTTAGACAACATTTGCGCCTGGTTCACCCTTAGTAAGTTGTTGTGATAAAGGGAAAAGTTGGAAAGATTTTGCGTGCTGGTTTCATTTGCCTTGTTCCTTTGACAGATTGGGTCTCAAACATTGTTCCTATAATTAAGAAACAAGGTACGATTTGAGTATGTGTCGGTTATTGATATATTAATAGAGCTTGTCCCAAACGCAACTACCCAACCCCTTTCATTGACCAAATTATTGATTATTATGCCAGAAGTGAAAATTTCTCATTTATGGATGGATTCTTTGGTTACAATTAGATCAACATACTCCCTTCTAACAAAAATAAGAATGTGTTCATTTTTTAATGGGGTATGTTTTCTTATCACAAACTTCCTTTCAGCCTTAAGAATTTTGGAGCAACTTTCCAATGAGTGATGAATTATGCTTTTCACGATATTAAGCATATTGTGCAACCATACCTTTATGATTTTCCTATTCACTCAAAGATTTTTCAAGACCATCCAATGCATCTTAGAGAAATATTCCTAAGATTTCGATACTATAATATCTGAATAAACCCACATAAATGTGTATTTTGTGTTCAATCTGGTCGAGTTATAGGACTTGTTGTGTCTAAACAAGGAATTCAAAATGATGCCCTGAAATTCCAGGTAATCCTCAATTTTCCACCTCCTTCTCTCATTCAATTACAACACCTGCAAGGGAAGGCTAACTTTCTACAAAATTGTGTTCCTAATTATGCATAACTTACGGAAGGATTTACTCATTTATTGAAAAAGGAGATTCCTTTTCATTGGGATGATACCACTCAAAATCGTTTTAATGCCTTAAAAGTGTATTATCCAAAGCATCATTACTATATGACCTTGATTATCATCGAGACTATATCTTGTATCTTGTTGCGACTGTTACCACTATAAGAATGATATTGGTACAAGAGGATGATTTAGGAGACGAACACCCTATTTATTATTGGAGCCGTAATTTGACCGACACTAAATCCAAGTATTCCCATGTTGAAAAGTTAGTTTTGGGAGCTTTCCAAGTTGTTCAGATATTTCACCACTATATTATGCTTCACTGTTAATCCCTGGTTCAAAGATTTCACTCCACTATTATTCTTCAATGTTACAAAATTTACACATTAATAAGCCCTAGTAACATGAGAAAAACTACTAAACGGGTCTATTTACATGATACCACAATGCATTGCTTGCAATAATAGGAGAAATTTTTAATTAGTTCCATATATAGCCTATATTTATTACATCACTATCATTGGAATTGAAACTATACTTAGACTTTTCTATAATTTTTTATTATTTTATTTGTATTAAATAAACATATGACTTGTCTTATCCTTGACACATGAGACTCTTGTCTTTACTAAGCTTAAAATCCTCACATGGGAAACTTTGCAATTACCATCCTTTCATAGATTACAATTTCAATTAGTCATATGATTTTCGGATGAATCCTTATTGCAGTTAGTCATATGTGTTGTTAATTTTAGAAACTAGGGTCAAATTCCACATTGGATAGCTTAGATGAATAAGATAATAATTTAATATGATTCCTCTTTTCGAGAGGATCAAAATCAACCTATAGATCATCCCAATTGGTTAAGAAGAATTTAAGTTATGAATTATTTTATTTTATGGGTCAGCCTAACTGCATGTTGATTTGGTCAAAGCTCCAAGCGGTCCCTCACAAAGTTATAAATAGAAGCGACCCCAAGTTCATTTGAGCACATTTTCTCATGAGATCTCCTTGTGTTATTTTGGTTTTGGTTTTTATTTTATGTTTATGGCTTGCATAGGTACATCAGAAGGAGCTCGCGCAGAGGGTCGGGATCATAGACATGATCTCACATCAGATCTGGGTGATCTGAAGCAAAACTGATGGAAGGAAGAGCTGAGGTAGCAGCCTAGATGAGCAGAGCCGCAGGCTGGGTGTGTTATGTCAATGACCAAGGACCCCAGATCTGCTGGCATAGCTTGTTAAGGGTGCAACCAAGATTTTGAGGTAAGATCGGTTTGATTTGAAGCAAAGTTGTGGGCATAGAGTGCCATGGTAGCGGCCAAGGACCCCATAGCCACGAGCAGAGAATTTTAAGGCCGTGACCAAGATATTTTCTGAGCATATCTGAGTTGGGTCACCTTCAGTTGACTTTTTAGTGTTTCTAGACATTAGTCATTCAATCACAGTGGCATCAGAACAATCATTGATAGTCTCCTAGATTCAGATCTAGGATTTCAGAGTTGAGATCACTTGGTGTTCTATCAGATCCATGTTTTGATATTATAAATTTGTTGATCTATAGATCATATCTATTTGTTTCTGTTGCAATATGTATCTATAGTCCTCATTCAGTATCAACCGTACTCAACAGTTTTCTACAACCAGTGTCAGTGCATTTCGGTTCTCAGGTTTAGGCTCCTACAAGCATAAATATGGTTTTTTCTACATCGTAAAGATATGTATCTATGGATAATTTTACTCTTGTTATTGAATCATTTTATGAAGTTATAAGAAGAATAATTTTCAAGGGTTTTCCATGTAGTGGGTTTTTCCCTAGTCTCGGACCAATCGTAGTGTCTCTATGTGTTCTTGCTTCTATTCCTTTGATCTTTTACTTTCCGTTGTTTAGATGATGATGATGATGATGGTATCATTCTTTTCATATAATTTCATATTCAGATGGTTAATAATATAGATTTGTACAATGGTATAATTATTTGGGATGAACTTAACATGTTATTGAAGAAATGTAACTATCAAAGTAAAGAACAATGTTGGTCTATGGAAAATTAACATGTGTTTCTTCTCATAGGCTTCTATTATAATGCCATCCAAAAAATTCCATCCCATATCCTCACAAGCATAGGGGACTCCAAATGTTGAACATGTGCTATATAAGTATCAATGTTACTAAGTTTTTTCTCATCATTACAACATCCTAGCCCCACCTATTGATGCATCATATTACAATAGAAAGAACTTAAATATTGGGAGACATTTATTTTCTACGAATATGGCCTATCCAAATGGTTTCAAGGCCACAAAATCATCCAATTGCAAGATGATCATAGAGAAGCAACCCTCGGTAGGTGTTACAAAGAAATAAACATAAACCCTAGCTCATAATTTTTTTCTATATATACATTAAATTATAAAAATAATTCTCATGCAGATAAGTAGATCCAGTGTTAGTTCCCAACAAAGTTTTAATGCACTTCATTATAATTTTCCCTTTTTAACTATTACTCGAAAATGGTAAAAATAAAATAATTTTAAAAATTAGAATAAGAATAAAATGAAACAATAACTACTAATTGCATGATTTTAGTTTAAAAATAAAAGTGAATATAAATTTCCTCAAATTATTTTCAATAAAAGTGGCATCAACTTCTATAAAATTATTAAAAACTGCAAAATTGTTTATATTATAGAAACAATATCAATACTATGTTTGATTTCAATACACTCCACAACCATCCATGATTTTATTTTACAACTATTTTAACCCCTACATCAGAAAGGTTCATAAGTTTTAAGAGTTAGAATTAAAACTTTGTTACTATATGTATAATTATACAAAAAATAAAACTATTAACTGACAAAGATTTAAAAAAATCTACTAACGATTACATAATCCACAAAAGTGGCGAGTGGTGAGAAACTTACACGAAATATGAAGAAACCAACTTACATAAATATTATGATTCAAGGTTATCGACAAACCTGCTCTTGAGATGACGATTAAACCTCCCAAAGGGGTGATTCATAAATCACTATTTAACCCCCATGCGAGAGCTGCACAAAATTATAATATAGTTAAAGATTTATCTCAAGCTCCTTCAACTATGTCTACTCTTGAGGTTTTCTAGAACTGTCCCACTTAGAAGAAATTGCTATTAGCATCCATTAGAGCAGTGGATCCCTCAAATTCAGG
This sequence comes from Pinus albicaulis, assembly GCA_034641835.2. NCBI lineage: Eukaryota > Viridiplantae > Streptophyta > Pinopsida > Pinales > Pinaceae > Pinus > Pinus albicaulis. Next base: position 595,256,221 of record CM076572.1, read on the forward strand.
TCTTTTTGTGTTCAATCATGATAATTATACACATAAACTTTTGCCCTAACTTGCACTTATGATTCAAGTTGTTGTTAGAGGAAAAAATGTCTTCTGCACCGTTGTGGATGAATGTGCATCTACTTGCATCGTGTCGATGTCATGTTGGAAAGATTTAGGTTCTCCTTCCCTTACTCAGTCACCGATGATACTTAAAGCCTTTGATGGAAGAGGATTTAAGCCTTACTAAATTATCAATTCCTTTCCAGTGGAATTAGGTGGTAATCTCAGTAGAGGTCGAAGTTATTGATGGACCTTTAGATTATAACCTCTTACTACGCCGTACTTGGTTTTATGCTATGGAAGTTGTAGTCTCATCCTATTTTCGGATGATTTCTTTGCCTCAGCAGGGGGTCATTTGGCCATTGATAAACTTGCCTTTTTCTCCACTGATTCCCACACCACTAGAAACATCCCTCTTGTGGGAAAGACCCCGATACCTTTTGAAAATTTTGGATTAAAATTATTAAAAGAATCATCCTTGATGGGAACTTTTTCTCTTCCTCTTTTTTACATTCCCTCTACGTTATCTCTGAAATACATGATTTTGTGTAGTACTATTCCATATGACCCTTGGATATTATATGACAATTCCAAAATAGAATCTTTTGGTGACCGTATTACACTCAACCCCATTTAGGTAACTTATGTGATTATTCACCTGGCTTGTTCGAAGGATTCTGAAAAAATTAACTAGCTAATTTGGTTGATGAATCCTCTCAAGGTTCAGGTTTAGTTTCACATTCTGATCTTTTCGACTACAATTTTCTGACCGAAGAAAGCATCATTGAGATCATGAGGTCATATGAGAAACCATGGGATGATAATCATAATCGTTCATCGTTTTTTCCTTGACCCAACACTCTTGAGAGTAATTTTGAAGACTTTTTCTCCCTCAAGTTTACTGAGAGACCTCAGAACCACATCTCCATTTATGAGGTGAATTCTGAGAAAACCCTGGAAAATATTGAGGACACTATTCCTCTTAACATTTTAGTTAAGTCTGGGATTATTGAAAATGTCCATATTGGTGCCTCTTGTTCTCAAGACGAGATTAATATTTATAAGGAAATTTTTCAAGAATTTCATTACGTTTTTTCTTAGATATTTGAAGATATTTCAGGAATTGATCCAAATATTGGGGTTCATGAAATTAAAACATATCCGGATACCAAGCTAGTTAGACAATGTTTGTGTCTAGTTCACCCTAAGAAATTTGTTGCGATAAAGGAATAAGTTGGAAACATTTTTCATGTTGGTTTCATTTACCCTGTTCCTTTGAAAAATTGGGTCTCAAACATTGTTCCTGTAATGGAGAAACAAGGTACGATCCGAGTATGTTTCAATTATCGGGATATTAATATATCTTGTCCCAAAGACAAATACCCAACCCCTTTCATCGGCCAAATTGTAGATGATTATGCTGGAAGTGAAATTTTTTCATTTATGGATGGCTTCTCTGGTTAAAATTAGATCAACATACTCCCTTCTGACCAGCATAAGACTGCGTTCATTTGTCCATGGGGTATGTTCTCTTATCACAAACTTCCTTTCGACCTTAAGAATGTTGGAGTTGTTAGTTTTTGAAACTAGGGCCAAATTCCACCTTGGACAACTCACATGATAGAGATTATTATTGCACTGAATTCCTCTTTTCTAGAGGACCAAAATTGACCCAAAGATCACCTCATTTGGACAAGAAAAAGTTGGTTTTTGATTTTATGTACCCACTCATGTCTATTGGATTAGGGTGGCCCTATGCACATGTATAATTGGATAGGTCAACCTCAACATCAAGTGGACCCGCATGAAATCCTATAAATAGAAGAGACCCCATGCTCATTTGGACACTCATGTCACACAATATCTTCTCCTCTTCTATTGTCTTGGTTCACACAACTATGATGGAGGAGTTTCACTCAAGGGTTAAAAACTACATGTATAAGGCTCGAACATGTATGGGGTTTTTGTTTCTCGGTTGTATGCACATCACTTAGTAGTTTCATCCCCAGTTGCATGCATAGAGTATTCCTTAGTGTGACTAGGAGTTCAAGTTGCACGCTCAGTAGCCTGAACGGAGCGGCTAGGGACTTGAGGATAATTTTGAGGGCTTCTTCCCCAACCACACACATAGAGTGTTACTTAGTGAAACTGGGAAGGAAAAATCACATGCACAACCCCTTTAAGGGTGCGACCAGTGGTTTGAAGCATATCTGGGTCAATTTTTCATCAGTCGCATGCTACCATTTCTCCTAGGAGTGACCAACCGCTCACATACATTGTCTCAAGGAGCGACCAGGAAGTTACAGTCACTCACAACATATCTTGATGAGTGTGACCAAGGTTTAGAGCTAGGGTTTTACATTTGACCAGAGTTGACTACAATTTTCTGATAGCTAGATGGTTTCTCTCTACTTTACTGTAATTTTGAAATTCTGCATCTGATTCTGTATTGGGCAAATCTCCGTTGGAAGTTTATGTATTAGGCTCATTGTACTCTCTGTTGAAATTTTTTATGAATCTTTTAAAGGGTTTTCCCCATAGTGGGTTTTTCCCTGGTATTTGACCAATTTGGTATCTCTTATGGTTGTGTTGTTGTCTCGTTTTTCATTGCTTATATTGTTCTATCTTTAGTTACTGCTTATTATTGGAAACATTTTTAACTATTGGATTCACTATTTAATGAAGATTTTAATTGGGTTGAAGTAATTGAAACATCATAGAACAACATGAAAAATTAACATGGTATTGGAGCTAAGGTGAAGGATAAGCCCAAAAGGAGACAAACTTTGAATTCATCTTCATTGGAAAGTTAAAGGAGATTTTCTAGTCAAAGTCAGGATGTCTTCCTTTACCTTTAAGGAGCATGACAAGTTGGGTGATGCATCAAAATTTGTTTCATGGAAAGTCAGGTTGGAGATCATAGCTGATAACAATGATGGTCTAAAATAAATTCAAGGAAGAATTCCTAAGCCTCCAAAAAATGCTTTCGCTTCCCTAAAAAACAGGTACAAGAAAGGTGAGTCCAAAGCAAAGAAAAATTTATAGCTAATGGTTTACAAGATCATTTACTTGCATATGTTAGAAATTTAAGGAAGTCTAAATACATGTATGACAAGATAGCCAACATGCATGAAATAAACAATTTGAATGAGATTGTCACCTTGAAAGATCAACTCAAAGAAACCAAGATGAACAAAGGAGAAGTTGTACATCCTACATTATGAGAATATCTTGCCTTAGAGATCAATTGCAAAGAGTTGGGGAAAATGTGCCTGACAGGGAACTAGTGGTTGTGATTCTTTGAGGTCTCCCTCATATTTGGGAAACCTTCATTACTACAATAAGAAACAAAAAATTTCTCTCGTAATTTGATGAAATTGTTGGAAATATTACTCAAGAATCATCAAGGATGATTGCAAGAGGAATAATTAAAAAGCATGAAGAGGGAGAGCCCATTGCATATATATCATGACAAAAAGAAGAAGAAGGGAAAATAAGGTCCATCAAGGAAGCCTCCTTCTCAAAATGAAAAAGGAAGGAATGATAGAGCTTTATCTCATATTGAATATTATAATTGTACAATAAAGGGAATTATGCTCGAGATTATCCTGAGAAGAGAAAAAGGTCACACAACAACATTAGAAGCAACAATAATCAAAGAAAAAAATACAATCGAAGAAATAACCATGATAGAAGATATGAAAGAAGATGAAGAGATACCTCAAGTGACCATGAAGAAGATCATCCTCAAAAGAAGTAAAGAGTTCATAGATATGAAATTAATGTTGTAAATAAATCTGAATACATTCTTATATCTGGCCTTGCTAGTTCTTCTCCACCAGATTCATGGTATAGTTGGTAGGTTGATAGTGGGGCCACTCATCACTTCTCTGGATATAAGGAAGTCCTCTCTAATCTAGTAGAGAGGGAGACTAAGATGAATATTATTCTTGGATACAACTCCACGCATCCCATGAAAGGTTTTGGGTCTGCCAAATTTCATTTGAATTATGAGGAATCAATTCTGTTGCATGATTTAATGTATGTGCTCGGATTAATGAAGAATTTGGTATCTATATACACATTGGAGGATAAAGGGATGCCTTAATCAACGGAAAATTTTTTAATTGGTTTTCTTATTCACCTATGAGAGATGAATTCACATTAGGATAAATATTTGAAGGAATATATAGAGTCACTAGAATGCCACTTCTAACATTGGTTCATAATACCAGCCATTTGAGCGAGTTGTGGCACCAAAAATGGGCTCATATATATTATGATACTCTTCTGAAATTGAATAAATTTGTCTCAGGTATTCCCCATGTTAAAGACCATCATAATGGAGCATGTCCATGATGTGTGAGCAGAACGAAAAGAAGGGGAACATTTCCCAATAGTGAAAAAAAAGACAAATGACATTCTCCATCTCATTCATTTTGATGCATGTGATATGATGCCTATACATTCTATTGGTGGTCATCTCTATTACATCACATTCATTGACTAATTCTCAAGAAATACATGGATATACTACTTGAAGAAAAAGGATGAAGCCTTTGAAATGTTCAAGGAATTCAAAGCTTTAATAAAAAATAAAACAGGGAAGAGAATCAAAATATTCAGGTGTGAAAATGGAGGGGAATATATGTCAAATGAGTTCATAGAATTTTTCAAGAAAGAAGGGATCAATAAGGAAACCATTGTGCCATATACACCCGAAAAAAATGTATTAGCGGAAAGGAAGAACGGGTCTATATTAGAAGTTTCCCTTTCCATGCTCCATGATCAAAAGGTGTCGATGTTCCTTTGGGGAGAAGCTACACATGCCGGTGTATATTTTCAAAACAAGGCACCTCATAAATCATTGGAAAACAAGACTCTTGAAGAAATATTCACAGGTGTCATGCTCGATATTAGACATCTTCATATATTTGGATGCCCCGTATATTTTCATGTGCCAAATAACTAAAGGAACACATTGGACACTATAGGAAATAAAGTTACATTTGTGGTTTATTGTGAAAAATCTAAAGCATATATAATATATATTCCTGGTCAAAGGAAGGTCGAAATTAGCAGGGATGTAACATTCAATGAACATGCATCTCTTGGAAAAGCAAGAGGCGTTCCTTCGCCTCCTCCTCCCAAGAAGGAGAATGATGATTGGGATATTATATATGGTCCTTCCATTCCCGAGTCTAATTCTGATATTGTTGAAGATCCCATGGAGCCTATGGATCCCTTAGATCATCCTCCATGTGATCCTCTTACTAGGAAAATACCACTTTGGCCCTGTGACACTCTACATGATGTTGGAAGACATGTTCTCATTCTAAGGCCATTAAGAGAAAGAAATCAACCATGCAAGTATCAGGGATATCTTGTAGCCATGAGCACCATGATTTAAGATGAACCTTCCACATTTGAAGAAGCCGTAAAAGATCAATTTTGGAAGGATTTTTGTTGAAAAATGTAACTAGGTCGATCTTCATGATGACTATGTAATTATTTACTTATGTAAATAAGAAGTCAATAATAATAAAATGTATTTTTGTTTTACTTGCTTCATGGGTTTCATGAGCAAGATTTTTAGTATAGGTCTATAGCATTCTTCTTGATGTCTATTAGGAACATAAGTGTAATTAAGAGTCATGTAAATGGTGTGTTTATTCTAAAGAATATCCTACAAGACATTGCAGCAGAAAGGCCTTCAAGATTGTCCATATTCAACATTGAAGATAAGCCTATTTGTTGAAATGAAGTCGGCTTACAAACATTGTTGAAGTCGGCCTACATAATGGTTGAAAGGTCAGCTTAATATCTGGCTAGAACAACTATTTATACCCCTACATATGTTGTGGTGAAGACATAGATTTCTACGGACTTGTCTGAGGTGGTACAAGGGTTAAAAAGAATGTGGATTCGACCCTGATTTAGTGTGGATATTCCAAGGGAAATTGCGGGTCCCTGAAGAGATAATAGTGTGGTCTATAGTGTGATCTAATAGCAGCAAATATAAGGACATAATTATATGTGAATCTATCTAAGTTTTATAGCGGTTAAAAGGTGCGGATATAAGGACTGAGTTTGGTGCAGATTAAGGGTATAAATTGTGGAAGGTACATGAGTACAGTTTGCGGAAGGAACATGTGTGAAAATTGTGGAAGGTACAAAGTACATATTACAAAAAGAATAGAAGTTGGATTACAGATAGGTGCAAAAGAGTGCAATACAGATATATTTGAGATTTATAGTATCTATTGAAGGAATCTGCCAATGTCAAGACAGTAATTGTAAGAAGACAAGCAGATATAAAAAGTGGTAGAAAGGTGTGGAAGGTAAATTAGAGATTTACCTTCCTAACTACATTGCAAGATATTCAGTTACAAGTAAAATCAATTTTGTCTCTATATTTGAAGAAGTACCTTGATAATTGACTTGATGAAGGATTAAATAATAGAATACATAAGCAAGCTCACTATTAATTATCAAGAAGAGAATTTTTTTATTAATCACAAGCCCTACAAATTCTCAACATGGTATCAGAGCTATGGAAAAATAAGATCACCTTATTGGCTAGAAGATTTTGGAATTAGAAAAGTTACTGTCTAAGATCAAATTCACAAAGAATAAGTTGGGTGCTATTGCAAAGATACAAGCTTGGTGGTATGATACAAATTCTCATTAACTTCAACATCGTGCATCACAGTAATTGGGTCAAAGAAATCTAAGGATCATCTCTGTCTATACTTTAGATAGGCTGAGGACTTGTAATATACAGGTCTACCATACAGTGCAAAAAAGGGTGATTGAAAGGTTGCAAGGTGTGCTAAAGATCTTGGTCTTGAACTAACATATTTTAGATAACTTAGAGAATAACTAAAAATATACATCGAACCAATAAATATATTTTTATTGGAATCAAGGATAAGAAGACTATAAGAGGCCGAGGCTAGAAGAGTGCAGAAAAGAAGGCTTTATCATCATTACAACAAATATATAATCCTTACCCTTGAAGAATATTGTTAGTGTCAGTCTTTGCAGCCTTCCTCCAGTGATTAAAAATGCTCTTACCAAGTGATTTTAAGGTGTCAAGGTCAAATTTTGTCATTTCAGTGAGTCTTCAAGCAAAATTTGGTCACTAGGTATTAGGTCTAGGGTTTGTTTTCACTCTTTTCAAAGTTGTCCAAAGGTCGTTCCTTGTCACCATACAGCTAAGTGTACCATCATTCAGATGGTTTTCATCGTCATGTCAGGTTCCACTGGGTCATTTTACACCTTGTTCATGCTTCAGTTGTGCCTAGGTAAGGTTCATTTCCCTCTCCTAGGGTTTTGGAGGTAATTTCTCTTGGATGGTCAAATCATTAGAAAAAATTGTATCCTGATGTTCATACACCTTCCCCTATCCTTAATGTACATTATTAAACACTTCCCATCACTGAAATCCCCCAAATTCCTCATTTTCGCACAAACCCTAGTTTCTTGCTACAACTTGGCAATTTTCTAGGCTAGGCCTGTGTTTTTCCCTTTTGGACCCCTTCCCCTCACTCAATCTTTTAAATTCCACTTTCCCCTGCTTCCTAACATCCCTCCCTACTTCCCAAAATTTTCTCAAGAATTTATAAGCCCCTTATCCCCTTCATTTCGCTTCATTTCGACAAATCCCTTATTCCATACATCGGGATAGATTTCACTCAAATGATGTTTCTGAACAATAAAAGATGAATTTGGGAAAACTGAGAGATTTTTTGTCCCAAATAGGCCAAGGAAGAAAAACCTCCTTCACTTTTTACACAGGTTTCATGGTTTTAGAGAAATGTCAAGAGTACCGTTGCCTCAGGAGAATTAATGCACCTCTGAAGTGACCTTGGGAAAATCAAGATTTCTCCTAGCTTGGTTGGCCAAATGACTTTCTTGATGCATCAAATGATAACTAGAGAGAAACATATTTCCAATGAGCTATCATGAGCTCAATTTGGATTTGAGTAAGACTTTCAAAAGTTGACTGCAACAGCACTCTGCCTTGAGGCAGCCTCATTATTCTCATTTTGAACGGTCTTGGGAGATTTGATTTTTGACAAGGAAAATGAACTCCAAATTGAAAAATTCCACTTGGGTTGGAAATTAGACTCAATAATATTTCCAACGAGCTATCATGCACCCAATTTTGACACCGGGAAGGTCTCCAAAAGTCTCCTGCAAAATGGCGCGGTGCATTGGGAAGCCCTCTGCAGTGTAAATTTATAACTGGCGCAGCGCATTGGGCCAAAAATCCTGAAATCCATTCAAATCTTCCACCAAAGCTCTCAAATTTATAAATTCTTCATTTCCCAACTAATTTAACATCTCCATATTGCCAAGGTATGAGTTTCCATTAGTGTTTATGGTGTTTCAATAGGTGAAGAAAATTAAAACCCTATTTTCTTGCTCAAGAATTGTTTCCTTAGGGTTTAGAGTTTGGTTCTTATGCCATCACTCCCTCACTCTTTCATTGCCTCAATCATTTTCTCCCTTTCTTTACTTTCTCATCTACCCATCCCACTATCCCAAACCCTAGTCAAATATCCCCAAAACATTGCTATCTCTCCCATCCCTCATCACTGTTCATTTATCACTACAACCCATTCCCCTATCCTCTTTCATCCCTAAATTCACTCCATCCCTCTCTCATTCCCATTATCCTTACTCCACTTGTAAAATTTCCCCAAATCCCAAGTTTATCCCAAAAAATCAAGTGATTGTCCCATTGTCTCTATATTTGTCAAAATCACAAGTTTTCAAAGGGAAAATTATCACTTGATTAAACCCATTTTCCCCATTGCCCTATTGCTCCTACAGTCCCTCCCATTTGACATACATTTGACACTAAGACAAAGGCACCAAATTCTCCTTTTCAGCACATACAAGCCAACATACACCTTGTAAATTTTCATGGACACAGATACCGACACATCCTATGATCGAGAGACTTGGCTCGAAAGAGTCAATATCCATCTGGAGAAGCTCTTGGCGAAGGAAAACATGGAGAAGAACATGTTGTGGCACATGAAAAACCACTATTGGGCCTGCACACATGTTTGCAAAGCGAGGATCAAGACCCTGAAGGCGAGGCTAAGGAGGGCACTGAAACGGCGAAAAAGGGAGGATAGACTCCGAATCTTGGCAAAAGCTTCTTTGGCTGAGCATGATACTTGATGATGGACCTTCAGTCCAAATTTCAAGGAATTTGGAGAAAATTTTGTCAATTTTGAATTTTTGGTCACAAAACAGCTTTTTCCGCCCGACGCGTAGCGCCACTTGGCGCGCGCTTATGATTGGGACATCTTCTAGAGGAAAAATTGATATTTTTGAGTTTATTATGATAAATTATGCATGCTCAGGAATGGATGAGAGATTTCATCAAGTTCTGGGTCGTTTAAAGGGTCAAAAACACTTTGAAAATGGCCTTTCTGCCACCTTTTGCATAAGCAGGAACCAGTCTTGGGAGATTGCATTTTTGGAGGGGAAAATGACATCCAAATCCAAAAATTCCACTTGAGTTGGATAGTAGACATCCAGGGATTTCCAACGAGCTATCATGAGCTCAATTTTGACTTCGGAAAGTGCCTAAAAAACAGGCTCAAAGTGGCGCGACGCATTGAGTTTTTGGGCACGGCGCATAGAGAAATTTGGCGTCATTTTCACTCTTCAGCTCAAAAATTCGCCCAGTTTGACTAGTTTCACTTTTTGATGTAACTATTGATCTATCTTGATGTAACTTGATGACTATAATGCAATTTTGGCTCATATTTACTTGTTCTAGAGGATTCATTCACTAAAAAGTGAAAATTAAATGAATGAATCAGTTTCCTTCCATATAGAGGCAAGTTGTTTGATTGCCTAGATTTCAGTTCCTTGTTTATAATTGGTTGAAACGGATCCTAGAAGGATGAGCTCGACCCCTAGAGTCATGGGAAGGGGTTAGGATGGTCTATATCATGTATTTTCTGAGACATTTTCAGGGTTGGACTCTTGGGAATAGTTTGACACTTCATTGTACATACACTTCTGCATTTTTGGCAAAGGAAAGACCAGGGTTTTGCAGCACTTGTTGGGATCCTTGTGGCTCTGAGTTTTGATGATGTTTTTCTCCATGTATCAGTGAGTTTCATTAATGTTATATTTTTTCCATTTCCCTTCTCTTTGCTTCTGAATTAAACAAATGAGTAACTAAGGTAGAATTCATTAGTTTGCTGGTGCTCTGCCTTAAAATTTTGTTTAGTTTTATATGTTTTCCTCTGTTTGAAGAGGATCCTTGCACCTTCTTTCCCTCTTCAGCTTCTCAGCAATATTTTCTATCCATTCATTGAATCTAAGACATCAAAGACATTGCCTTCCCTGCCCCAACTTGAACTCTGCAAGAATTTGGCCTCATCCCCAAGCCCAAAATTGCCTTTCCCTTTTTCCAACAAAAAACCCCTAAAAATCATTCCAACTCCTTGATTAATATACCTAGCCTAAAATTAGCACTCATTTGAGTCATCTCAAGGCCTATTGATACATTTTCACTGAGATTGACTTGGAGAGAGCCCTCTCCTTTTCTGGTAGGGCTAGCTACCAGACTGAGCGTGGTTTGGTGTTACCCTGAATCCCGCCTTCCTTCAGCCTAAGGTGGATTTGGGCTATAACATAGTGGCTACCATACTGGGCAAAAAAATGATTTGCTTATTAATGTTATTTGTTTTATAAGCTACAGATGGAGCCTGAAGTTAGCCAGGTAGCCTTCGAAACGCTCTTGCTTTGCATTAGCGAAAGTAGATAAACGTTTCTTCATTCAATCTCCGGTCTAGTTTGTAAACGTAACATCTAACTTGTAATTTTCCCCAGTACATGTATCAAGTTAGATATGATTGTTGATGGTGGACAAAGATCAGACATAGGAAGGCTGAAATCATTCACCTGGCGACTTCATTCACTGAAAAATCCAGAAATCAATGCTTCATGGTGACTCCACTGCAGGAAGATCAGTAGCTTTAAGATTTTCAAGATGGAACGGGTTGCAAGAAGATACGCTCCCATGATCCAAGATCACATCCCAGGTTTTCCAAATAAAATTCCCAAGGTGGATTGGCTTCAGAATTTTCCTATGTTCAGAAATGTGGAAGGTAATGACGTTGCTTTTCATCTGGTGAAATTTCACATTCATGTGCATAAATTAAAGATCGATTTTCCTGAAGACTATTTGATGAAAATGTTTATGGCTACTCTGGAAGATGAAGCCTGATCTTGGTATGAAATTTTGCCACCTACTTCTATTTATTGTCTAAAAGAGTTTCATACAATATTCATTGAAAGGTATAAAGAATCTTGTCCATCCTTAATATTAGTGAAGAATTGTTGTGAACACATTAGTAGTTTCATTAAAGATCTTGAGAATTCTTATGGAGATAAAGAATTGATGGATGGAGAAATCATGGAAGCATTGTATGAAAATTTGTTTCAACAGCACACAGAAAACTTAGAGGATACTTATCAAGATCAGCAGGTTGAAGATTTCCATATGGCTGAAGATAATGAAAGAAGAAGTTTTATTTCAGATCTGGTTGAAATAAAGGATGATACGTAGGAAAATGATGTTCCAATCTCAGATAATGATGAAGATAAGTCAGATTGAGAGATAAATTGTGATGAGGAAAAACATGTTGTTCCGGATCTCATAAAAGAGAGTTCTATTGTTGAGGCTGCCTCAAATGAAGAAAACAGAGTTACAGACCTAAATGCTCTCATCCCACCAGAACTAGATCTTCATGAGGAGGTAGTTCATTCCCTCTATGAAAAACAAGATGAGATCCTTGTTCAAGTAAGTGAAAAAGTTTCCTTGGATGAATCGTTGGTAGATGATAGAAATGTCATGTTTGAGTATCAAGAATCATCTGAAGTTTCTTTTCTCATGATTGATGAATGTAATGAGAAACATGATAATCTGGCTGTCATATTATATGAAGATGACCTACAATATATTCAGACTACAGAAGATCAGAACATTCAGGACTGCCTTTCAGATTCTTCTTCATATGTCTCATGTTTTGAAATGTTTTTCCAAGAGGAGATCTACTCATCTACTTGTTCAGAATTTTTTGAGGACCAGGAACATACTTTTACTGAAGTACATTATGAAGAAAGATCAGAATCAAAAGAAAAAGACACCTTGGTTCTTTAGCAGGAGGTAAATATTCATGTTTTTCAGGATCCACTGGCAAATATGTTGTAGTCAGCAGTGAAGGTGATTATTGCATTATTCAATGATGAAGGAGATCATGGTCAACTATGTTTTTGGATGCCCAGTTACCAGTATCTATTGTTGACCACAAGATCTGATCAGGAAAATCAATCAAGAAGGCATATGCTTGATTGGTTACATTGGAAGGCACACTACACATGATTGTACATATTCCATCAGCAGGCAGTTGGATATCATCATGATTTGAAGCCCTCAAATCTCGATGGACTGCTGCCATTAAAAATATTTGTAAGTACTTGTTTTAGTTAAATAATTCATGAGTCATTTGAGAGTTATTTTGCAGTCTTGTTATTGAGTCGGTTTGAGTCAATTTTAAGTCAATAAAATGAGTCAAGAGTCTTGTGTTGATTTGTTGAAGTTTCGACTCCATTGCCCAATGGATGAAGGCACTTGTCTGCTCTCCCAAAGATCTGCCGTTCTTGGAACCTCCAAGGAGCTACCATCCCCATTGGAGCCAATGTTAGTGTCAGTCTTTACAGCCTTCCTCCAGTGATCAAAAATGCTCTTACCAAGTGATTTTAAGGTGTCAAGGTCAAATTTTGTCATTTCAGTGAGTCTTCAAGCAAAATTTGGTCACTAGGTATTAGGTCTAGGGTTTGTTTTCACTCTTTTCAAAGTTGTCCAAAGGTCGGTCCTTGTCACCATTCAGCTGAGTGTACCATCATTTAGAGGGTTTTCATCGTCATGTCAGTTTCCACTGGGTCATTTTACACCTTGTTCATGCTTCAGTTGTGCCTAGGTAAGGTTCACTTCCCTCTCCTAGGGTTTTGGAGGTAATTTCTCTTGGATGGTCAAATCATTAGCAAAACTTGTATCTTGATGTTCATACACCTTCCCCTATCCTTAATTTACCTTATTAAACACTTCCCATCACTGAGATCCCCCAAATTCCTCATTTTTGCACCAACCCTAGTTTCTTGCTACAACTTGGAAATTTTCTAGGCTAGGCATGTGTTTTTCCCTTTTGAACCCCTTCCCCTCACTAAATATCTGAAATTAAACTTTCCCCTACTTCCTAACATCCCTCCCTAATTCCCAAAATTTTCTCAAGAATTTAGAAGCCCCTTATCCCCTTCATTTCGCTTCATTTCGACAAATCCCTTGTTCCACACATCGGAATAGATTTCACTAAAATGATTTTTCTGAGCAATAAAAGATGAATTTGGGAAAAATGAGAGAGGTTTGTGTCCACAATAGGCCTAGGAAGAAAAACCTTCTTCACTTTTTACACAGGTGTTATGGTTTTAGATAAATGTCAAGAGTACCGTTGCCTCAGGAGAATTGATGCACCTCTGAAGTGACCTTGGAAAAATCAATATTTCTCCTAGCTTGGTTGGCCAAATGACTTTCTTGATGAGTCAAATGATAACTAGACAGAAATATATTTCCAATGATCTATCATGAGATAAATTTGGAGTTGAGGAAGACTTTCAAAAGTTGACTGCAACAGCACTCTGCCTTGAGGCAGACTCATTCTGCTCATTTTGACCAGTCTTGGGAGATTTGATTTTTGACAAGGAAAATGAACTCCAAATTGAAAAATTCCACTTGGGTTGGAAATTAGACTCAATAATATTTCCAACGAGCTATCATGCACCCAATTTTGACACCGATAAGGTCTCCAAAAGTCTCCTTCAAAATGGCGCGGCGCATTGGGTAGCCCTCTGCAGTGTAAATTTATAACTGGCGCGGCGCATTGGGTCAAAAAGCCTGAAATCCATTCAAATATTCCACCAAAGCTCTCAAATTTCTAAATTATTAATTTCCCAACTAAGTTAACATCTCCATATTTCCAAGGTATGAGTTTCCATCAGTGTTTATGGTGTTTCAATAGGTGAAGAAAATTAAAACCCTATTTTCTTGCTCAAGAATTGTTTCCTTAGGTTTTAGAGTTTGGTTCTTATGCCATCACTCCCTCACTCTTTCATTGCCTCAATCATTTTCTCCCTTTCTTTACTTTCTCATCTACCCATCCCACTATCCCAAACCCTAGTCAAATATCCCCAAAACATTGCTATCTCTCCCATCCCTCAACATTGTTTATTTATCACTACAGCCCATTCCCCTATCCTCTTTCATCCCTAAAGTCACTCCATCCCTCTCTCATTCCCATTATCCTTACTCCAATTGTAAAATTTCCCCAAATCCCAAGTTTATCCCAAAAAATCAAGTGATTGTCCCATTGTCCCTACATTTGTCAAAATCACAAGTTTTCAAAGGGAAAATTATCACTTGATTAAACCCATTGTCCCCATTGCCCTATTGCTCCTACAGTCCCTCCCATTTGACATACATTTGACACTAAGACAAAGGCACCGAATTCTCCTTTTCAGCACATACAAGCCAACATACACCTTGCAAATTATCATGGAGACAGATACCGACACATCCTATGATCAAGAGACTTGGCTCGAAAGAGTCAATATCCATCTGGAGAAGCTCTTGGCGAAGGAAAATAGGGAGAAGAACATGTTGTGGCGCATGAAGAACCACTATTGGGCCCACACACATGTTTGCAAAGCGAGGATCAAGATCCTGAAGGCGAGGCTAAGGAGGGCACTGAAACGGCGAAAAAGGGAGGATAGACTCTGAATCTTGGCCGAAGCTTCTTTGGCTGAGCATGATACTTGATGATGGACCTTTAGTCCAAATTTCAAGGAATTTGGAGAAAATTTTGTCAATTTTGAATTTTTGGTCACAAAACAGATTTTTCCACCCGACGTGTAGCGCCACTTGGCGCGCGCTTATGATTGGGACATCTTATGGAGGAAAAATTGATATTTTTGAGTTTATTATGATAAATTATGCATGCTCAGGAATGGATGAGAGATTTCATCAAGTTCTGGGTGGTTTAAAGGGTCAAAAACACCTTGAAAATGGCCTTTTTGCCACCTTTTGCACCAGCAGGGACCAGTCTTGGGAGATTGCAGTTTTGGAGGGGAAAATGACATCCAGCTCCAAAAATTCCACTTGGGTTGGATAGTAGACATCCAGGGATTTCCAACGAGCTATCATGAGCTCAATTTGTACTTCGGGAAGTGCCTCAAAAACAGGCTCAAAGTGGCGCGATGCATTGAGTTTTTGGGCGCGACGCATAGAGAAATTTAGCCTCATTTTCACTCTTCAGCTCAGAAATTCGCCCAGTTTGAATAGTTTCACTTTTTGATGTAACTATTGATCTATCTTGATGTAACTTGATGACTATGATGTAATTTTTCCTCATATTTACTTGTTCTAGAAGATTCATTCACTAAAAAGTGAAAATTAAATGAATGAATCAGTTTCCTTCCATATAGAGGCAAGTTGTTTGATTGCCTAGATTTCAGTTCCTTGTTTAGAATTGGTTGAAACAGCTCCTAGAAGGATGAGCTCGACCCCCAGAGGCATGGGAAGGGGTTAGGATGGTCTATATCATGTATTTTCTGAGACATTTTCAGGGTTGGACTCTTGGGAATAGTTTGGCACTTCATTGTACATACACTTCTGCATTTTTGGCAAAGGAAAGACCAGGGTTTTGCAGCAATTGTTGGGATCCTTGTGGCTCTGAGTTTTGATGATGTTTTTCTCCATGTATCAGTAAGTTTCATTAATGTTATATGTTTTCCATTTCCCTTCTCTTTGCTTCTGAATTAAACAAATGAGTAACTAAGGTATAATTCATTAGTTTGCTGGTGCTCTGCCTTAAACTTTTGTTTAGTTTTATATGTTTTCCTCTGTTTGAAGAGGATCCTTGCACCTTCTTGCCCTCTTCAACTTCTCAGCAGTCTTTTCTATCCATTCATTGAATCTAAGACATCAAAGCCATTGCCTTCCCTGACCCAACTTGAACTCTGCAAGAATTTGGCCTCATCCCCAAGCCCAAAATTGCCTTTCCCTTTTTCCAACAAAAAACCTCTAAAAATAATTCCAACTCCTTGATTAATATACCTAGCCTAAAATTAGCACTCATTTCAGTCATCTCAAGGCCTATTGATACATTTTCACTGAGATTGACCCAGAGAGAGCCCTCTCCTGTTCTGGTAGGGCTATCTACCAGACTAAGCGTGGTTTGGTGTTACCCTGAATCCCGCCTTCCTTCAGCCTAAGGTGGATTTGGGCTATAACAAAGATTATTCAAAGAGAAAGAACTAACTCATCTTTTCTCCACCATCGAAGAAATCAAGCTAAATACGTTATCTTCACTTATCAAGTAAATATTTTTCATTCTATAATCAAATTTGGTTAG
The DNA here is from genome assembly GCA_034641835.2 of Pinus albicaulis. Classification (NCBI taxonomy): domain Eukaryota; kingdom Viridiplantae; phylum Streptophyta; class Pinopsida; order Pinales; family Pinaceae; genus Pinus; species Pinus albicaulis. The sequence continues at coordinate 595,272,771 of CM076572.1, forward strand.
ATGACTCTGTTTTTGCAGGGAGATCTATAAGCTGGTTGGGTTACCAAGAATCCTTGCATGAAGAGAATAGTCACAGTGCTCGAAGAAAGTAAAGTCATGAAAATACTATGAAGGATTGGATACATCAAGAGAATATAAGATAAGATGGAAGAACTATTCTACGCAATAAATAAGGTTATGTCACTTAGACCAAATTTACACAAAATTGAGGTATCAAATAATGAAGGGATATCTTCATAAGATCTAAACTGTGAGATCTGGAAAAGACGATAAGATGGACAACGTAACAAATAGACAAGAAAATTACCTCATTCAACTAGTGGTCTCTATACTAGATGGAAAAAGACAAATCAAGGGAAAAAATGTTGAAGGATAAAAGACTCAAACATTTGCAGAAGGAAAAAGGGAAGTTGAGGAAATTACAAGAAAGATGGTCCTAAAGGGACAATATCAATAGGAGAAAGAAAAGAAGATTCAAGGAAAATCACGCAAAATTATGTATAAGGAATTGTTTTTCTGTTGATAGAAATTAATGTAGCATCATGATCTAAGCATGGAAGGAACTCCTGGTGAGTTAGCTCCAGGAAAACCTCTTTGACAAACCTTTAGAAAGCAGTCATGAAGAACATGGGTCATCATAGAAACATACTTATGGGATATGATGACATATTGATGAAACAAGCCAAGGGAATGAAGCTATTCATTCCTCAGAAATTGCTACAGGATAACTTAAGGGAAAAAGGTATGAGGTATGTATATATTTATATGCTGACATTGGATGTTGTGATTTCATGTTATATGGTTGCATGTAATTAACTTATGTACTTAGAAGTATGAACTATATAAGAGTATCTCTTAGTGCACGAATAGATGAAATCAACATAATATGTCCTCATGGTATATGAGGTGGTTAGTTACTGGAAATGGAAAATGTGCAGAAAGGAAGAGATCATGAAATGCAACCATGTCTTGAGGCAGGTATCATCTAGAGGCAAAATAGATGTGACTAGAAGATCTCCTGGGAAGATATGTAGACTCTGATGAAAGTCTAGAAACCCTTAGCAAAAACATATCATTGGGAGATGTGTCAATATGTATGAAGGATACCGATGCCTACAGGAAGATGTCAAGGTGAAATATCATCACTGAGGTAACTTTAATTCTAAAAGTTAATATGAATATGTTTATCTGGATGAATCCGTGCAAGGCTGCTAATCATGAGAAAGGATGTATGATCCTTGGAAATGATTCAAAGGAAAGCAGCATGGCATAAATATGGACCAGATAAAGGAAGTATTATGAATCACTCTGATAAATAACATGAATCAAGATGGAAGTGATGGATGATTTGTGCCCTATGAAGCTAAAAGTTGGAGATTCGTCAATATCGAAATTCATGACATTGAGAACTTGAATTCTTCATGAGAAGCTGGGTGTCTCACCATTGCTGCTGAAGGTCCTTGGTTAAGAGGGAGCCTGATGGTAAGTTTCTTACTTGGAAGAAACTTGGTAATTCCTAAGGATGAGCTTCAGTACATTATTTGTATAAGAATGAGTACATTCCCTTGTGGAATAAGGTCCTACCTGGTTGAGAGGGAGAGATAGACACATCATTCTAGTCTTGGGAAGATAGAATGGAGGATTGGGTAATCATTTGGCATTTGATACTCTTTGAGAATGTGATAGGGAATTCAAGATAAGAGTAGTCGGGGACCGATATTCTTTGAGGGCTAGCTACCCAAGAGAATAATAGTCCAAGTAGGTCATACTTTGGGAACACCCGGGTGGAGTGTGTACCTTGGAGAGACAATGACGAAGGTGTCTATAAGTCATGTGTCTCACCAGCATTGAAGCCCATTGTGTCATTGAAGAGATGGGGTTGCTAGTAAATGCCTTGCACTAGTACAATGTTGGTTGATATGATGTTATACAAATGCGATTACCAATCTGATTTTTCTTATGAGATTCTTCATTTTTAAAAGTGACCATGTACCTATATGAATACCTCCCTAGTTAAGAGGGAGTATTGGAAAATGTAACTAAGTCGGTCTTCATGATGACTATGTAATTATGTACTTATGTAAAGAAGAAGTCAATAATAATAAAATGTATTTTTGGTTTACTTGCTTCTTGGGTTTCATGAGCAAGATTTTTAGTATAGGTCTATAGACTTCTTCTTGATGTCTATTAGGAACATAAGGGTAATTAAGAGTCATGTAAATGGTGTGTTTAGTTTGAAGAATATCCTACAAGACATTGCAGAAGACAGGCCTTCAAGACTTCCCACATTCAACGTTGAAGATAAGCCTATTTGCTGTAATGAAGTTGGTTTACAAACAGTGTTAAAGTTGGCCTACATAATGGCTGAAAGGTCGGCTTAATATATGACTGGAATAACTATTTATACCCCTAAATATGCTCCGGTGAAGACATAGATTTCTACAAACTTGTCTGAGGTGGTACAACAGTTAAAAGGAATGCGGATTCAGCCTTCATTTAGTGTGGATATTCCAAGGGAAATTGTGGGTCCCTGAAGAGATAATAGTTTGGTTTATAGTGTGATCTGATAGCAACAGATCTAAGGACAGAATTATATGTGGATCTGTCTGAGTTTGATAGTGGTTAAAAGGTGTGGATATAAGGACTGAGTTCGGTGCAGATTAAGGGTATAAATATCGGAAGGTACATGAGTACAGTTTGCGGAAGGAACATGTGTGAAAATTGTGGAAGGTACAAAGTATAGATTACGAAAGGAACAGGAGTTAGATTGCAGATAGGTGCAAAAGAGTACAGTACATATATATTTAAGATTTATATTATCTAGTGAAGGAATCTGCCAATGTCAAGACAGTAATTGTAAGAAGACAAGTAGATCTAAAAAGTGGTAGAAAGGTGTGGAAGGTAGATCAAAGATTTACCTTCCTAACTACATTGCAAGATATTCAGTTACAAGTAAAATCAATTATGTCTCTACATTTTAATAAGTACTTTGATAATTGACTTGATGAAGGATTAACTAATAGAATACATAAGCAAGCTCACAATTAATTATCAAGAAGAGAATTTTTTTATTAATCACAAGCCCTACAAATTCTCAACAATGTTAAGGCTGGGGAATATGAATCTATCGTGAAAATTGATGTATTGGATGTTGTGCCGATACTGAAGGGAAAATATGTGGTGACTTCAAAATGGCTATTCAATATCAAGCATGGGGTTGATGGTAGCATTGAGAAATATAAGGCAAGGTTTGTGGCTCATGGATTCTCACATAAAGAGGGAGAAGACTATGATGATATATTTGCACCTATGGCTTGATACACAACCATCCATTCGGTAGTAGCCCTTGACGCAATTCAAGGATGGAATCTTCATTATATGGACGTAAATACCAAATTTCTCCATGGAATGTTAGAAGAAGAAGTGTATGTCTAACAACGGAAGGTATTTTAAATAGAAGATTGAAGAAAACATGTTTTCATGTTGAAGAAGGCATTGTATGTTTTAAAGAAAGATCCTCGAGCTTGGTATGCATGCAATGAAAATTATTTAATAAGTTGGGATTCACAAGAAGCAATGTCGATCCCAACCTATACTTCAAGGTAGTCCAAGGTATGCCATTGATTTTGGTTCTATATGTTGACGATATATTATTAACGGGTTGTGAGACTTTGATGATCGAGTGTAATAGGGAGCTAGCCTCTAAATTCAAGATGAAGGACCTTGGAATCAGGCACTAATTTCTAGGCCTTGAGTTGTGGCAAAGGCCTGGTGATATTTTCCTTTCACAAGGAAAATACATTGTGAAGCTGCTAGAAAGATTTGGAATGAAAAAATGAAAATCCATGGCAACTCCAATGGAAATGAACTTCAAGAAGTTATGTGTAGAATCTGCAAGACTCGACTTGGAAAATTCATCTGAGTATAGACAATTGATTGGAGCTCTGATGTTACTTGTGAACATCTGTCTAGACATATGATATGCAGTGATTCAATTCATGATCCAGCCCTTTCATGCACATTGTATCGCTGCCAAACATGTATTGAGATATTTTCATGGTTCAATCACACTTGGTCTGAGATATTCTTCCAGATATGTTCATCTTCATGGATACACTGATTCTGACTTGATAGGAAATGTTATCAATAGAAAGAGTACATATGAAAAAAAATTTATTCTTGGATCTACCATGATATCTTGGATGAGTAAGAAATAAAAGTATGTAACATCGAGCACCGCCAAAGAAAAGTATATTTCCGCTAGCATGGATAATTGTGAAGCAGTTTGGTTGAGGAAGATTTTTGGAGATCTATTTGAGCAGGTCCTAGGCACTACAGTGATATATTGAGACAACAAGAGTGGGATCTAACTGATGAAGAATCTTGTATTTCATGACAAGTCCAAGCACATAGAGATTCAATATCATTTCATTCAAGACATGGTGCAAAGAGGATATGTTAGAATCCATCACATATCGACAGATGAACATATTGCAGATATTCTCACCAAATATTTACCGAAAGGGAAGTTCTTGGTCTTTAGAGAGAAACTTGGACTGATTTATGTGACCCCTCATAATAAGGGGCACCATTGATCAAGGACGTTGAGCTAACTCTTTCCACCCTGTTTGAGCTCCCAACATGAGGAATTGAGATAGAGGGCTCCTGGGGTTGAGGGATCTCTGTACAATAGGGTATCACCCTATCTATTACCCATAGGGTTGGAAATTTTTCTCCCCTATCTTTATAGGGTCAAATATGTTGCTCTCTTATATGTTCTATGCAAAGTATAACCCAGTTGGCATCATACCCACAAGTTAAGCTTGTTGGGAATATTGCTCCCCATTTTTCCAACGGGTTGAGAGTGTACCTGGGGTGTACAACCCAAGTCGATTATGATGCAGGTATTCTACCACATGACTACTTAGAGTCATAAATGGGAATATCAGTAGGAAATAGGAGTGGGTTGATATTTTCTCCGCTTTATGATTATTTTAGAATCTAGAATGGTTTCAGTAGATAGAGTTGAGTAGAGATGGTCAAAACATATCGAAAACATGACAAGATGATGTGATGATCAATAGACAAATATTGGTAGGTGGAATTATTCCTGGTTGTGAGGAAGTGTTAATTTTTGAAACTAGGGTCAAATTCCACCTTGGATATATCAGATTATAGAGATGATGATTTCATTGAATTCCTATTTTCAAGAGGACCAAAATCGACCTAAATATCACCTCATTTGGACAAGCATAAGTTGGTTTTTGAATTTATGTACCCACTCATGTTTATTGGATTAGGTCGGCACTATGCACATGTACAATTGGACAGGCTGACCTCAACATCAAGTGGAACGTCATGAAAGCCTATAAATAGAAAATACCTCGAGCTCATTTGGACCCTCACATCACACAATCTCTTCTCCTCTTCTATTGTCTTTGTTCACATAGGTATGATGGAGGAAGTTCGCTCAAGGGTCTCAAACTACAGGTATAAGGATTACACATGTATAGGGTTTCTATTTCTTGGACACATGCATGTCCCTGAGAATTTTCATCTCCGGTCACACACACAAAATGTTCCTTAGTGCGACTGGGAGGTGAAAGTCGCACACCCAGTAGCGTGAAGGGAGTGACCAGGGCCTTGAGGCTGATATGGAGGGTTTCGTCCCCAGTGACACACACATAGTGTTCCTTAGTGCGACTAGGAAGGAAGAGTCACACACACAACCCATTTAAGGGTACAACTGAGGGTTTGAAGCATATCTGGGTCAGTTTTTCCTTAGTCGCACGCTGGCATTTCTCCTAGAAGTGACCAACCGCTCACATACAATGTCTGAGGGAGTGACCAAGAAGTTACAGTCACTTGCAGTATACCTTGATGAGTGTGACTAGGGTTCTGAGCTGACAGTTGACCACAATTGACAACAATTGTGTGATAATTGGATGGTTTCTCTATGCTTTACTGTAATTCTAAAAGTCTACATATGATTTTGTATTGGGTAAATCCATGCTGGAATTTTATGTATTGGGATCATTGTACTCTCTGCTGAAAATTTTTATGACAATATAATAAGAAGAATATTTTAAAGGGTTTCCCCATAGTGGGTTTTCCCTGGTCTTTGACCAATTTGGTGTCTCTTATGGTTGTGCTATTGTCTCCTTTTTCATTGCTTATATTGTTATATATTTAGTTATTGATTATGACTAGAAACAATGTTAGTAATTGGATGCACTACTTAATGGAGATTTGAATTGGGATAAAGTAATTGAAACATCATAGAAAAATATGAAAAATTAACATGAGAAACTTTCCAACGAGTGATGAATTATGTTTTTCATGATATTAAGCATATTGTGTAGCCATACGTTGATGATTTTCTTGCCCACTCTAAGAGTCGTCAAGACCATATAATGCATCTCAAAGCAATCTTCCTACAATGTTGAAACTATAATATATGATTAAACCCACATAAATGTGTCTTTTGTGTTCAATATATTCAAATTCTAGGATTTGTTGTGTTCAAACAAGGAGTTCGCATTGATGCCCTGAAATTCTAGGAAATCCTCAATTTTCCACCTCCTTCTTCTCTCATTCAATTACAACGCCTGCAAGGGAAGGCTAACTTTATACAAAATTTATTTCCTAATTATGAAAAAATTACCAAAGGATTTACTTGTTTATTGAAAAATGGGATTCCTTTTCATTGGGATGATTATGCTCAAAAAGCTTTTAATTCCTTAAAAAGTGTGTTATCCAAAGCATCTTTACTATATACCCTTGATTATCATCGAGAATATTTCGTGTATCTTGTTGCAATTATTACCACTATAGCAATGATATTGGTACAAGAAGATGGTTTAGTATATGAACACCCTATTTATTACTTGAGTCGTAATTTGACCGACACTGAAGCAAAGTATTCACATGTTGAAAAGTTAATTTTGGCAATTGTTCAAGCTATTTAGAGATTTCACCACTATATTATGCTTCACAAGACTATTATGGTTTTTGATTCCAACCCTATGACCTACATCCTATCATGTCAATTGCTGAGGGGAAAATACTCAAAGTGGATTGTTATCCTCCAAGAGTGTGATTTGGAGTTTATTAAATCCAAGTCTAAGAAAATATTTAGTCTTCCCAAAATGATATGCGACCTTCCCTCCTCTACATTAGAATCAACAAATGATGACCTGATCCTCAATGAAACATTGTTTTTTATTGACTCTTCTGATCCATGGTACGGATATATCATCATCTATCTCTAGAACCAAATTTCCATCCTAAAACCACTCGTTCTGATCAATGTCAAATTAGATACCAAGCTCGCTAGTACTCATAATTGGTGACACTCTTTACCATCGTGGTGTTGATATGATTTTTTGATGATGTATTACCCATGACAAGGCTAAGAAAGCTTTGAATGATTGTTGTGTTGGAGCATTTGATGAACATATATATGGATATGCTACTGTCCAAAATATTTTGTGTGCTAGTTACTTTTTGCCGACTATGTTCAAACATTGCATTTTAGCGGTCCAAAAGTGTGACGCATGTCAAATCCATAACCAAAAATCCCATGCTCCACCTTCTTCATTGCATCCAGTTGTCATTGTTTGACCCTTTTCCAAATGGGGTATCGACTTCATGAACTGTAACCTTCGCTCAACCAGGGGGCATGGTTATATAATCATTTCAGTATATTATGTTACTAAATGGGCCAAAGTGATGCCTACCTATGACAACAACGACAAAACCGCCCCATTGTTTCTTTTCAACCATGTCATTTCCATATTTGGTGTGGCACAAGCTATAGTTACAGACCATGGAAAGTATTTTTACAATTATATGATGTCTGACCTAACTTCGAAGTTGGGCTTACAACATGATAGATCAACTCCCTACTACCCACAGGTCAACGGTCAAGTAGAATCCATTAATAAGGTTTTGAAAACAATGCTTCAACGCATGGTAGGGATTCATAAAATGAGATGACCTACTATTCTTTTTTCTGCTTTGTGGGAATATTGTACCTCTATCCAAACTACAACCAGATTCACACCTTTTTAGCTGGTGTATGATCCGGAAGTCGTTCTTTCAATTGAATGCGAAATTTTTTCCTTAAAGTTGGCAGTCGAGCTTCTTCCCGCAACCTCCACCGAAGAAGAAATTTTTTTTCACATAGCTCGAGTAGATGAGACTCGACATGACACTACAATGGATAATGAGGCTAATAAGAAATGTGTCAAAGCACAATATGACCAAAATGTTAAACCTCGAGCCTTCTTGACCAATATGACCAAGAAGTTGATAAACTAGGAGCTAGGAAACTTGAAACAATTTGGTTAGGTCCATATATAGTCAAAAATGTACTAGAAAAAGGGGCCTATGAGCTTGTTGAATTTGACAGAATTCCCTTGGCACAACCCCGGAATGGGTTGTACCTCAAAAAATACTATCTTAGATTCTTTCTACATAATCACTGTGTACATACTATATAGATATGCTCATGTGTTTGTAGTGTGTTTTCTTGAGATTTTTTTGCCACCTTTGTGTATCTTAGATTACACTTGATTTGCATATGTCGGCATTCCCTCAAACATATGTTGGTTATGTTGATGGTGGTAGTCATAGTACCCAAAATCTTTCCTCTGCACCATGGGAAATCTATGCTCCTAATGACAAGTTAGTGAGTTTACAAGGAATTTGCAGTTGTCACTCCACTAATTATATTGTTGAGTATAGTGCAGTCGTAAAGATATTTTCTAATGCCATTTCATGTGGTATTTTCCATTTGGTCATTAGAATTGATTCAAAACTCATGGTGCTACATCTAAATATTTTTTATTCAATAATAAGTCCAACTATGTTATACATGTTTTTAAGGGTTCACCTCTTAGAGTGATGTTTTGATTACATTGAGTAAAAACATGTTCCTAGAAGTATAAATACATTAACAAATGCATTGGCCAATTATGTTTTAGAAAAACATTTGCGACATATGTAATATACAATCATCATCATGCATTATGCAAGGGAGTAGAATAAGTAGAAAAAATACATAAATAGGAAATTGTATATAGAGTTTGGTTTTGCAAAATTTTGTCTGAGACACATATGGACCACGACCTATAATATAAAAATACATGTACATTAAATGTGGCTCAAAATCCTTCTAGGAAACTAATCCCAATGATGCTCATGATAGCATAAGATTGCGCGAGTAACTTTACGCATCAATTGAATGATATTAACTGATACTCCTATAGTGTACCATTGTAGACACATAGTAATCTCATCAACCCCTGTTTCTAGCACACTACAGTTCAAACCCTCAACATGGTGCTCAAAATCAACAAGTATCTCCATTGTGTCAAGATCAGCCATCTCTTCCTCTACTCGTGCAACTCCAACCTGTACAATATCTGCATGTAAAACCGATAGTTAGTGTCTGATACATAAAAAATAAAAAAAATTGTAAAACCCAAAAAAACCAAAAGTATCTTAAATGACATTATTTCTATCTATGTGACTCCATTGCTCGCCTTCAGGTAAAATGGGATTTGAGTCTCCACGGAAACCAGCTCCTACATATGGGTAGTCCTCCATCATAATCATTTTCTCCCATAGTCAATCAAAGAAGATAGGATTGAATCTGATCATAGGCACTCCTCCATGACGAGCCACCAAATCTACCCAATATCTCATGCAAGGCTCTCTAGGTCTAGAAAGCTCATAGGATATCTATTGAGGTCGTAGAAATGGGAACCTATGTAAATCGTATGATACCATAATATAACCGTACCCAAATTTATTCAATCGTCTGGTCTTTTCTCTATTGATTTGTTCCATCATATTGAATAAGACCCATTCACAACAATTGAATATTGTGGGTACTAAGCATTCTAAGGCATATTGCATTTGGGTCTTGGTAGCTAAGTGTAGAGAAGCATTTCTAGCCAACCGAATAATGGTAAAAATGATTTTCCTGAGGGGACATTGAACAACATCATTTGTCTCAATTTTTCCCATATTTAGTTATTTTAGAGTGAGGTCGACAATGAATAACTACGTAATCCTTCACTGTCTCTCCACCTCTCCAGAATATAGATAGTGAAATGGAAGCCCCTCTGCATAAAATTACCATAAAAATGTAGATGTCTTAAATATCTATTATGAGAATATTTTCTCCAATCCTCAAGTACTTGTATATCCCAACATATTATCAAATATTCTAGTAACTCCAACGAGGCCCTCATCCCTGGAATCATAAAGAACTTTAGAATCCTACAATTTCTTAAATCTTGTAATGTTTATGGATCATTAGAAATAACCATGTATTGAGCATCATGCTCCATTTCTCTCCAGTTTAAAGCCATTTTCACTCTGGTAAAACACTTGAAAATATCATGAAAAACACATAAAATTAAAAATGTGAAATTTTTTGTGAGAAAAATAAAAATCATTTTTTTGAAACCCTTACTATGCCCATCGCATTGTTCCTTCATGAATAGAGTTACCCATCACACTTACCTTCTCTGGTAAGTGCATTGGTTCACACTTATCAATTTAAATCTGACTGACCCAGCACAATTATCGATATAAGAAGAGTTTTATGGGCCTAGGGAAAATTCTAAGTCCTAAAAACTTACATTTTCCCAAGAAAATGCATTAAACAAGAAATGGAAACTGAGAAAATGAAGAAAAAGGATAAATCTATTACCTGGAACTGATGGTACTGGAAATAGTCCACCGGATTAGCCACAATCAGTTGTTGACGATTAAAAACAAAAACCATTCAGAGCTCACTCAAATTGATAAAATGAAAATGGTAACAAATAATTTTGTTTTTCACTTTTATGGTCAAAATAAGTCATTATTTTGACATTTTTTAATATTTTTTAAATGTTTTTGACCTAATGTATTTTTAATGTTTTTATGGTGTTCTAAGCATGTTAAATAATAATTGAAGGATGTAATGTGGCTAATAAGTTGAATTCATGTCATTTTGATAAACAAATATACTTTTATTGCTATTTTAAGCTCATTAAACCTACAAAAAAGGAACCCCATGGAGTCCTCTTTAAGCTCTTTTCAGACTCCCAAAACATGGAAATATTGTCGAGCACTTATCTTTTTGAAATTGTTAAAGTAAATGAAAAGACGTTTTCCCAGTACATGTTTATCCCTTTTCCGGGCTGGATAGAGTATTTACGAAAAATGAACACTTTAGTCAAAAATGGCTAAAAGGTTCTCCTGAGTATTATTTTATGCCTTTTCAGACCCAAGAAACAAATTTACAAAAAGGAACATCTTGGAGTTTTATTTTTCTCCTATTTTTCAAAATCTATAAACATGAAAAAGGAGTAAAGTTATGCCTTCATTGGACTCATAAAACTATTAAATAATGTTGGAATCGTTAAGCATGACGAGGTCGAACCACTCCTTCTTAGGGTTCAAAAAAAAAATCAAAAGGATTATCCGAAGGATGAACTTATAGATCAAGCATATGTGATCCTCCTCAAGCTTGTCAAAAATAAAGAGGTACTAGCCATAAATGGTTGGGAAATTGGGAAAACAAAAAATCACACCTATTAATGGTAGTGATTCAGTCTTGAACATGAAAATATTTCACTTCATCTCCATGACTGCTTTGGGTTGGGGAATCCACTTTCCTCTCTATCGATCACAAAGCCTTCGTAATGGGTCTTTGAGTCAATGCTACCAACTTCATGTCAGTGTCGCCAATATGTTCAAGAGAAATTCCACCATCAATTGACATATGGTACAATACCTTTAAACATTACTTCATGTCTTCCACTCTTGAACCCGATCTACATTATATCATTCCATATCAAATACTAATACCCGTTTTGTGTCGTTGATGGGGGGTACATGAAGGCCCTCCTATGATGGGTCGCTTCCTGTTGACATCAACACATTATCTAGGAAGTTTACTTAGAAACTCCCTTCAGTGCCTTGGAGCTTACATACCTCAATGGCAAGTTTCCTTGCTTTCGATGATATGCTCTCATCATTGGCCTTCGACTGGAAGATTCTATGAGGTGTTCGACTTTAGCTCATTCATTCACATCATATAGATTGTATTGTAGTATCTTGAGGACCATTATCATTATCAGTGGTTCCTCTCGTGTATGTTAACTACTTACATCATTGGTTAGTAATCATATGGTGTCTACCATGTTTGACTCCATCTCATTTATTCACATGGTTATACTCACAGTATCGAGTGGCGAGGTAGAAGACCCTAGAACTATTTTCATCCACCCGGGTTGCGATTTCAGGATTCATACAAGATCACAAAGTATGGTGGCCATAACCATTCAAAAATTCAACCAATCATGGGTCCACCATCTGTCATCAATGGAATTGAATTTGATTATTGTACATGTAAGTTTGATTATAGGCTGAGTATGGGTATGCCTACCTCAACAATGATATCATGATGATTATGTATTGTAACAGATGGTGATATAAACCAATATGTTATTGGTATAGACTTGTCACAAGGAAAATCACTTCAATCTTCATCCGCTGATTTTGAATTTGTACTTTAGGGGGAAATCTGTTACAGGTCATTTTGCCACATTGAATAAAATGGCCATGAAACCAGATCAATAAAAATCCATTGACACGTTGCATTCATCCCTTGCAAATCCTAGAGAATCCTCTCTCCAAAGATTCCAAGAATTTTTGGTTAAACAACTAAAAAGCTTAATTTTTGGCCCCATCACACTTTCCCTTCATGCAACCTGCACTGTTGCAAGTTTTACACAGAGAAAATACACTGACCAACACATGTTGCATTTTCTATAAGTGTGATGGCCTCTGGAATTTAGTAAAAATAAAATATAATTTCTAATCTTCTCTTTCCAAAAGATTCACAAGTGGTTTTAAATACTTACTATTAGATCAATATCTCAAACCCCTATACTTGAGGTCTTATATCCTATCCCTAGAACTTATCCTCCCTCATATGTGGATCTAATTCTTAGATTGGTAAATCCCAAACCACCCCATTTACCCTATAAATTTACTACCTCCCATAGACTCTGGGTTGTCTTTTGGAGACCCTTAGTTATGGCCTCATGATGATGCTTTGTGCCTAAGGATCCATTATCCATCCACGCACTTGAGTTGTGATTGAAGGATTGCTTTGTGGAAAAGGAAGGAAAAGTTATTTGGGAGACATCTACAAGGTCAAGATTTGTAAAGGGTTGTAACTTCTCCTACTTTCATTAATACAAAAAGTGCTTTGTTTTCCTATAATTATGTCTCATTAATGCATATGCATTACAATTCCTTCTTGACTTGTTGTTTAGATATGTTAGTACATGCTATTTATATATTGTAGTGCTCTTTCTTGTTTGTCTTGTAGGTCCTATTTATAAAATTTGGAGCTGGAGCTAAAGCTTACAAGCAAGGAGAAGAGGAGAGCTTGCATTGGAATCCAGGTAAGTCTTTCCTCCATGTTCTAATTTCTATAAGGAAAGCATAAGTCTTTTTGTCTATGTTGTTTCTAGATCAAGCCACTAGATCTAGGGAGTTCATTTATGTTTGCAGAAAAGTATTATCTGTCAAACAAGGGGGACAAGCCTTATTTTATCTAGGCAACAGGTCAGGATTGGTGTTTTTCTCTTGATGTTTTTAATGGAGGCTTATCCCTTGCTTAACTAGTCTATAGGTCCAAATTGTGTTTTTACTCTTACTGGATTTTGAGGAGGTTGAATCCTAGACTAAAAGTTTGTAAGATATCCTACATAGAAGTGACAAAAATGTTGTGAATAATGAGTCTCGAAAGCACTTGCTACAAGATGTTAGGTGGGTAGATCTACCCTTTTCAAGTCTAAAAAAAGACACCAGAACAATGAACAAGAAAATGTTTAGAGTGAATTAAAAGAATGGGTTACTGCTTTGGTTAAGTTGGAGGTTGATGAGGGAGATGGTGTTGATGTCCATTTTAAGACTTTTTAGTTGAATTACCAATGTGTGAAGGAAGGGTGTATGTGGTCATCCTTAGGAAGAATAACATGAATATTGTCAATGATTTATTTTTGGTGCTCTTACTATTCTCCAATGGAAGATGAGACTTGATGGTACTGTAAGAGAGAACATTATATACAACTATTGGAATTTATACAAGAATATGAACTTTTGTGGAGATATTCCATTTGCAGTACTCTAGTAGTATTATACTATGAGGAAGGATGAAAACAAATAACTAACATTAGATATCGAGGAGATTGCATTTTATGTTGAAGAGATAAACCAAGTTGAAGAGTTAAGCTAAGTTAAGAGAAAATAAGTTAACAAGTATATGAAGGACAAGTGGATGGATGAAGAATTGTTGATGATAGATCTAAAGAAAAAATTGAAGAAGTAGATCAATGCCTAATAATTTGTTGAGTTGGTGCTCAACTAGGGGATTGAACCCTCTTGTAGGATGGTTCCTACGAATTTGTTATGTTGGTGCTCAGTTAGGGGATTGAAGTCTCTTCTAGTTTGGTGCCTACAAAAGTTGTAGGTTTGTGCTTACTTTATACAAGGAATTCTACAAAAAATGTACAAAGATAAATTGTATAAGTGTTTCTTATATTAAGATCTATGTTTCATGATTTATGTGTATCAAATATTTTAAAAGATAAAAAAGGTTAATAGTAACAAAGTATTTATTCACCTCCTATCAGTATTTTCAACTTCATAATTATAATATATGAAAATGATAAAATTATTTTCATACTAAAGAGATTTCAAAAAAATATATTTTAACATAAAAAATACACTTTTTTCTATGAATGATGTACTTCTCTATCTTAAAAGCCACTTTTATTTTTCAGGCATCCCAACATTCCTCGTGTGATGTTATTCTAATTTCCATGGTTCAAAAGCATAACCACTCCATATATGTAAAGTTTAGTATCATGGCCCAATGTAATTGATTGTGCTAGGGTCCTTTAGAAGTGGGAAAGAGAAATAAAGTAGGCCAAAGTTTCATTTCCAAATTCCACATGTAGGAATGCACAAGTGATTTTGCATGTGCATGTGATTTGTGTTAAAATTTCAAAGTTTGAATTCTAAATTTTGATGAAATAAGTATTTTAAGATCATGAGATGCTAAACACATGAGATTCATGCCATTTTAAATATAAAATAAAATTATCTCAAATGGATAATAACTAAGGTAAGGTCATTTTGGGCTCACTTTAGAGCTAATGTCAAACAATGTACCTGCCTCCATCGCTCCAGAATTTACCTTATTCTGCAATCAGTACAATGTCAAACACTCTACTTCTTCTACTTACTACCCACAAGGAAATGGACTGGCCTAGTACACTAATAAAATTCTTATTCAAATTTTGAAGAAGCTCATTAATGACAAGCCCCGTATCTAGCATAATCTGTTGAAATTTGTGCTATTGGAAGATCGTACTACCATAAATCCACTAATGTTACTTCACCTTTTTAGCTTGTTTATGGGAAGGATGCAATATTTCCATTTGAATTAAAATTACCATCCCTTCGCCTCACTATACAGGCCAAAGAACTTACCTAAAACAATGTCCCACAGAGAGTTTTGGCATTCCTAGCCCTTGAATAACAACAAAACCATTCCTTAGAAAATTTTCAACACAATATGAAAACTATAAAAATGTATTTTGATAAAATAAAAAAATATCAATTTTGATGTGACTCAAAAGTTCCTCCTCTTAGACTTTGCTTACACTAAGAAAGGAAAACATCATAAACTTTAGAAATTCTGGATTGGCCCTTTCAATTTTTCTACGGGTGTTGGACCAAACACTGCTTTGCTTAAAGATATGAATGAAAACCTTCGTCGTTACACCAAAAATGGCTCCCACCTGAAGAAATTTGTGGAAACTAAACTTGGTTAGATCACCATCACTCACCTAAATTTTTTTTACATAGTACTTTTCTTTTATTTGTCTATTTCAACCTTAGTTTTTATGTTTTGTTTTTGTTTTTTTTCATGATCCTTTATTGTTTCTAATATTTTTTTTTCTTTATTTTATTGTTGATTTCTACTGCTTGTTCACTCTAATATCAAGGAACTTTATTTAGCAATGATATCCTTCAACAATTATATTTCAAGGGGAGTATGCTTCTCTGACATCTTATGCACTGTATTTTTCAAAACCTCTTGCAACAAGGTATTTTATAGGAAACGAGGGAGGTTCAAGGACTGAGGAAATGATTATTTTAAAGTTGACAATGATATTGAATCAACGACTTTCTTCACATTATTGAAGTGAAGGAAGGTTTTCAAAATATGAAGGATATGCTTCAAGATTTTATTTATGGGATCATGGTGAGTAAAGTTCTCCTTCTGAACGTTGTGGATTAATTTGAAATTTACCCTTTGATATGTAAAATAAGACAAATGAAAACCAAATTGTGGGAGTAAGAACTAATCTATATTAGGATATTTTGATTTGACTCGTCTACTACTTAAAAAATAGATGTGAGAATTGAAGGAGTTGTTAAACGGGAATGCTAAGACTAAACCTTTTTAGAATATTAATTGTTTTTTATAAGTCACTAATTTATCCACCAATTACCTTCTCAGACTCGTTTTCCATAATGAATTTTTTGTTTTTCTCTATCCATGGTACTTTTATATTATTTCTCTAATTGAACATATGACCATATCTCTTTGAATCGTGGATTTTTGCATATTAAAACCATAAGATTTATGTTATCATTGAGTGTTCTGTTGAAAAACTTCCCAATTGTCCAAATCTTATTTTCAAGATAATTTCTTATATGGATTTGATAATTTTATTATTTGTTAACCATCAGTATGATTTTAGATTGGAAAAGGTGGAGGAATTAGCACACAATATTGTTTTCACTGGTGGGGCTCAGTTTGGAAAATTAATATTTGAAACTTTCTGGGAGAAGTTTGAGACATCAAACAACATTATTTCAGGGGGATAAAATTCTCCACTTAAGTGCATCACCTTTTTTCTATTCTACACAAAAATACCTTTGCAATAATGCAAAAATCACCTCAATTGGAGTCCGTATACAAAATTTATGCCACTCAAAATTTGACCTTCCTAGTTTGATCACCATAATTTGAGAGGATTCCATGAAAGCTCCCATTATTCATGGAAAATAGGCTAGCCACACGATCATGATGAAGAAGACTTTAGAAGATTCTATATTGTAACTATATTTAAGAGTTTAAGGAGTCAAACTTACCCACTAGTAAGCTACCGAGTTATGTTATAGCCATGACACTAGGAGGAAAAAGGATTTCGTTCTGTTCAAGTGCATTTTGTTCCATAGATGAGAAAAGTATCCATGAGTGGATATGGATAGAACAAGTAGATATTATTTTTGCATTGTAGCAACCCACAAGCCACAAACCTTAGTTTGTTTTACTTGCATCCATTTCCATTCGGAGAAAGAGAGCAGAGTGACCTCACCTTTGAGTTGGGTTTTCTCTTGAAAGGGTTTCCCAAGTTATATGTTGTGATAATTTGTGGTTTGTGAGTTTTATTTCATTATTCTCTATTTTATACATAATTACAACTTGCATGCATACACAATAATAACTAATTTACATATCCAAAAATCTAAAGAGAAATAAACCTTCATAATGTAGATTTCATATTTTAAGAATAAATTTATTAGATCTATTGTGGCAAACTATCCAGAAGAATATCCACAATAGTTTATAGATCACTTTCCTTGATGTTTCAAATAAATGTCTCAATGCTTCAAAATTTACACCTTAATAATCCTTGGTCATATGAGCACAACTACTAAACTAGTCTAATTACTTGAGACAACAATGAATTGCTTGCAATAATAAGAACATGTTTTAATTGGTTCCATGTATAACCTATATTAATTACATCACTATGAATTGAAACTTTACTTAGAATTTTCTATAATTTTTTATTTTTTATTTTTATTAACTAAACATATGACTCTTAGCCTTGACAGATGAGACTCTTGTATTTACTAAGCTTAAAATCCTCACATGGGAAACTTTGCAATTCCCATCCTTTCAGAGATTAAAATTTCAATTAGTCATATGATTTTGAAATGAAGTCATATTGCAGTTAGTCATATGTGTTTCTTCTCATAGGATTCTATTATAATACCATCCAAAAACTTCTAGCCCCTTAACCTCACCCTCACCATTGTCATTATTAATTTTTTTTTTCTACAAAGCACCTAAATTTGGTATGAGTTGGTAATAAAATTTGGGTGTGAAAATATTCATACAATCATGGCTTCATTGGCACTGAAAATAAAACCCAACTACTGAAATTATAATGTAATATGTTAGCATAAGGTCAAGGAGTGGTGAGAATTATTAAAATAGTAATCATTTATGGAATAATTTTCAAAATTGGTTGTGCCGGACTTTCCAAATGTTGAACATGTGCTATATAAGTATCAATGTTACTAAGTTTTTTCTCATATTACAACATCCTGACCCTACCTCTTGATGTGGCATATTACAATAGAAGGAACCTAACTAGCAATTGCACCACATGTTGTAAAAGAAACGTCGTAAGACAATAGCATAGGAAAGGGTAGCCTAGAAGAAATAAGAAGGCAATAGAATAGGAAAGAGTAGCCTAGAATAAATAAGATGTTGCAGAGAAGGAGCCATCATGAAGGAATGAAAGGAAAATTTTTCTTCCATGGAAGCAGGTCGTGGAGGTTTCAAAGATATTGATGATAACAGTTATCAACCAAAAAATTTTGTTGTAGATTTTGAAATAGGCAATTGGGGATGAAAACATATATGTAAACCAACATCATTTATTCATATATTTAAAAAATTTGTTATAGATATTGAATAAGAAATTGGGGGTGAAAATCCTTTGGTGATTAATAATCCTCTGAAACAAGCATGAAATGAGCATGTAACTCAAATAAGATATTTTAAATACATTCAAGTACAATCTATCTAGCATATATTTAAATAAAGAGAATTTTTATTAACAAAATAGAGTTTACTCCAAGTTCATCTACATATTTGAGAGCCAATTGCATGCTTATCAGAAATTGTATATGAAGAACAATAGTCTTGGTATAAAAGAAAGTGAATGTCATTTTAATATGGAGATCTTGTTCTTTATTCATGGTTTATTTTATTAACTCGAAACTTGGTTTAGTATCTCTCTATATACATAAGAAAAAAAATACAAAGTAAATTCACAAATTTCAGTTATAGTTTTATATTTTATAATTACAAATCTAGTTTCTTATTAAAATATTTTACACATCTTAGGTTATTCTAAATTGATCAAGAGTATAGAAATTTTAGGGTGGTGTTATATGTGCACTAAAATTCCCATGAGGTCCATCACTATGTATGACATTCATTGCAACCTTGGATATATTTTGTGAGTTGTTGTGATTTTTTCTTGTGGCTACAACTTAGTTTTGGTTTTCACCTAATTATCATGATTCAAAATTTTGCTACCATCTTATATCCTTATGGAATTAGATATATTCTGTGAGCTAATGTGATGTTTTTTTGGTCACAATGATTCAAAAATCAGTTATTATACCACAATATTGACTTTCTTTTTGTCTGTTTTGTTTATGAATCCTTTATAAAAACTAGAGGAACATTTGAAGCAAGCATTAATAATCCTCTGAAACAAGCATGAAATGAGCATGTAAGTCAAATAAGATATTTTAAATACATTCAAGTACAATATATCTAGCATAGATGTAAATAAAGAGAATTTTTATTAACAAAAATAGAGTTTACTCCAAGTTCATCTACATATCCGAGCGCCAATTGCATGCATATCAGATATTGCATATGAAAAACAATAGTCTTGGTATACAAAAAAGTGAATGTCATTTTAATATGTAGGCATTTTTGGAAGGAGATATTTTCCTTTATGTTATGGTTTATTTTCTTAACTCCAAACTTGGTTTAGTCTTTCTCTATATACATAAGAAAAAAGTTACAAATTAAATTCACAAATTTAAGTTATAGTTTTATACTTTATAATTACAAATCTAGTTTCTTATTAGAATATTTTACACATCTTAGGTTATTCTAAATTGATAAAGAGTATAGAATTTTTAGGGTGGTGTTCTATGTGCACTAAAATTCCCATGAGGTCCATCACTATGTATGGGGTTCATTGCAACCTTGGATATATTATGTGAGTTGTTGTGATTTTTTGCTTGTGGCTACAAATTAGTTTTGGTTTTCACCTAGTTATCATGATTCAAAACTTTGTTATCATCTTAGATCCTTATAGAATTAGATATATTCTATGAGCTAATGTGATGTTTTGTTTTTCACAATGATTCAAAAATCAGTTATTATACCACAATATTGACTTTCTTGTTATCTATTTTGTTTATGAACCCTTTGAAAAAACTAGAGGGACATTTGATTTTACAGTGTGATCTCCCTAGCATGGGTGGGGGTAACAAAAAAATTGGAGAGTAAATTGAGTGGTTATTGTTAGAAATTGTTGTATAAGATGGGAAATTTGGATGGTTTATAGACAATATGGATTTCATAACATATATCTTTTTTGAATTTTTTAGTGTCTCTAGCCACCATGCATCTAATAGGATCCATTTCAACTGAGAACATCAATACATCACTGTGTGAATGATAACTTGTGACATCCCTAGCCATTTTCTTTGATTTTGGATCAAGTTACAAACTAATAACTTGTGAAATCACTAGCCATTTTCTTTGATTGTGGATCAAGTTATAAACTAGAGTATACTCTCTCT
This sequence comes from Pinus albicaulis, assembly GCA_034641835.2. Taxonomy (NCBI): domain Eukaryota; kingdom Viridiplantae; phylum Streptophyta; class Pinopsida; order Pinales; family Pinaceae; genus Pinus; species Pinus albicaulis. The sequence continues at coordinate 595,293,555 of CM076572.1, forward strand.
TCAGAAGACTCTACATTATATATTGGATGGAGGGAAATGTTATGATAAAACTTGTACAAAAAACCCCTTAGGGTGGTCTCAACTTACTATATTGTTAATCACATAGTGTCGATTTTGTAAAACTACAATCTATAGTAGGACTGAGTGGGTTTCTCTGGATTATCCACTGTATCGTAAAACAATGGTTGACGTTTCGAATCCCAATGGGGATCCATATTTAGGACAAGATGAGAATGAAGAATTAAAGAAGGTCACACAGGTCAAGGTTTTAAATAGTGAAAGAGAAATGAAAACCATAGTGAAAAACTTTGTTTAAAATTTCAGAATAAAAAGTTGAGTAAGTTTGACATCATATAATATGAAAATTGTTTATGATTATAAAGTAAAAAACATGTAAGATTTTTTTAGCTACAATTAGGTAATTAAAGATATGTATATAGTTTTTTTTTTTAACAGAAGAAATTTGATATTCATTAACAAAAAAAAATCCGAAAGAGTATGTATGTAGTTACAAACTATTACAACTAAGTAATTAAAGGTAAATTTAGTGTTGTTTAAGAAATGAGAATTATGAACATTCATCATTATTGCTCATAAAAAAAGGATCACATATACTACTCATGAATAAAATAGTTGTAACATAAATAATATACAACAAAAAAAACAATGTATTTTTGGAATAATAAAATAGTTGTAACAAAAATAATATAGAAAAATAAAAACTATGCATATTTGGATGTATGAAAATTTAGATAATTTTATTAAGTAAAATTTTAAAAGAACAAGGGTTATAAACATTTAAAAATAATTTTATTAAATAATTAGTTTATATATATTATTGATAGATATCAATGAAGTTTGGATATCAAATATTTGATCCCTCTTGGCTCTTGGTAGATCCAAAGTTAGGCCATCTTAATTTCCCCCTTTAGTTAAACTACATTCCACATGAATACCATGGGTCAATACCATGGGTTGTTTTTATAGTTTAGTATTATTTTATTATTTTATTTTTATTTTTTTATTGTATCTTGACCTAGTTAAAATGTTCATTACATTATGTCAACCTTTTTATTTAATTTACTTTTTTTTGTGTGTAATTTGACAAAGTCACCAAAACCTAAATTCAATCTAACTTATTAAAAAGAAAAAAAAAACTAACATTATAAAAAATATATATATAACTATTTACTTGTGGATCTAATGGCCTAAAACATTTCAACCGTCTAACATTTGATCCAATGGCTCAGACATAGAGACTGTGGCAACTAGGGGAGTTGTTTCATCTAGGGGAGTTGTTTTCAAAGAGAAACACCTTGTGGCATAAATATTGAGTGAGACTTATTTTCTAGGAATATGGCCTCATCCAAATAGTTTCAAGGCCATGCAAACATCCATAGGCAAGATGGTCATAGAGAGGCAACCCTGGGTAGGTGCTACAAAGAAATAATCATAAACCCTAAGTCATAATTTTTTTTAATATATACATTAAATTATACAAATAATTCTCATGCAAATAAGTTGATCCACTATCACTTCCCAACAAAGTTTTAATGCACTCCATTATAAAATTTACCTTTTTAACTATTACTCGAAAATGGTAAAAATAAAATAATTAAAAATATATTAGAATAAGAATAAAATGAAACAATAACTACTAATTGCATGATTGTAGTTTTAAAATAAAAGTGAATATAATTTTCCTCAAATAATTTTCAATAAAAGTGGCATCAACTTCTATAAAATTATTAAAAACTATTGCCACCTTATTAAAAACTGTTGCCACCTAATCCTTGGGATTGGGTGAAAATGTAAAATAGTTTAAACAGAAAATAAGGAGAGATGGAATATGAAGAGAGACTGAGAGATTAATCTAATGTATATATTTTTGTTCACACTTAATGCACAATATAATTCATTTTGTGGAGTTACCTCCTGGCCTGACATGGTATCAGAGCCAACTCCATTTTTAGGCTTTTTGTCCATGGTTATGTAACTCCCTTCTACATTATTCTTGTAGCTCTGTAATTCTTGCCATTTCTCTATGTACTATTATGTTGCCTCTCTGCATGCCTGGTAGATATAATTGTTGCATCATGTTCGTGGAGGACCAAATTCCTGTCTACAGCTCCAATATGGATTGTTGACAACAGGGTTGATATTTTGTTTTTTATCACCTGGCTCCTTTGTGTGTTTGTGGTATAAGAAAAATTGTTTGTGGTGTTGGGTCTCTATACCCACAGTCAACCTGCTCTCATGCTATTGGGAATTTAGATATTGATATGCAAGATATCGACACTGATTTCTACACCAGCAACCTCCACAAATGGTTTTTCTACCCTCCCTCTATTGCATTTCTTCATTTCCGACACACATTTCATCCTATTATGCATCACCCAATTGTTTCTCATGAATTTGGAAAAGGATTACCAGCAGAGTTTGGTTGGGTTGGTACTAGAGCCTACAATGAAATAGTATGATGAAAATAATTTTGGACTTCTCAACCTGCTTTTTCATTCCCATCCACAGCATACGCTGTCCACTTCCCTCCCCTGCATCTTACAATGCAGCCTTTTCATATATACTTCTCAGCCTTGTAATATATACCTCTCTATAATACACTGTCTTTCAGTACTGCATATTCCATATACACGTCTCCCAACGCACGGGGCATACGACCTCACCCTGGTCTCCCATCAACTCCACTACACTCTGTTGGCCTCTCGGACCTCCACCAAGCTCCACTATATGTTGTCCCATATATGCTACCTACACTATTCGAAGCACGATCATTACATCTACCATTACACCCTCACATAACACCTCCCCTTGTTATTCAACCTTCCCATATACTAAATTCCCCCATATAAAAATTCCCCCATATCCCACCTCCCCCATATACTATCTTCCCCAAATATACCTCTGTTATATAAAAGACTTATTTTTTTTTACACAAATTAGCACCAAAATTGCATGTTTATAGTATTGGCAGCAGAGTATGATTTTTTTACACAATACATATATTTTAACAATGCATTCACTCATATATATTGTGGGAGTGGTTCTCACTAGCAAGGAGAACTATCTTGAGTGGTCCTATAATTTTAAACATACTCTCATATTTAATGAGTTGTGGAGAGGAATTTGTGAAGGAGAAGGAGACAATGCACCTGCAAAGCCTACCTGAGACAAGGAGATCGTCGTTTGGGAAAACAAGAAAAATAAGGCCTACGCCTTGATTGCATCATTTTTAAATGAAGAAGCGAGTCACCATATTTCACCATTCTCAAATGCTTATGATGCCTTGAAGAAGTTGAAAGAATTGTATGACTCGCACTCCGAACTTGAAGTTGTCCAATCGATGATTAAACTGTTTAGCCTTGAATTGAAAAATGATGACCCTCTTTCTTTAGCATCAGAAGTAATATCTATTATTCATGACATTAAAAACATTCGTGTTGAAATAGAAATACCTCTCATAGATTATGTCAAGGCATTATATCCCACTTACTCACATTACCTTGAGTCATTGCAAGCAAGTGGAAATCTCAAGGAGATTACCTTTGACTCCCTTGAGAAGAAGTTTGTTAAGAGAGAAAAATATTTTGGGAAGAAGACAACTCTTCAATCTTCTGAGGAAGATGTGTGTCTTGCACATAGAGAGAAGAATCATGCTCAATATTATTCTAGAGGAAGAGGTGGCTGAAGTGGAAGAGGAAGAATAAATTTTAGAGGTGGGGGGGCAAACAATTTCAAGGATAAAAGTCAAATATTCATTGCACACGTTGCAATAGAGATGGACATGATGCATCCACATGTAAGATGCCTTGGAACAAAAATAATCAAGAAAGAAATGAAGCCAAAGGTAAAACTCATGACAAAGAGAAAGGTAAAGCACCTAAATCCGCGCATTATGTTGTGGCACATTGTAATATTGGAGTAACTGAAGACTTGTTTAATGCTTCACTTGATTCTTGGAAAAATGATTGGTTGCTTGATTCAGGAACAAAATGCCACATTAATTTTAGAAGATATTTTTTTGAATAATTTATTGACAATGTCAATGGAGTAGTACAATTTTCATACAAGTCAAAACTCAAGCCATCAGGGCTTGGCACAATCAAACTCAAGTTGCCTGGTCTTCCAAACTTTCTTCTATATGAGGTTCTATACCTCTCGAAGTTGAGGAGAACTTTTGTTTTTCTCTGGTCCACATCCGTCAACAAGGAAAATCCATTCATATGTTTGATGGCAAGGTTGAGGTCAGAAAAGCACCAGATCACTCACTTGTCATGATGGGGATAGAAGAAGAAAGACTTCTAAAGCAACAAGGTACCTCTGATCGTGCACACAAATTTGCATACAGTTCTCACTATGATGAAGGTATATTTCTATCAAGTCTTTTATGGAATGCTATACTTGGACACTTGAACTCTGATAGCCTTCAATTTTTGAAGAAAAATAGTGTTACTTGTTTGCCTAAAATTCCTATGAAACTTAAGCAATGTGATGCTTGTATTCTAGAAAGCATAGAAAATAGTATTTTCATGATTCACATTCCAGAGCACATAGAAACGTTGCACTCATTCATTCAGATTTATGTGGCCCAATGCATGTTCCCTCTGAAAATGGCAAGAAATATATGATGACATTTATTGATGACTACGTCAGAATGTGTTTGGTTTATTTATTGAAGAACAAATTTGATGTTTTTCAAACATTCAAGAACTTTCATGCATGGGTTGAAAATGATGCACAAAATTATATTGGATCTATTCACACTGATAATGGAAAATAATACACTTCAAATGAATTTGAAAACTATCTTTGCCAACATGGGATCAAACATCAAACCACTGTGCCTTATAATCCCCAAGAGAACAGAGTATATGAAAGAATAAATAGGACAATTTTAAATATGGTATGTTCCATGATGTTTTTCAAGAATGTAAAATTGATGTTTTGGGTTGATGCAGTTCTATGTGTTGTGCATATAAAGAATATGTGTCCTTATAATGATATTAGAAAAAAGACTCCTTATGAAATGTGGCATGGCCACATTCCTTCGGTAAATCATCTCAGCGTCTTTGGTTCCACTTGTTATGCCTTGATACCTAAGGAACAAAGAAATAAAATTGGTTCAAGGAGTCGAAATTGTATCTTCTTGGGGTATTCAAATACCTCCAAATCATACCATCTCTATGATGAAGTTAGTAAGAAGTTTGTAGTATGTAAAGATGTGATATTTATTGAATCTTCCAAGACTGAAATTTTTTTTGAGCAGCAACTTTATTTCTTGGATAGATTTGGGCATGAAAATTCATTTCAAGAATTTGATATTCAGGTTCCACATCTTGAAGGGGGGGGGTCCCTATATTGGATCAATTTGTGGAATCTTCTTCTGAAGCACTTTCTCCCCCACATGAAGCTCCAACAACAGATGACACTTTGAGTGATGTGATTGAAAGAATTGGGAGATTAAGTATTGATTCAACCCCAACTCAGCCAATTGAGAGCCGAGGGCCATCTCAAAAATGTCCTCCAAAATGGATGACAAAGACACTTGAAAATATCCATCCCGATAAGGTTGGAAAGATAGGAACAAGAAGTTCCACCAAGAAAAATGGAGGTGATGTAGATGATTTTGATTCAACTATTGATATGGATGTTTCTTATAATTGTAAATTGAACTTTTCTACAGATATTGAGCCAACATCCTTCAAAGAAGCTTCTTCTCATGATGAATGGAAAGAAGCAATGTAGAAGGAATATGATGTCTTGATAAAGAATGGAATCTGGAATATGGTTGATCCTCCATTGGGAACCAAACTAATTGGCTGCAAGTGGGTCTACAAGAACAAGTATAAAGTTGATGTCTAACTTGACAAGAACAAAGGCAGGCTTGTGGAAAAATGTTTTTCATAGAAAGAAGGGGTCGATTATGAGGAGACTTTTCCCCCCACAATAAAATGGGCCACCATCTGGACACTCTTTGCATTGGCAGCTCAGAACGGTTGGAAAGTCCATCAAATTGATGTAAAAACTACTTTCTTGAATGGATATATGAAATACAATGTTTTTATGTCCCAACCAGAAGGATTTGTTGTGAAGGGCCAATAACACAAAGTATGAAAACTTGTAAAATACTTGTATGGCCTCAAGCAAGTATTGCGAGCCTGGTATGAGAAGTTAATTGAGCATCTTCTAAAACTCAACTTCAAACATTATGATCTTGATGATGAAACTTTGTTTGTCAAGAAAGTTGGAAGAACAATTGTATATCTTGTGGTGTATGTAGATGACCTTTTGATGACATGGAACAATGAGAGCTACATTGCATCCATAAAGAAGGAATTGAGGAAAGGTTTTGAAATGACTGACTTGGGCTATGTTCACTACTATCTCGGTATTGAAGTAACTCAACATCCTAAGTTTATATTCCCCTCTCAAAAGAAGTACATTAGAGATCTATGGAACATGTTTGGCATGGCTAAGTGAAATCCTTTGAATACTCCAATGGAAAAAAACTTGAAGCTCACATCCATTGAAGGAAAATAATTTGAGTATGCAACAAAGTATAGGCAAATTGTAGGAAGTCTCAACTACTTGACTACTACTAGACTGAACATATCATTTGTTTTTGGAATCCTCTCCAGGTTTATGCAAAAGCCTTGTGAGGGACATTGCTCTGCTACAAAAAGAGTTATAAATTACTTTAAGGGGACTCAAGACTTTGGCTCAAGTATACACAGGTGGGCGACTTCAACTTGATTGGATACTCTAATTCGGACTTTGAAGAAGAAAAAGAAACTGGGGCATCTACTTCAGGTTATACTATGAGTCTTGGATCAGGAGTTGTCTCCTAGAGATCACGCAAACAATCAGTTCCAACAGATTCCACAACTAAGGCAGAATATGTGGTAGCAGCTAAAGCAACAAAGGAATTTTGTGGCTCGGGAAAATTCTAGAATATTTGTAGGAGAAACAAGAGCATTCAACTCCACTCATGATTGACAACACTTTTGTGATAAATTTGGCCAAGAACGCAAAGTTCCATGATCGAATGAAGCACATGAATACAAAATACCATCTGAATCAACATCATGTTGAGGCCATGACAATCTATCTACGCCATTGTTCCACAAATGAGCATATTGCAGACATCTTCACCAAAGCGCTTGGAAGAGAAAAGTTTGAAAGATTCAAAACGATGGTTGGACTCACCAACATCCCTTAAAATTAAGGAGGGGAATGTTGACACCTAATCCTTGGGATTGGATGAAAATATAAAATAATGTAAATAAAAAATAAGGAGAGCTGGAATATGAAGAGACACTGGGAGATGAATCCCAAGAGTCTCTCCCTCCATGTATATATTTGTGTTCACCCTTAATGCACAATACAATTCATCTTATGGAGTTACCTCCTGGCTCGAAAAAAATGAAAAAGTATTTATAGTACAAAAACAATATCAATACCATGGTTGATTTCAATACACTCCATAACCATCCATGATTTTATTTTTAAATTATTTTCACCTCTACATCAAAAATTTTCATAAGATTTAAGAGTTAGAATTAAAACCTTATTACTATATGTATAGTATATAAAAATTAAAACTATTAACTAAGAAACATTAAAAATATTATATTAATGCCATTACATAATCCACAAAAGCAATGATTGGTGAGAAACTTACATGAAATATGAAGAAACCAACTTACATAAAATATTATGATTTTAGAATAATTGTGCTACTCTTATCCAACTGACTGCAACAGTCAACCAACTTGTGGGGGTGAATCTCCATCCAATCATAGGCTTAGCTGCATCATATATATTTTTTTAACTAACCATCATTGAGTCCTCAATCAACTATCTCTATCAATTTCTAATCCTTTCTTACCAATAATTGTCCAAGAATATTTTTCACATCCTTCTCCTCATCCATTATATAGAACTCATCTTTCCAAAATGGAAGTAAAAACTCCACACAAGATCCATTCATCATCATCCATGTTGTTTTTATATTTTCTTGATTTAGTTCTTTACATAAATTTACCTTTTTTTAATCCATTTTTTTTCTTTTTCTTTTAATGAAGTATGCGATTTTTTTATTATGATATTTTATTTTATTTAGCACAGTTTGAGAATTGAAAAGATAGACTCTTGGACATGAGAAAATGAAGTAAGAGGTATAATCTAACAAAATGAAAGAAGAAAAACATGAGAAAAGTGAAATAATATGATAGAAGACATAAGATGATAGTGAAATAAGATGAAAGAAGAATGAACACAGAGATCTAAGCTTGAAGAATAGATATAGTGGCTAGTTGAAACCCGATAAACATGAAGCAACAAAAGAAGAAGAAGAGTAGGTATCATAAGCAAGGTAAAATAGGTAGTGAAATAACATATTATGTTGATAATTGAGATGCATGAATCCATAGATAACAGTTGTTGTTAATAATTAACAACACATAAATATATCAAGAAAGGGAAACGTAGGGTTTACACTCAAGAAACCTCCAAAGGGGAAATTATATTTAATCAAATCCATCTCATGTGTTTCTATTATACATTAGGTTCCTTTATATAAAGTTATATTACCATAACTATGACATAACTAGATATTTATATCAACACTATACATAACTATCTCCATGAATCACTCAATTTATCTTCATCCCTAAATTATCTCTTTTGAATTTATCATTGTTTCATACATAGACTTTATGCATCATCTACTTCATGGAAAATATTACAATTTATTCATCAAATATCATAAGTAGGAGATAATCATTCACTACCTTATGTATTTGGTTGAACAAAAATGAGATATGTTTGTTGTAGTTTATATTCTAGATTCATCACTAAGGTTGAAATTAATAAGTAATGGATTTGGAAAACCTCAAGGTAGAGGTGGAATTTTAACTTTGTATTAAAACACATTCCAAGAAATTTCAACAAAAATGAACTAAGTGACAAAATCTAATTCCTAAAATTTTCCTTGTCTTAAGGTTCCATCCTTGGGTAATATGACGATGTTTGTAACCCACAAAGTAAAGTATTTGGCTTTATGACTCCTTGTTCCAATTGTTGAAAAATATTTAACTAGATTTTGTCTTCATAAATATGAAATGTATTTTTTATTCTTGTATATTGTAGAATGAAATATTTTATTTTTATTTATTTTTGAGCATGGGTTTCATGCTCAAGGTGTTTTATTTTATAGGTCAAGCACCCATTGAGAGATTCTAGGGTTTTTCCTTGGTCAAGAAGTCAAATAAGTCATTTCCATAAGTTGAATACCCCATCAGGTAGATTGCTACTTGTAAATAAAATTATTTTTGTCCTTAAAAGTATCAAATTATCCTTCAAGACCAAGTCAACCTAATTTGAGGAGAAACATCCACCTTGAGAAGCCTATGTAAAGGAGGAAACTCGACCTCCTTGGATCACATTCATCACTCTCTCATTGAAGAAAATAAGGAAGAAGAAGAATAAGGAAACAAATAAGGAAGAGGACAAAGGAGACTTGTCTTTGGGCTATTTTCTCTCTCACACATGCAAAGGAAGGCTAGTGTTTCTATTGTTGGTCTAGAGTTTTCTTTAGCAGGTTTAATCTTGAAGAAGGAAGGAAAATAAGGTCAATAAAGGTCCTAATAAGGCATCCCCAAGCTTTAGAAGGAACACAAATCCAGGCAAAGGTTTGAGGAAGCCTTGGGATGCCAAAAGAAGCTCACATGTGTGGCCACAATAGCTGTAGGAGGGTCGAAAATTCCAGACCTACAATAGAGTCTGAAATTCTGCATTTGGAGCCGTGTTCAATGACCTAATGGAGTTGGTTCATTGATAGAGGCATATTGGAGTTGTTGAAAATTGAAGCTGAAGGATCAGGCATGTGTGTTTAGGGTATGATTGAGAGAAGCTGAGAGAGCGTGCTAGATCAACTCGAGGGCTAATGTGTCTTGTTTAGGCAATGCATTTTTCATAGTTGTTGACACCAAGTCCCAGTTGTAATATTTATATCAATGGATGTATGAGGGACATTATCCATGGTATGAGAGTCCTAGACAGTTGTATTAACAGTTTTATTAATATAATGAAGTTGGGTTGTTAAAAATTTGTAAAAAGTTGTCTATATTTGTGCACGTGTTGATCTATTCTTGTTTATTGTTCTGATGTGAAAAGTAGTTTTTTGTGATACTTTGATTGGTAGTGTCAGTCATTGTAAGATTCTAACCTAGAATCTAGTATCGTGGAAACAAAACATGGTATCAAAGATACTTTGTAGGGCCAGTTAATTAGAGTGTGCACAATGTAGCGACTCAGAGGAAGTTTGGATTATCTAGATCATGGAGTAGAGGCTTTAGCTGAAGACATGGAGATGTGGTATTGACTGAATTGGAAACGAGATTGGCTAGGAGTTCTAGTGGATTGGTGGTGAGCCTAGTAAAAAAAGGTTTGTTTTAGGGCAGGTTGTTGATCATTGACTTCCTTTTACTTGTCATGGATCATTGGGACAACTCAAAGATTTCTTTTCCATGGAAGAGATCAATTTGATCGAGATTTCTTCATGTGATGGACTGAACATTGGCAGACTAGTTTCTTCATTGGATCATGATGTTGCATATCTAAGATTGGAGGGATGTGCATGACTGGTGTTTGATCTAGGAGGATGAGTGCTTGTAGGACTGGGTTGCAGTGATGATGGCCCATGCTCGACCTATTGAAAATTTGGCAGCTCAGGGATGAATTTCTAAAATTAGAAAGTCTCAAGATAGTAAATCACCTTGCATCAATTGGTAACCAAGTATTGTTGATGAAAAATCCCTTATGATCATCAATAAATCCTAATAGTTCAATTTCAACTTAATCATAATTATTATTATGATACTATTATATTATTATTTAAAAATAAATTCAAGTCACTCAATCATGGCTCCCAATAATTCTCTCTTACACTAATTAAAGCATGTCATAAGAGATTCTCTTACACTCAATAAAAGCATGTCATAAAAGATTCCTCTTACGCACTCTTTAATTCATATGTTACTCTCTCTCTTAAAAACATAAGTTACAAAGTCTTGTGTACCTACTTAATGGCATGAGTTCATTTCCTAAATGGACATGGATTATTGGCATGTGATTTATTCCTCCTTTATGGCATGAAATCATTGCTCCTCCTATATACTTGTGCCTCATTCTTTATCCCCTCACTACTTATCCATTGTAAAAGAAGAAATCAAACTTGGGAAAGAGTTGGAGAGAGTTGAAGAAGATTGTGAGAGAGAGACTTGGAGAGTAAGAGCATAACTTGGTGACCCAAGGTTAATTTAGTGCTTCAATGTTTCAAGGTTGATTGAGTTGAAGGGAAGGTTGATTCAGTGTGTGCATCTATTGTTGCTACTAGTGATCTTCATGTTACGACTTGTTCAAATTTGGGTGAATTTACTCATTCCCTTGATCTCTCATTGTACTATGTATCTCCGTTGAACAATTGATTTCTAATGGAAGAAGAATCTGGTTGGGTTTTCCCCTTGTGAGTTTTTCCCTAATCATTGCACCTAAATTCTCTATCTCTCATTGTATTCTTGACTGTCTTCTATTATGAATTTGATGTATGTTCTATCTACAATCACTTATCTAATATTGCAGCATATTTCTTTTTTGTAATGAGTGTTTTTTACAACACAAAACATCAGAATTTCAACATGGTATCATAGCTTTGGTGAATAAAAGCTCAAGAATACAAGTGTTGTTCCAACCCATTTTTTTGTGAAATATCTCTTGTTGTCCACTCTATTTGTAGCCCATTTTCTGCTAAAATATATCTTATTTTCCACTTTATTTACAACCCATTTTCTGCAGAAATATCACTTCTTATTCCTTCTGCTCATTTTCTGCTAAAATTTTACTACTGAAATTTTATTGTTGAAATCTTACTGCTGAAATTTTACTTTTAAATTTTAATGTTGAAATTTACTGCTGAAATTTTTCTATTGAAATTTTGTTGCTAAATTTTTTCTACTTAAATTTTACTGCTCCTATTCTTCCAAGATTTCAAAGAACCCAAGATATGATATTAATTTTGCAGATAGTAATTTAAGGTGTTGCGTGTGTTTAATAGTTGTGTTTTTTGTACTTTTTGATGCATACAAAAGTAAAGAGTAGTTTTATTTATGTTTATGCATGTGCAAGAAAGTGTTGCCTTGAAAATAAATATAATGCATAGAAGGTGACGAAATAATAACTGATAGAAATTGAATGTTGAAGTAAGGGGGATTTTGACTCTCTCACATTATATGAGAAATGTCTTAATCATTTTTGTTTTGGTAATTTTGATATTAGAGTTTACTAGCAATATTGGTTGTAGGTAAGAATCATGACTTTTGCAAAATATGGAATGATATTTTTCTAAACTGACCTATTTTGTAGTGATCAAAGATGGATTATAGCAAATATAATTGTAGAAAATGAAGTCAATATGTATAATTATTTTTACATGCCTTCACTTTGGGATGAAAATTTGAAGATCTTTATAAAATCAATGGAAGACCTATCCATGCATCGATTCATGATAAATAATCATCAATATAAATTATGGTGCCGAAAGTTCACGCATCTTCACTATAAAGCAATACCTCATGTGAGAAAGATGGTTTTTGAAATGCTTGAGATTAGAGTTAATCATGATGGAGTTTTCCAAGTGGTGTTCAAGAAGATGTATTTATTCTACCAATGACATATCATTGATGGACAATGGTAACTTATAGAGGCCAGGTCAAGAGGGAGTAAACAACTTCCTTCAATCCCCATTAGAAAAATAAGTATTTTCAAGTCTTATGTTGCTTCTTTGTGTCACTTCTCTTGCTTAGATTTATCTTTATAGATAACTGGCTAAACTTATTGCATGAGTATTTGAATGATTCTCTCACTGGCTTCTTGATGAGGATGCGATCAAGAAAAGCAGATCCTGAAGATCATTAGGGTACATAATAGTGTAGGAAGAGTAAATTCCAAGAGGAATTTGGTGTAAGGATAATGAAGGATCCACTCTCACATCTAGAAAATAAAGAAAGGCTTGCCTCATCATCAGGTATAATTTCATTATGTTTATTTACTTTGCTACTATTGCCCTTTATTTTTTTCTGGGATTAATAGGTACATTTGATGAATGTGAGAACCAAGTCCTTTGTATCGATATTGAGGAAGATGTTGAGTCATCCCATGGCTTGAGTGGAAATGAAGTGGACAAGAGATAAAGACTTGTACAAGGAAGCTGGAATTAGGAAAGATACCACTATACCATATAACCCAGAACAAAATGGTGTGGCTGAGAGAAAGAATAGAACTATCAAGGAAGCAATCAAAGATATGTTGCATGATAAATAAAACTACCAAAGATTCTATGGGGAGAAGTTACTAACACAAATGTATATGTTAAAAATATATCTCTTCACCATTCCCTAAACAAAAAGACTCCCAAAGAATTCCTCTCTGGGGAAAAACTTGAGGTTGGAAACATGATGATCTTTGGTTGCCCTGTCTACTTCCACATGCCAAAAGAAAAGAGGAACAAGCAAGAAGCTTCGATTAATAAAGGTATGTTTGTTGGTTATTGTGAAAATTTTAAAGCTTACAAAATATATGTACATGGACAAAGAAATATAGAGTTTAGCAGGGATGTAACATTTAATGAAGATGCAACTCTTAGAAAGGCAAGGGAAACTCCTCTTCCTCCTGCTAATGTTGATATTAAATATGATTCATTTGAGATACAAGAAAATCCTGAGCCTGAAATTGATTTTTTTCATGAGCCCTTGGAGCCCATGGATTGTTTGGATCCTCCTCCATGTGATCCTCCTACTAAAATGATACCTTTTATGGCTTCATGACACCCTTCCAAATGCTCATAAACATGTCACTCCCAGAGGAACCTTCAGAGAAAGCAAGAAACCATGCCGGTTCCAAGGATATGTTGTAGCCATGAGCAACATTATTCAGGTTGAACCATGCAATTTTGAAGAAGTTGTGAAGGCTCAAGTGTGGAAAGATGTAATGACTAAAGAATATGAGTCTATCATTCATAATGATGTAAGGGAAGTGGTTGTAATACCCCAAGGTAAATCAGTTGTGTCTTCTAAATGGCTGTATAAAATTAAACATGGTGCTAATGGTAGCATTGAAAAATATAAAGCTATATTTGTGACTAAAGGGTTATCTAAGAAAGAGGGAATAAAATATGATGAAATATTTGCACATGTTTCTTCGTATACAACCATCTGATCTATTGTGGCTCTAGCTGCTAGCCAAAGATGGTCCCTTCACGAAATGGATGTGAAGACTAATTTTCTGCATGGATTCTTCGAGGAAGAAGTATTTGTGGAGAAACCATAAGGATTTGAATTAATTGTCTAGAAAACTCATGTGTGTAGACTGAAGAAATCCCTCTTAGGTTTTACGCAAACTCCAAGAGCTTGGTATGCCCACATTAATATATTTTTTATGAAACTTGGTTTTACTAGAAGCAATTCTAATCCAAATATCTACTTCAAAGTGGCCCAAGGTATGTATTTAATTTTTGTATTATATATTGATGAATTTTTATTGATAGGTGGAGAACCCCTTGTCCTCCAGCATAAGAGGGATTTAGATTTTGAATTTGAAATGAAAGATATTCATTTGATACACTACTTTATGGGTCTTGAAGTATGGTAGAAACTTGGTAATATTTTCCTTTCTCAAGAAGAATATGTTGTCAAGCTTCTAGAAATATTTGGTATGGAAGAATGTAAATCCATGAATACTCTAATAGAGATTAACTTCCAGAATATGTGTTGTGAAGTTGCATGTCCCGATTTGGAAAATCCTTTTGAGTATTAACAACTAATTAGGAAAATGGTGTTCTTAGTGAACACTAGACCAAACATATGTTTTGCGATCAATATGTTGAGCCAATATATGATTAAACCACCTCATGCACATTGGATTTATGCAAAGCATGTGTTGAGATGCATGCATGGGACCATCAATATTGGATTGAAATATACTTCTAGAGATGTAAGACTACTAGGGTATTCTAATGTTGATTGGGCTAGTAACTCTACTCACTGAAAAAGAACATTTGGGTATTGCTTCAACTTAGGATCTTCCATGATATCTTGGATGAGTAGGAAAATAATGTATGTATCCCTTAGCACGGTTGAAGTTGAGTACATTATTGCTAGCATGGCTATTTGTGAGGTAGTATGGCTGAGAAATCCCTTTGAAGGTTTGTTCAAGCATGTGCTAGATACACCATTTATATATTGCGACAATAAGAGTCAGATTCAACTTGCATAAAATCCCGTGTTCCATGAAAATTATAAGCATATTGAGATCAGATATCACTATATCTGGGATATGGTGTAGACTGGAGCAGTAAGACTCCATCATATAATGACTAATGACCAAATTGTCGACATTCTTACCAAGCCTTTTCCGAAAGGAAAGTTCTTGGTTTTCAGAGAGCAACTTGGACTACGGATGTGACCCTTCTTAGAGAGTGTGGTCATGGATGATGAGCCTTGGCTGTGTGAGATCCTTGTCATGTGTTGAAAATTGGATCCCCCCAAGAAGTGATGAGCCTTGGATGTGTAAGATTCTTGTCATGTGTTGACAAGTGGATCCCCCAAAGCAGAGATGAGACTTTGTTGTGTGTGATCCTTGGCATGTGTTGAAAATTGGATCCCCCCAAACAATGATGAGCCTTGGATGTGTGAGATCCTTGTCATGTGTTGAAAAGTGAATCCCCCCAAGTAGATATGAGACTTGGTAGTGCAAGATCCTTGTCATGTGTTTAAAATTAGATCCCCCTAACAAGAGATGATACTTGGTTGTGTGATATCCTTGTCACGTGTTGATAAGTGGATCCCCCAAGCAGTGATGAGCCTTGGATGTGAGCTATCCTTGTCATGTGTTGAAAAGTGGATCCCCCCAAGTAGTGATGAGCCTCGGATGTGCGAGATCCTTGTCATGTGTTGACAAGTGGATCCCCCCAACAAGATATTATACTTGGTTGTGCAATATCGTTTTCATATGTTGGCAAGTGAAAATCCCCCCAAGTGAATATAGGGTGATAAATTAATGTCCCCTATTGTACGTGGATATATGGAGGTATCTAGAGCTCCCCTATGATGATACTTCTTCATTAGAGTGAGACATCATTGTTTCGTATGATACAAAGCAAAGATGAACAAAGATGAGCAGAGAAAGTAAGGATCGTTTGTTGCAAAAAGAAATTCCTCCCTAGATGAGAGGGAGTGTTGAAAATTTGTCAGCTCAAGGATGAATTTCTAAAAATAGAAAACCTAAAATTATAAAGTCTTAAGATAGTAAACCACCTTGCATTAATTGGTAATCAAATATTGTTGATGAAAAATCCCTTTTGATCATCAATCTATCCTAATAGTTCAATTTCGACTTAATCATCGATATTATTAACATTATTATGATACTATTATATTATTATTTAAAAATAAATTCAAGTCACTCAATCATGGCTCCAAATAATGCTCTCTTACACTCATTAAAACACGTCATAAAATATTATCTTACACTCAATACAAGCATGTCATAAAATACTCCTCTTATTCACTCTTTAATGCATATGTTACACTCTCTCTTAAAAACATAAGTTACAAAGTCTTTTGCACCTCCTTAATGACATGAGTTACATTTCATTAATGGGTATGAGTTACACTCCTCTTGGTATGCGCACTAATCCTCCTTTACTGCATGAATTCATTTCTCCTCCTATATATATGTGCCTCATTCTTTCTCCCCTCACTATGTGTGAATTGTGAAATAATAATTTGAACTTGAGAAATAGTTAGAGAGAGTTGAAGAAGATTGTGAGAGAGAGACTTGGAGAGTAGGAGGAGAACTTGGTGAGCCAAGGTTGATTTAATGCTTTAGTTGAAGGGAATTTTGATTAATTGTGTGTATCTGCTACTGCTAGTGGTGATCTTCATGCTACAAATTTTTCATATTTGGGTGAACTTACTCATTCTCTTGATCTCCCATTGTACTCTGTATCTCTGTTGAACAAGTGATTTCTAATAGAAGAATAATTTGGTTGGGTTTTCCCCTTGTGGATTTTACCCTAGTCATTGGACATGTTACCCACCACCTGTGGATGACACTCATAGGAGAATATTTTTCTCCTAGATGATCCTCAACTGGCAAAAAAAACCCCTTGCAATCACCAGATAGCTCAATGTGCCACTATCTCTGCCACTTGAGCTAGCCATGTGGTCCTTGTTGGAAATACTGAGAGGGGGGGTGAATCAATAATTCTTTTCAATTTTTATTTTTACCAGTTAGATCACTTATAATTATAACAAAAAAGGAAAAATAAGAATAAATACTTTTATTAATCAAGAATAAGGAGGACTTCAATCCTATTCTTTACAATAAGTACAATATAGCTTAGGGCTCCAACCCTAGATGAAGACACCAATATTTAATCCTTCCAGGAACCAACCTATACTTTTCCAAGCAAACTTGGACTTCACAAGGCTCTAACCTCTAGGGCTCCAACCTTGTCACTTTGAGGCTCCAACCCTATCTCTGGTACAAGCACCAACCTGGTCTTCTTGAGGACTCCAATCCTCTAGGGATCCAACCCACAACTTCAATTCATCAAGATAAGTTTAATGATTCTACTATTATTCACAGCTCCCAATATCTTCTGCAATGAGCTCTCACAATATCTTCACCTTTATCACTACCCTAAAAATGATCTCCAAGACACTTAGTTCATCAATGAAAACTCATGAAGGTGTCACCACAACTCTTTATTGTACCCAAACAAAATATTCAAGGTCACCTCATGATGGATAATGCATCATGGTCTACAAGAATCTCCATGAATATTCAAGGTCACTCCATGAGGGGTTCAAACATGCATTACAAGGTCAACCAATGTTTTCAGAATGTCTCCACAATCTATTTTTACAAGTGTCTTCAATAGGTCTGAACACTAAATCCTTAACAAGCTCCTTCAATAAGACTTCACAATGCATCTGGTTTTAAAAAAATTCACCAAGTCTTCAAGGATATCTGTTGTAGCTAAATTTCAAGATCTCTTCAAGTCTGTCTTAAATTATCCAAGATGGTTTTTCTCCAAGTCTACTCAAAATTTAGCTCAACAACCAAATTAAAATTTTGTTATAGCTTTGGAATATTCATAAAAATACCTCAAGAATGACTCCTATTTAGGGTCTTCAATATTATTGCCTTTAAACAAAAATTCTATTCCACCAAATTCAATCACTACAAAACCTTAAATAGTTCGTTATCATTCTTTAAGAAAACTATTCCAGGACCCAAATGGTAGTTTCATAACAATGGTATTCAACCTCCAAGCACAGGACTTACGTACTAAAACATTGTTGTAAAACACCCTTGTGTACAACCCTTTAGAAACTTGGCTTCACATTTAAAATACCACAGTTCTGAGCATGACTTGGACTACAATTTTCAACCTACTGTGATTTGGATATGTTGCTATTATTATAGTCACAAGTCTAGTTTCAGTTTAGGTGACTGTCCACACATATATCCAATGTATCACAGGTTGTTTCTGAGGTGAGATCCTAAATCTGAACTGTTAAGGATTTTCCAAAACCTTGCAAATAGTGACACGTTCAGTGGATAATGTCCTTAAATTTGTAGTAGTCTGAACCTCTTGCTAGCCACAAGAATATTCTCTAAGCTGTGATAGAATATACAAATAATTAGCCCAAAAAAATTCCCAAACAATGGTTTCAAAGTCCTCCTCAACCTCTTGTTATTTCTCTCTGAATTTTTGTGATCTTCACCAAAATTTGATGGTAAAAATGAGGAGTACAACCTTATATTTCTACTCATTTTTCTTTTTGATGAAGGGTTGCGTCTGTTGGCCAAGGTACATGAACCTGCAAGTTGGCTTAGGTTGGTTAGCCTTAAATTATATTTTTTTTATCTTAAAAAAATTATTTTCTCCCAATCTAAGAAGAGTTAGAGGGTTTGTAATAGCTCGTTAGAAAAGAAAAATTTCCCTTTACAAGCCTATGGCAGATCCACAATTAAATGAGGTCATTTTTCATCAACAAATTTATTTTTTGTGAACTGTAATCAATAATTTATCCAGGGAAGCCTTTAGGATTTTATGTCTATGACTCCTTCTTCATGGGCTTGGGCCTTCAAGCTTTAAGGATAAAGGCACATTTAGGGAATCAACATTTATTCATGCATCATATAAGGACAATGACTTCCATAAATTAATATAAGGGTTTCATTGTAAGGGATTCATCATCATGCATCATTATATCATCCAAGATAGATAATGGGCATATAGGGCTTAATTATATCATGCATCATTAGATTAGGGAATTTGGATTACCTCATGTTGACTTAAGTGACATATGCACATAGGAATTTATTCTAGGGTGAACACGAGGATAGGGTGACATCACGCATCACAAGAATATTTTCAATCACAAACAATTCCATATTGACATCAATCACAACCTTTACCAATAATATTCCCCTTTTTCATTGATGGAGATATTCTTGCCTTTTCAAAAATTAATCCCCCTTTGACATCAGTGGAAAATGGGGTGCCCAAGTACTCCCCCTATCAAGCTTCTTCTTGACATGTTGCTTCTTCGTATTTGCTTCATTGATGATAGTTCTCCATGAAAGATATGTTTCTCCCCCTGTCATGGTGCTCTTCTTTAATGTACTTGATCCCCTTAATCCTATGCATGCCTTCATGGAAATGGATGAGGTAGACGATCATCCAATTCCACCTGCCTATATAAAATATATCTCTTCTTTAAACAATAAATATTGTTGCCTCGTGATCAAGTGGAAGAAATCTGCATAATTTAATGATTTTCTTCAATGGAGTTACTCCAAAGAGATGATATATCAAGATTGTCCATGTGTGACTCATCAAGAGTTTCATAGGGATCTTCTTGGATAGCTTCTGCAAGAATATTTAAGAATCATAATCTTCCCCTCACAATATGCATGGTCTCCTTTTTGGCAGAGTCACATCATCAAAAACTTGTAATATCACATCCGCCAAATATATCTTCATCAAATCAACAACATGTGTTGTTGGCTCAAGTGTTCAAGATACTTTCAGATCTAATTTGATTCCTTCTCCATACTTGTGTAACTTTCTTTTCCTGCTTGGTAGTCATGGCTTTAGTTTGTTTAGGGACCCAAGTCAAGTTACAATCACGAGCCATATGTCCAATTTTATGACATTTGAAGCACTCCATCTTGTTCAAGAATGAGGAATCGTGACTTCTTCTTGAAAATTTGCTTCTAGGGCACTGATGTGGACCATTATATTTTTCCTTGTAGTATTCCCTATAATCCTTTTCCATGTGCCCAAAATTTGTACAAGAATAACAATAACCAAAAAATATACGTTGGTAGGTTGGAGGATGGATATTTCCAGGATGTACTTCCAAAATCATTTTTTATTGGGATCCTTTGATGATATCCATTACCTCTTGCATCCTTGACACCTTTCGCAGAGTATTTCTTTGATGTACTTCCAAGATCATTTTTCCTTAAAATACTTTGGTCAAATTTATTGCCTCTTACATTCTTGACACCATATGCATGTCTTGTTGGAGTATTGGCATCATGACTCTTCTCCTTTCCTTTGCTGGAACAAGGAGCACCAATATTTCTTCCAAAATTTTCCACATCCTTGTTGTTTGAAGTATTAGGATTTGCATAATTTTTGTTTGAGGGTTCACCTGCATATCCAAGACCTGATTTACCAAGGTGAGATATTTGATGACTTAGGATGTCATCTAGGGTTTTAGAGCTCTTTTCACTCTTGTTCAAACGATCAACTTCTTTTCTTAGGAGATCAATTTATTCTTTCACCATATTGCATTCTTCATCCTTATTTGCTAGATGGTTCTCCATCCCTTCCTTCATTCTTGTTTCTTCACATGTTTGGCCCTTAAGTGAGGTGATATCTGATTTTAATTTGAATATCTCTTCTTCTCTTTCTTCAAGTTGACATGTCATGGCATTTCTTTCCTTTTATTATTCATCGAATTGTCCTTCCAAGTGGACCAAAACTTCCATTACCCTTTCAACTCCTTGTGCTTATTTCTTTGCTTCTTCTAGTCGAGATTTAAGGGAGGGAACTTATTCCTTGTAATGACCAATTTTCACTTCAAGTTTTTTCAAGTCATCGTGTCTTTGTTAAATATGGCTTGAAAAAGTGTCTTACATTTTATTTGCTTTATCCAATTGATTTTTCATGGATATGAATTCTTTATGATGCATTTTCTTGTTTTGATGCAATTCCTCCTTTAGATTAGTGAGCTCCTCATCTCTTTCTTATACCTAGAGCTTGAATAGGTCAACTTCCTTTATTGTCTTGTCAAGGTTATGAACACCATCTTGTGATTGCTTCTTAAGCTCTTCATTTTCCTTTTTTAAACTATGTATGTCTTCTAGGGAAGGTATAATGTTTGCCATGATATCTTCTGTGAAACCCTCTTCTTTTTCTCCATCTTCTAAGTCTTCTTTGGTCTTGATGTCTTCTTTCTTATTTTCAGCTTCTTTAATGGGTTCCATATTTTCTTCTTTCTTTCCATATTCTTCTTGACTATAGGTCATGGTCAATGCACATTTTGAGTTAATATCTTGAAGTTTGTCCCACATACGTTTTTCTTAAGAACATTTTTCCACTTTGGTCTTTATGGGATCTAGTAGCCCACTCAAGATCACCTTCATTGATTTTGCATTATATTCCTTGGATTCTTCTTACATTTTGTTTTTAGTGATCACTGATTCAAAAACTTCAAAATATTAAGCGATTAAGAAATTCCTCATTCTCACCTTCCATATATCAAAGTTTCCATTGAATAATGGAGCTTTCCCAATTTGATTATCTTCAGTTTTCATGGTTGAAGAAGAGACATCTTAAGAAGGATTGGAGGCTTTCTTCCTTGGATTTTCCATTTTTGTTCTAAGGATCTACCTTCAAGTTGTTAGGCTTTGAGTGAAGGTACTGGATCTGATAGAAATTGTTGGAAATAATGAGAGGAGGGGTGAATCAATATTTCTTTTCAATTTTTATATTTACCAGTTAGATCAATTATAATTAGACAAAAAAGGAACAATAAGAATAAATAATTTTATTAATCAAGAATAACGAGGACTTCAATCCTCTTCTTTACAATAAGCACAATATAGTGTAGGGCTCCAACCCTAGATGAAGACACCAATCTTCAATCCTTCTAGGAACCAACCTGTAATTTTCCAAGCACCAAATTGGACTTCATGAGGCTCTGACCTCTAGGGATCCAACCCTATATTACAAGGCTCCAACCTTTTCACTTTTAGGCTCCAACCCTATCTCTGGTACATGCACCAACCTAGTATTCTTGAGGATTCTAGTCCTCTAGGGCTCTAACCCACAAAGTCAATTCATCAATATAAGTTTAATGATTCTACTATTCTTCACAGATCCCAATATCTTCTGCAATGAGCCCTAAAAATATATTCACCTTTATCACTACCCTTAAATGATCTCCAAGACACTTAGATCATCAATGACAACTCATGAAGGTATCATCCCAACTCTTTAATGTACCCAGAAAAAAATCTTTAAGGTCATCGCATGATGGCTAATGCATCATGGTATACAAGAATATCCACGAATATTCACGGCCACTCCATGAGGGGTTCAGAAATGCATTACAAGGTCAACAAATGTTTTCAATAATGCCTCAACGATTTGTTTTAAAAATTTTCTTCAATAGGCTTGAACACCAAATCCTTAACAAGCTCCTTCAACAATACTTCACAATGGTTCAATTGATTTTTAACATTGTTTCACCAAGTCTTCAAGGATATCTGTTGTACCTAAAGTTCAAGATCTCTTCAAGTTTGCCTTAAATTATCCAAGATGGTTGTTCTCCAAGTCTACTCAAAATTGAGCTCAACAACCAAATTAAAACTTTGTTATAGCTTCAGAATATTCATAAAAGGACCTCAAGAATGACTCTTATTTAGAGTATTCAATAATATTGCATTTACACAGCAATTATATTCCACCAATGTCAATCAGAAAAACCCTCACATAGTTCCTTATCATTCTTTAATATGACTGTTTCTAGGGCATACATGGAAATTTCCTAACAATTGTATTCAACCTACAATATCACAAAACTTGCATACCAAAATACTGTTGTTAAACACCCTTGTGTACAACCCTTTAGAAAATTGGTTTCACACTTAAAATACCACAGTTCTGAGCATGAATGGACTGCAATTTTCAATCTACTATGATTTTGATATGTTGTTGTTATTACAGTCACAAGTCCAGTTTCAGTTCAGGTGACATTCCACACATATATCAAACGTATCACGAGTTGTTTTGAGATGAGCTCCTAAATCTGAACCCTTAAGGACTATCCAAAACATTGCAAACAATGATGCCTTCAATGGATACTTTCCTTAAATTTGTAGTTGTCTGATCGTATTGGTAGCCACAGGATTTTTCTTCGAGCCATGATAGAATATACAAAGAATTAGCCCAAAATTTTTTTTTCCAAACAATGGTTTCAAATTCATCCTCGACATCCTTTTATTTCTCTCTAAATTTCTACGATATTCACCGAAATTTGATGAGTAAAATGAGGAGTACAACCTTATATTTATAGTCATTTTTATTTTTGATGAACGGCCCTGTCTGTTGGACAAGGGACATGAGCCTACAAGTCGGCTTAGGTTGGCTAGCCTTAAATTATAATTTTTGTATTTAAAAAAGTCATTTTCTCTCAATCTAAGAAGAGTTAGAGGGTGTGTAATAGCTCGCTAGAAAGGGAAAATTTCCCTCTACAAGCCTATGAAAGCTCCACAATTAGGTCATTTTTCATCAATAAATTTAGTTTTTTGTAAACTGTAATCATTAATTTATCCATGGCATCCTTTAGGATTTTATTTCTAGGGCTTCTTCTTCATGGATTTAGGCCTTAAATATTTTAGGATAAGGGAATATTTAGGGAATCATCATTTAACAAGATATTTATGGAATAGAGCATCCTATTTTCTAATCAAAATTTATTCACGCATCATATAAGGACAAGGGATTCCATCAATGAGTAGAAGGTTTTCAGGGTAAGGGATTCATCATCATGCATCATTAGATCATCCAATATAGATCATGGGAATCTAAGGCTTCATTAGATCATGCATCATTAAATTAGGGAATTTGGATTACCTCATGCTGACTTAAGTGACATATGTACATAGGAATTCATTCTAGGGTGAACATGAGGATAGGGAAACATCACACATCACAAGAATAGTTTCCATCACAAACAATTCCATATTGACATCAATGAAAACCTTGACCAATAGTCTCAACCTTTGTCATTGATGGCAATATTATTTCCATTTGAACAATTTCTCCCCCTTTGACATCAATGGAAAATGGGGTGCCCAAGTACTCCCGCTATCAAACTGCTCCTTGACATGCTGCTTCTTTGTATTTCCTTCAACAATTATAGTTATCCATGAAAGATATGTTTCTCCCCCTGCTATGGTGCTCTTCTTTAATTTAATTTCTCCCCTTAAGCCTTTGCATTCCTTCATGCAAATAGATGATGTAGATGATAAAAAAACTCCCCCTTCCCACTTAAACTCCTCTAGATATTCCTTAGACAAGAAATATTGTTTCCTTGTGATCAAGTGGAAGACATATTCATAATTTCATGATTTTATTCAATGGAGTTACTCTCGAGAGGTGATCTATCAAGATTGTCCATGTGTGACTCATCAAGGGTTTCATAGGGCTCTTCTCAGATAGCTTATGAAAGAATATTTAAGAATCATAATCTTCCCCTCAAAATATGCATGTTCTCCTTTTTGGCAGAGTCTCATCATCAAATACTTGGAATATCACATCCGCCAAATATGTCTTCATCAAATCAAAAACATGTGTTTTTGGCTTGAGTGTTCAAGAGACTTTTAGATCCAATTTTCTTCCTTCTCCATACTTGTGTAACTTTATTTTCTAGCTTGGAAGTAATGGTTTTAGATTTTTTAGGGACCCAAGTCAAGTTACAATCATGAGCCATATGTCCAATTTTATGAAATTTGAAGCAGTCCATCTTGTTCAAGAATGTGAAATCATGACTTCTTCTTGAAAAGTTACTTCTAGGGCATTGATGTGGACCATTATATTTTTCCTTGTGGTATGCGCTAAAATCCTTTGCCATGTGCCCAAAATTTGTAGAATAATAACAATAACAAAAAAATATACTTTGGTACCTGGAGGATGGAGATTGCCTTTATGTACTTCCAAATTCATTATGTCTTGGGATCCTTTGATGATATCCATTGCCTCTTGCTTCGTTGGCACCTTTCACATAATATTGCCTTGATGTCTTCCAAGGTCATTTTACCTTAAAATATTTTGATAAAACTTATTTCCTCATGCATCCTTGACACCATTTTCATATCTTCCTTCAGTATTGGCATCATAAATCTTCTCCTTGCCTTTGCTGGAACTGGGAGTATCAATATTTATTCCAAGATTTTCCACATCCTTCTTGTTTGAAGCATTAGGATTTGCATATTTTTTGTTTGAGGGTTCACATACAAATCCAAGACCTGATTTATCGAGGAGAGATCTTTGATGAATTAGGATTTCATATAGGGTTTTAGATATCTTTAGACTCTTGTTAAAATGATCAAATTCTTTTCTTGGGAGATCAATTTCTTCTTTCATCATCTTGTATTATTCATCCTTCTGTGTGAAATGGTTCTCCATTTATTCCATCATTCTTGTTGCTTCACATGATTGGACCTTAAGTGAGGTGATATCTGATTTTAATTTGAATGTCTCTTCTTCTCTTTATTCAAGTTGGAATGTCCTCGAATTTCTTTCCTTTTCTTCTTCGTCAACTTGTCCTTCCCAGAGGACCAAAACTTTCATTACCCTTTCAAATCCTTGTGTTTGTTTCTTTACTTCTTCTAGTTGAGATTTAAGGGAGGAAATATCTTCCTTGTATTGAAATTTTTTCACTTCAAGTTTTTGAAAGTCCTCGTGTCTTTGTTCAAGATTGTTTGACAAAGTATCTTCCCTTTTCTTTTCTTTATCCAAATGATTTTTCATGGATATGACTTTTTCATGATGCCTTTTCTTTTTTTGATGAAATTCCTCCTTTAGCTTAGTGAGTGTTGGGCGAAACTATCGTCGTCAAATAATTTCCCTAACATAAATTATCAGTCCGAGGGTTTCGTAGACTTACAAAGCACATGCACTGGAAATTTAGGACCGAATTTAAACTAATTCTCTCATCTCTGATTCAAGATGCAGTAAACGATGGAAGATGCTCCTAACTTAGGGGAACCTGGTCGTCCTTCCTCAAATTACTGTCCTTAAGAAGAGAGACTAAAGAGTAGTAGTTAGTGATGTGTAGAAAGCGAGAGAAGAGGCTCCTATCTTAGGAAATCATGATCCTCCTTCCTCAAAAATTCTACTCCAACAACATTACCACTGCATCATATCAAAAACTGGAAATATGCAATTGTATAAGATAAAAACAACATGTGAAGAATAACCCTATGTCAACATATATTAATGATGAAGAAAAAAAATGAAATTACAAAACCAAAACTTATTCTAAACTCTAATTCTCATCTCTAATTTACATATATTTCATTCTCTACATCTATTATATTCCAAATGAAGAGAGAGCACTCTCTTTTATACATGAGTGCTTTCAAAAAAAGATAAGAAACTCATAATTACAAATCCACTTTTCTCTCAACCAATATCCCTACAATTACAATATATGATCCCTTCAAATCCTCACTCATTTCTCACAAATATTGGATGAGATATGTCATCCAAATCTCCATGATCTTCTCCTTGGAATATCCATGATCTTCTCCTTGAAATATCCATGATCTTTTCCTTGTAATAAGCTTAAACAATTATTCTTTTAATTATTGAAATAGTGGAGGAGATATTTGAGAAGCTTTTTGAATAATTCTTCCAAATAATTCTACACATTACAAAGTTCATCCACATTTGAGATATTAGTGAAATATGTCAATTTTCCAATAATTAATCATATATTCTCTTATAATATTAAAAATAAATAAATTGGTAAATAGTGAGGTGAACCCATGAAAATGGTTAAATGAGGTGATGAAATGTGAGGAATGGCGAGGATAAACATGATGAAAATGCGACAATTATGAGACCCAACAGTGAGCTCATCATCTCTTTCTTGTACCTGAAGCTTGAATAGGTCAATTTACTTTCTTGTCTTGTCAAGGTTATGGTCACCATCTTGTGATTTATTCTTAAGCTCTTCATTTTCCTTTTTCAAGCTGTGTATCTCTTCTAGGGCATCTACAATTTTTTCATGAGACCTTCTGTGAAGTCCTCTTCTTTTTGTTCATCTTCTAGGTATTCTTTGGTCTTGATGTCTTCTTTATTATTTTAAGCTTCCTTAATGGGTTCCATATTTTCTTCTTTCTTTCCATCATATTCTTGACTAGAGGTCATAGTCAATGCACCTTTTGAGTGAATATCTGGAAGTTTTTCCCACATAACTTTTGCTAAAGAATATTTTTCCACTTTGGCATTTATAGGATTTGGTAGCCCACTCAAGATTGACTTCATACATTTTGCATATATTCCTTGGATTCTTATTCCATCATGTTTTATGTGATCACTGATTCCAAAAATTCAAAATCTTGAGCCATTAAAATTTTTTTAATTCTCAACTTCCATATATCAAAGTTTCCATTGAACAATGGATATTTCCCAATTTAATTATCTTCAGTTTTCATGGTTGAAGAAGAGACATATTTAGAAGGATTTGAGGCTTTCTTCCTTGGATTTTCCATTTGTGTTCTAAGGATATACCTTCAAGCTGTTAGGCTTTGAGTGAAGGTACTAGCTTTGATACCAATTTTTGGAATACTAAGGTGGTGGTGGGTGGGGGGGTGAATCAACATTTCTTTTCAAATGTTATTTTTACCAGTTAGATCACTTATAATTAGAACACAAAAGGAACAATAAGAATAAATACTTTTATTAATCAATAATAACGAGGACCTCAATCCTCTTCTTTACAATAAGTACAGTATAATGTAGTGCTCTAACCCTAGATGAAGACAAGAATCTTCAATCCTTCCAGGCACTAACCTATACTTTTCCAAGCACCAAATTGAAATTCATGAGGCTTTGACATCTAGGCCTCCAACCCAGCCTTTGGTACATGCACCAAACTGGTCTTCTTGAGGACTCAAATCCTTTAGGGCTCCAAACTGAAACTTCAATTCGTCAAGATAAGTTTAATGATTCTACTATTCTTCACGGCTCCTAATATCTTCTGAAACGAGCCCTAGAAATACATTCACCTTTAGCACTTACCTCAAATGATATCCAAGACACTTGTATCATCAATGACAACTCATGAAGGTGTCACCACATCTCTTCATTGTACCCAGACAAAATCTTCAAGGTCACCTCATAATGGTTAATGCATCATGGTCTACAAGAATCTCAATGAATCTTCAAGGTCACTCCATGAACGGTTCATACATGAATTACAAGTTCAACCAATGTTTTCAAGAATGTCTCCACAATTTTCTTAACAAGTTTCTTTAATAGGTCTGAACACCAAATCCTTAACAAGCTCCTTCAACAAGACTTCACAATGGTTCAACTAATTTTTAACAATGTTTCACCATGTCTTCAAGGATATTTGTTGTAGCTAATGTTCAAGATTTATTCAAGTCTGCCTTAAATTTTCCAAGATGGTTTTTCTCCAAGTCTACTCAAAACTTAGCTCAACAACCAAATTAAAACTTTGTTATAGTTTCAGAAGATTCATAAAAGGACATCAAGAATGACTCCTATTTAGGGTCTTCAATAATATTGCCTTTACACAACAACTATATTCCACCAAAGTCAATCACAAAAAACCCTCACATAGTTCCTTATCATTCTTTAAGATGACTGTTCTGGGGTGCACATGGAAGTTTCCTAACAATGGTATTCAACCTCCAATATCACGAAACTTGCGTACCAAAACACTATTTTTTAACACCCTTGCGTACAACCCTTTAGAAAGTTGGCTTCACACTGAAAAGACCACATTTCTAAGCATGACTTGGACTACAATTTTCGACCTACTATGATTTTGATCTGCTGTTGTTATTACTGTCACAAGTCTAGTATCAGTTTAGGTGACTGTCCACACATATATCCAACATATCACAAGTTGTTTCTGAGGTGAGCTCCTAAATATGAACTGTTAAGTATTGTCCATAATGTTGCAAACAGTGATGCCTTTAATGGAGATTGTCCCTAAATTTGTAGCAATCTGAACCTCTTGGTAGCCATAGGACTGTTCTCTGAGTTGTGATAGAATATGCAAATATTTAGCCCAAAAAATTTCCCAAAAAGTGGTTTCAATGTCCTCCTCGACCTCCTCTTATTTCTCTTTGAATCTATATGATATTCACCAAAATTTTATGTTTAGAATGAGGACTCATCAAGGGTTTCGTAGGGCTCTTATCGGATAGCTTCTGCAAGAATATTTATGAATCATAATCTTCCCCTGACAATATGCATGGTCTCCTTTTTGCAAAGTCTCATCATCAAATACTTGGAATATCACATCCGCCAAAGATGCCTTCATAAAATCAACAACACATGTTGTTGTATTGAGTGTTCAAGAGACTTTCGGATCCAATTTTCTTCCTTCTCCATACTTGTGTAAATTTCTTTTTGGCTTGGTAGTCATGGTTTTAGATTGTTTAGGGACCCAAGTCAAGTTACAATCATGAGCCATATGTCCAATTTTATGACATTTGAAGCACTCCATCTTGTTCAAGAATGAGGAATCATGACTTCCTCTTGAAAATTTTCTTTTAGGGCACTGATGAGGACCATTATATTTGTCCTTATGGTATGCCCTACAATCCTTTGCCATGTGCCCAAAATTTGTACAAGAATAGCAATAACCAAAAAATATACTTTGGTACCTGCAAGATGAATATTTCCTTGATGTACTTCCAAAGTCATTATGTCTTGGGATCCTTTGATGATATCCATTTCCTCTTGCATCCTTGACACTTTTCGCAGAGTATTTACTTGATGTACTTCCAAGGTAATTTTGCCTTAAAATCCTTTAGTCAAACTTATTGCCTCTTGCATTCTTGACACCATTTGTAGATCTTCTTGGAGTATTGTCATCATGGATCTTCTCCTTGCCTTTAATGGAACTAGGAGCATCAATATATCTTCCAAGCATTTCCACATCTTTGTTGTTTGAAGAATTAGGATTCACGTATTTTTTTTAGGGTTCACCTGCAAATATAAGACCTGATTTATCAAGTAAATTTGTTAAATGTCATCTAGGGTTTGATAGATATTTAGACTCTTGTTCAAATGATCAACTTATTTTCTTAGGATATCAATTTATTCTTTCATCATCTTGCATTCTTCATCCTTCTTTGCTAGATGGTTCTCCATTTCTTCCTTCATTCTTGTTGCTTCACATGATTGGCCTTTAACTGAGGTGATATCTGATTTTAATTTGAATATATGTTCTTCTCTTTCTACAAGTTGGCATGTCATGGCATTTCTTTCCTTTTCTGCTTCAATGACTTGTCCTTCCAGGAGGACCAAAACTTCCATTACCTTTTCAACTCCTTTTGCTTGTTTTTTTCCTTCTTCTAGTTGAGGTTTAAGGGAGGAAACCTTTTCCTTGTATTGACCAATTTTCACTTCAAGTTTCTTCAAGGCCTCATGTCTTTTTTGAAGATGGCTTGACAAAGTGCCTTCCATTTTCTTTGCTTAATCCAATTGATTTGTCATGGATATTACTTCTTCATGATGCCTTTTCTTGTTTTGATGCAATTCCTCCTTTAGATTAGTGAGCTACTCATCTCTTTCTTGTACTTGAAGCTTGAATAGGTCAACCTTTCTTGTCATGTCAAGGTTATGCTCACCACTTTGTGATTGCTTCTTAAGCTCTTCATTTTCATTTTTCAAATTTTGTTTCTCTTCTAGGGCAGCTCCAAGTTTTTCCATGAGATCTTCTGTGAAGTCCTCTTCTTTTTCTTCATCTTATAGGACTTCTTTGGTCTTAAGGTCTTCTTTATTATTTTTAGCTTCCTTAATGGGTTCCAGATTTTCTTCTTTCTTTCCATCATATTATTGACTAGAGGTCATGGTAAATGCACCTTTTGAGCAAATATTTTGAAGTTTGTCCTACATACCTTTTGTTGAAGAACATTTTTTCACTTTGGCCTTTATAGTATCTGGTAGCCCACTCAAGATTTCCTTCATTGCGTTTGCATTATATTCCTTGGATTATTCTTCCATCATGTTTTCAATGATTACTGATTCCAAAACCTCAAAATATTGAGCCATTAAGAAATTCCTCATTCTCACCTTCCCTATATCAAAGTTTCCATTGAACAATGGAGCTTTCCCAATTTGTTTATATTCAATTTTCATGGTTGAAGAAGAGACATCTTTAGAAGGATTGGAGGCTTTCTTCCTTGGATTTTCCATTTGTGTTCTAAGGATCTACCTTCAAGCTGTTAGGCTATGAGTGAAGGTACTGACTCTGATACCAATTGTTAGAAATCCTGAGAGGGGGGTGAACCAATATCTCTTTTCAATTGTTATTTTTACCAGTTAGATCACTTATAATTAGAACAAAAAAGGAACAATAAGAAATATACTTTTATTAATCAAGAATAACGAGGATTGTAATCCTCTTCTTTACAATAAGTACAATATAGTGTAGGGCTACAACCCTAGATGAAGACACCAATCTTTAATCCTTCTAGGCATGAACCCATAATTTTCCAAGCACCAACTTGGACTTCACGAGGCACCAACCTCAAGGGCTCCAACCCTATATTCCAAGGCTCCAACCTTGTCACTTTGAGGCTCTAACCTCTAGGGCTCCAACCCTATCTCTAGTGCAAGCATCAACTTGTTCTTCTTGAGGACTCCAATCCTCTGGGGCTTCAACCCACAACTTCAATTCGTCAAGATAAGTTTAATGATTTTTCTATTCTTCACGAATCCAAATATATTTTGCAATGAGCCCTGACAATATCTTCAGTTTTAGCATTGCCTTAAAACAATCTCCTAGACACTTAGCTCATCAATGAAAACTCATGAAGGTGTCACCAAGACTCTTAAGTGTACCCAGAAAAATCTTCATGGTCACCTCATGATGGCTAATGCATCATAGTCTACAAGAATCTCCATGAATATTCAAGTCCATGAGGGGTTTAGGCATGCATTACAAGGTCAACCAATGTTTTCAAGAATGTATCAAAAATATTCTTTTATAAGTGCCTTCAATAGGTCTGACCACCAAATCCTTAACAAGCTCCTTCAACAATACTTCACAATGGTTCAACTGATTTTTAACAGTGTTTCACCAAGTCTTCAAGGATATTTGTTGTAGATAAATTTCAAGATCTCATCAAGTTTGACTTAAATTCTCCAAGGTGGTTTTTCTCCATGTCTACTCAAAATTTAGCTCAACAACAAAATTGAAACTCTGTTATAGCTTCAGAAGATTCATAAAAGGACCTCAATAATGACTCCTATTTAGGGTCCCCAATAATATTTCCTTTACAAAAAAAATCTATTCCACCAAAGTAAATCACAACAATCCCTCACATAGTTCCTTATCATACTTTAAGATGACTGTTCTAGGGTGCACATGGCAATTTCCTAACAATTGTATTCAACCTCCAATATCATATATCTTGCATACCAAAACACTGTTGTTAAACACCATTGTGTACAACCCTTTAGAAACTTGGCTTCACACTTAAAAGACCATATTTCTGAGCATGAATTGGAGTGCGATTTTCAACCTATTGTGATTTGGCTATGTTTTTTTTATTACATTCACAAGTCTAGTTTCGGTTTAGGTGACTGTCCACACATATATCCAACATATCACAAGTTTTTTTCCGAGGTGAGATCCTAAATCCGAACTGTTAAGGATTGTCTAAAACGTTGCAAACATTGATGCCTTCAAGAGAGACTCATTAAATTTGCAGCAGTCTGAACCTCTTGGTAGCCATAGGATTGTTCTCTAAACTATGATAGAATATACAAATAATAAGCCCCCAAACAATGTCCAAAAAGTGGTTTCAAAGTCCTCCTCGGCCTCCTCTTATTTCTCTCTGAATTTCTATGATCTTCACTGAAATTTGATGGGAAGATTGAGGAGTACGACCTTATATTTATACTCATTTTTCTTTTTAACGAATGGTTCGTGTCTGTTGGCCAAGGGACATGAGCCTACAAGTTGGCTTAGGTCGGCTAGCCTTAAATTATATTTTTTTATCTTAAAAAAAATCATTTTCCTCCAATCTAGGAAGAGTTAGAGGGTGTGTAATAGCTCATTAGAAAGGGGGGTTTTCCCTCTACAATCCTATGGCAGTTCCACAATTAAATGAGGTCATTTTTCATAAATAAATTTATTTATTTTGAATTGAATTCATTAATTTATCCATGGAATCCTTTAGGATTTTATGTCTAGGGCTCCTTCTTCATGGACTTAGGCCTTCAAGCTTTTATGATAAGGGAATATTTAGGGAATCATAATTTAACAAGATATTTAGGGCTTAGGGCATCCTATTTTCTAGTCAACATTTATTCATGCATCATATAAGGACAAGGGCTTCCATCAATGCGTATAAGGGTTTTATGGTAACGGATTCATCATGATGCATCATTAGATCATCCAAGATAGATCACGGGAATCTAGGGCTTTGTTAGATCATGCATCATTAGATTATGGAATTTGGATTACATCATGTTGACTTAAGTGACATATGCACATAGGAATTTCTTCTAGGTTGAACATGAGAATAGGAAAACATCACACATCACAAGAATATTTTCCATCACAAACATTGCCATATTGACATCAATTACAACCTTGACCAACATTCCCTCACCCATATGTTATGATCGTATTTTTGAAGGTGGGCCTCCCAACCCCAAAGGTATGGCTTTTAATTTTTGTAGTTGAGTAATTTTTTTACTTATAAAGGAATTTTTTGGGCATGGATTGGTGAGGGGATTTGAAAAAAAGATTGGATTAGTTATGTACGCTTGTCTCCTTTATCTGATTTGGTGGTTAGCCTTGTATCCTAGTCCCATGGGATCTCCTTTACTATCTATTAGCTGGGTTGATGCTACATAGGAAATATTTATTTTGGTTGTGTGGTCCCTCTTCTCGATACCATATACATCACTCCCCTCTACTCATTTTAACCCCATTTATCACTTTTCCCATTTCGGTCCACATTTTTCCACTAGGTCCACAAATGGTTAGCCTCCCCCTCCCATTGCCCACAGCTTGGGTCGGGCCTGGAACGATCCCCCAAAGATTGATCCAGCTAAAAAGAAAATAAAAAGCATAATTTGGCCACTTTCAACAAGAAATGTACCACAAAATGAAAAAGATGGCTGAAACATACAAATTTAGAAAATGGACAAAAGCCAAACATGAGCTCTACCCCTTATCTATGGCCATCACCCTAGTTCCTATCAACCCTATTATTCACTAATTCATGGGTGATATCCCTAGGAGAAATTTTTCCCCATAATGGACCTCAGCCAACAGCCAACAACCCCTTGCATCCTTCTTCTAGCTCATTGTGCCTTTTCTCCGCCACTTAAGCCAACCATGTGGTCCCTCTCCCATCTATATTGATCATATGTTTGAAGGTGTGCCTCCCAAATCTAAAGCTATGTATTTTAATTTGGTAATTGAGTATTAGGTTTACTGATCATGTTTACTTTTGGGCATGGATTGATGGGGGGATTTGGTAGAAAGAGTGGGATTAGTTTGTTCTCATGTACCCTTGATCTCTTTTGGGTGTTACCCTTGCATCTTAGTCATGTGGGATCTCGTTTATTTACCATTTGGTTCTAGGGTGGTACTACTTGGAAAACCATGACTTTGGGTGCATGATCTCGCTCCTTTACCTGCATATATTACTCCCTTTCCACTCATTATACCTTCATTCATCATTTATCCCACCTGGGTCCAGATTTTCTCTCTGGTCCACATAGGGTCAACCTCCCTATCCCATTTACCACACCTTGGGTCAAGTCTAGAAGGATAACCCAGAGGTTGAAGCTGCTAAAAGAAATATTAAAGGCATAATTGGCCACAATTAACGAGAAATTATACCACAAAATGAAAAAGATGGCTGGGAAAAAAATAGCACATGGGAAAAATCCAATGCATGAGCTTTGCCCCATACCCATGGTCATCACCCTAGTTCCATAGGCCCTAAATGAGCCTCATTTATCATTTAGGAACCCATGAGAGTCCCAACCCGTGGTGGGAAATGAACCGCCCTACCTTAAATGGGTAAAAATCGTTATATCTGACACATCATGCTCTGACCCTTTGATCCCAGAGCAATTAATTAAAGAAACTTCATAAAATGAAAAAGACATATAAATAAGGGTAGAAAAATCAAGGTCGGGGCACCTCATTTACCACGATTTCTCCCTCCTACACATTATATACCTAGGTGTGGGCTTCCCCTTATCTAGATGCACCTATGACCCAATATGTGGCCCCAAATTTCCCATCTCATTCCCTACTCCATTTCACTTATTTATCACTTGCAACCCCCATTGAATGGATGTAACTTGGACATACTATCCCCTTTAAGGGTTGAAACCACCTAATATGGTACTTGGCTAACCCCCTCTGGAGAGTGGAGACACTAGCACATGCCAAATCCCACCCCAGAAGAGCATGCCATTATGAATTTCCCACTTTTTTATCCATGATTTGTAAGATATTTTGCATGATTACTCTAATGACTTGTTGTACTGGAGGGCTAGGGGACACATTGGATCTTATACATGACTACAGGTGGTTTCCATTTGGGTTTGGTCTCCCTATAAGGGGTCCTAACCCCAAGAGGACTAAATTTGAACATACAGGGTGTGAGTAGAGATCCATGGGCCTCCATAATAGTAAAAAACACTCCATGGATCCCCATCAATGTTTAAAGACTACTAGAGATCCACTTTTGGGATGATGATGATGTTCTTGGTACACTATACCCAACAAGCCTCACAAGAGCCCCACACTATTAGCAGGTGTTCCAATACTTGTATGATGTCATTGTAGCATTAATTTCATCACTCGACCCCTTGCAAAGGATCTACATGCATATTTGAGTCATATGGACACCCATGGGGTCATTTATGTCCCCCCACAACCACTAGGAGCACCACAGGTCTACTACTTGGAGAACAAGGGGCCACCCCATTGTATAGCATATTTGGAGGATTTTATTCAACATTATGGAAATTCTGGAGATTATTAGGCCTTTGGAGGATCCCACAACATGCACATATTAATATTTGACCTCCAAAGAAGCCTATTATTCCATTTTGTGAGCTAGTTTGGTGGGCTTGTTACTGAAAGTGGTTTTATTTGCACATTATTTTATTATTAGGGGCTAATGTAGGCTCATAGGATAATTCAAACTCCTAAAAGGGGTATAAATTGATGTTAGTTGGATTCATTTGTATCATCACTTGGATTGGGATCTCTCTCTCTCTCAAGAGATTTTCACATTTTTACCTTGGTGGAGATTTTTGGATGATGGATTAATTTTGATGTATGGATTTGGGATATTTTTATCTTGGAGCTTCTTATGTGCAAATGTGATTCTGGTTGGATATAATCTCTAACATTGTAAGTGTAAATTTGATGTTATTTTTCTTGTTGTTGCATACTGCTGTATTTTTCCATAATTAGGTCAAGTTGCTACATGATTGAAATGTTGAATTATGTATCTATTTAACTTAATCATGTATGAGCCATTGTTATATGAATGAAATTTCCTAGAGATCATTTTATCTCAATAATATTGCACCATTTGTATGAAGTATAAATTCTTTAAGGTCACTTTTCTTATCTTTCCCTTAACATTGGACGAAGTTGACTTTATGGGACTCCTTGAACAATAAATTGAATTCTTATTCATTATTATCCTTGACTGCATATCCCCAAGTGAATTAGGCATTGGTCCCTCACAAAAGGGTGGTAAATTTCCCCTATTTTTCACCTTTTCCCCCTTTTCCTCAGGTCTAGCCCCATTATTTTACATAGGGAATAAAATTCCAGGGAATCTCACCACATGAAAAATTTGATCTGCTAGAGGCAACTGTTATGGTGGGTCCCCTCACTCTCCTCCGAATTTGGGCCAATTCCTATGGTGGAATCTCTCGGTACCTCAAGCCCTAGATTTAGGACCAAGTTTCGCCCTGTGTTTCCAAAGGCTAGCACCTAGCATGATCAATTTGACCTTTTAAAGTAAAAATTCTTGTTTGATCCTTTCCCCTCACCTTGTCCAAGATATGAGAATTTATTGGTTTCTATATTCTATCCCCGAACCTGGGTTGGGTCCACTTGGTCCTATGTGGTCCCATCTGTTGTTAAAGATTACTCATCAAGGACTATTTGGGAATCCATGTTCTTATAAGATTATAGAGATCAAGAAATACCTATACAAGCTGTACCCTTCATCCTCGCTCTCTAATCCTCACCCCCATTCCCCTAAAATATCAAAATGCAAGCAAGTCTAACTCTTTATATTATCCTAGGGAAAGGGTTTCTAAGGTCACTTCACATCTATTCATTGACATATCCTTCATAAGTGGCTTCCCAAAACATCGTGACTCCTCCCATCTGTGAAAGTATTTAAAGATAAGGGAGCCTTAGCAATGCTGACAATGGGATAAGTCATTGTCGTTTCCCTTAACTTAGTAGTTAACCTCTTAGGAACCCCTTTTAGGTATCCTGACTCTCCTACTGGTTTGTGTGGTAAAAAAATTGGTGTTGTTTCTAGGGACAAGATACGTATGTTTTGTTCCCCATAAGACATATTGACATATCATTTTTGGCAACTCCATTGGAAGAACGAAGCCCTAGTTCTTCATAGAACTTTAAGGTCAATGCTTGTAGGGTGAAGTAACTATTTTTTTAGGCATATTCAAACTCACCTTGGAAACTCTTGTGTATTTGTCATGTATATCTCAAATAGGTTCTCCTTCTTTGATAAATTTCCCACTTTGGACATTGCTAGCATCCTAGGGCACCTCAATCATGTCACAGGAAGGATGGTATGTGGGGTACCTGTATTTGATGGTGACCCAAGTTTCACAATTGACCATGTGGAAATATTTAATGCACATACTTCAAAGGAGAAAGTGGTCCACCAGGATGTCCTTATTATATTATTATTTAGTTCCCTCTATGGTCATAACTCATGGTTGCAAAAACACAAACCTAGGAAAATCTCATCTGTTGGGGAGTTTTTTGATGGATTTATTATAAATTTTCAAGTATGCCCTGCATTAAACATTCAAGAGGAAGCCTTCATCGAGCATCATCAAGACCTTGAGAACCTAAGTGATAATTGGGAAGTGTGTCCTCCTTGGGTCCACATGGTGAAAAGGATGATTTTGATAACATATGTGTTGGGAAGGAGGAGTCCATGGAAAGTGAATTTGAGACTAACCTTACCTTTCTCAAGGATATTACTCTCGATGAATCTCCTTTTGAGAACTATGAGGAAGGTGACCCCATTAGCCCCTTAGAAGATGACATTTAAGATTAATTCCACATTGAAAAGGGTAAATGGGAAATTTTTGGTCCTTAATTTGACTTTTCTCCCATTTATGACATCGACAAGGAAGATGAGGTTGAAATTGGTAACCCCTTTCTCTCAGGCATTATTTATGATGACATATCCATCGACACCCTTCAGAAGAAGGATCATATTTTCCCTCACCTCAAAAGGAATTGGTATCTCTCTCTCTCTCAAGAGATTTTCACATTTTTACCTTGGTGGAGATTTTTGGATGATGGATTAATTTTGATGTATGGATTTCTGATATTTCTATATTGGAGCTTCTTATGTGCAAATGTGATTCCGGTTGGATATAATCTCTAACATTGTAAGTGTAAATTTGATGTTATTTTTCTTGTTGCTGCATATTGCTGTATTTTTCCATAATTAGGGCAAGTTGCTGCATGATTGAAATGTTGAATTATGTATCTATTTAACTTAATCATGTATGGGCCATTGTTATATGAATGAAATTTCCTAGAGATCATTTTATCTCAATAATATTGCACCATTTGTATGAATTATAAATTATTTAAGGTCACTTTTCTTATCTTTCCCTTAACATTGGACGAAGTTGACTTTATGGGCCTCCTTGAACAAGAAATTGAATTCTTATTCATTATTATCCTTGACTGCATATCCCCAAGTGAATTAGGAATTGGTCCCTCACAAAAGGGTGGTAAATTTCCCCTATTTTTGACCTTTTCCCCTTTTCCCCGGGTCTAGCCCCATTATTTTACATAGGGAATCAAATTCCAGGGAATCTAACCACATGAAAACTTTGATCTCCTAAAGGAAACTGTTCTGGTGGGTCCCCTCACTCTCCTCCAAATTTTGGCCAATTCCTATGGTGGAATCTCTCGGTACCTCAAGCCCTAGATCTAGGACCAAGTTTCACCCTGTGTTTCCGAAGGCTAGCACCTAGCATGATCAATTTGACCTTTTAAGGTAAAAATTCTTGTTTGATCCTTTCCCCTCACCTTGTCCTAGATATGAGAATTTATTGGTTTCTATATTCTATCCCCGAACCTGGGTTGGGTCCACTTGGTCCTGTGTGGTCCCATCTGTTGTTAAAGATTAATCATCAAGGACTATTTGGGAATCCATGTTATTATAAGATTATAGAGATCAAGAAATACCTATACAAGTTGTACCCCTCGTCCTCGCTCTCCAATCCTCACCCCCATTCCCCTAGAAGATCAAAATGCAAGCAAGTATAACTCTTTATATTATCCTAGGGAAAGGGTTTCTAAGGTCACTTCACATCTATTCATTGACATATCCTTCATAAGTGGCTTCCCAAAACATCGTGACTCCTCCCATCTGTGAAAGTCTTTAAAGATAAGGGAGCCTTAGCAATGCTGACAATGGGATAAGTCATTGTCGTTTCCCTTAACTTAGTAGTTAACCTCTTAGGAACCCCTTTTAGGTATCCTGACTCTCCTACTAGTTTGTGTGGTAAAAAAATTGGTGTCGTTTCTAGGGTCACGATACGTATGTTTTGTTCCCCATAAGACATATTGACATATCATTTTTGGCGACTCGATTGGAAGAACGAAGCCCTAGTTCTTCATAGAACTTTAAGGTCAATGCTTGTAGGGTGAAGTAACTATTTTTTTAGGCATCTTCAAACTCACCTTGGAAACTCTTGTGTATTTGTCATGTATATCTCAAATAGGTTCTCCTTCTTTGATAAATTTCCCACTTTGGACATTGCTAGCATCCTAGGGCACCTCAACCATGTCACAGGAAGGATGGTATGTGGGGTACCTATATTTTATGGTGACCCAAGTTTCACAATTGACCATGTGGAAAGATTTAATGCACATACTTCAAAGGAGAAAATGGTCCACTAGGATGTCCTTATTATATTATTATTTAGTTCCCTCTATGGTCATAACTCATAGTTGCAAAATCACAAACCTAGGAGAATCTCATCTATTGGGGAGTTTGTTGATGGATTTCTTATAAATTTTCAAGTATGCCCTACATTAAACATTCAAGAGGAAGCCTTCATCGAGCATCATCAAGACCTTGAGAACCTAAGTGATAATTGGGAAGGTGTGTCCTCCTTGGGTCCACATGGTGAAAAGGATGATTCTGATAACATATGTGTTGGGAAGGAGGAGTCCATGGAAAGTGAAGTTGAGACTAACCTTACCTTTCTCAAGGATATTACTCTTGATGAATCTCCTTTTGAGAACCATGAGGAAGGTGACCCCATTAGCCCCTTGGAAGATGACATTGAAGATTAATTCCACATTGAAAAGGGTAAATGGGAAATTGTTGGTCCTTAATTTGACTTTGCTCCCATTTATGACATCGATAAGGAAGATGAGGTTGAAAGTGGTAACCCCTTTCTCTCAAGAATTATTATGATGACATATCCATCGACACCCTTGAGAAGAAGGATCATATTTTCCCTCACCTCAAAAGGATTATTTTGAGGATGAAAAACTCATTGAATATATATCACTTCACCTTGCCCTTTGCCTCATCCTTTTGTTCATTATCTCAAGTATTCCACAAGTGATTCCCTCACCCCTTTTAAAATGATCCTAAGTGAGCATGAGCCCTTCCCCCTTTTGAGTATGGTGTCAAGGAAGAGCCCCTAATTGGATATACTTTGTCTCCTTAGACATATCATCACAGTTACAAGCACTCTATAAATTTTCCTCTCCATTGTGACTAACACCATGAGTAACCTATGTGTTGCACCCCTTCTTTCCCTTGCCCTTCCTTTCCCTCTCATCATGGTCTTGTGGCATCTACAAAAAAAAAAATACTATAAGAAATAATCATGATAGGATTTATTGAGAGTGATCATCCATTCCTTCGTTTTGTCCTTGGAGGGAAAGCCCAACACTTCTAGATCAAATTATTTTCTTTCTCATAGGGCTTCCTTTCACCTTAAAGGGGGATCATTTTCTCCTACCGCCCACCCCCTTAATCCTCCATGTGACTATGACCACATTCAATATGATATTTTCTGCATGAGTAATCATAACGGTAGGCATGAGTGTATTGATATTGATATGATGACATGTTGGTTGCACTTGCTTTATGATTACACGTAGTGGTAGCATATCTATATGCATGTTAGAGTAGGATGCATCACATGTTGATTTCCTGCATTAGGGATAATGTCATATGATGTTTCTCATAATATATAAGATGCATTTAGATTAAACTTTGCATATTTTTATTTACTAAGTTGATTTTATGGGATAACATTAAGCACGTGTGATCATTATACACCATGAAAAACTTGTTTCCCCATGCCTTTGATCATTGACATGTGTAGATAGTAGGCATATGGTGACCAAGAGATTTCTAGATTTATTGTGACCTCCTGTTTGAGAAACCTTGCCCTTTTCTTTGGGAGATCACGTCCCAGTTGAAGCCAGATGTTACCCACCACTTCATGGGTGATATCCCTAGGAGAAATTTTTCTCCATCATGGACCTCAGTCGACAACCAACAACCCATTGTAGCTTTCTTCTAGCTCGTTGTGCAATTTCTCCACCACCTGAGCAAGCCATGTGATTCCTCACCCATCTGTATTGATCGTATGTTTGAAGGTGTGTCTCCTGAATCTAAAGGTATGTCTTGTCATTTGGAAATTGAGAATTGGGTTTAGTTAACATTGATACTTCTGGGCATGGATTGATGGGGGGATTTTGCGTAAAGAGTGGCCTTAGTTTTTTCTCTTGTCCCCTTGATAACTTTTGGGTGTTACCCTTGGATATTAGTCCCACGGGATATCCTTTATTGAATATTTGGTTCTAGGTTGGTACTACTTCAGAAACCCCGAATTTGGGTGCATGGTCCCACTGCTTTATCTACATATATTACTCCCTTTCCACTCACTATACCCCCATTCATATTTTTTCCCACTTGGGTTCACAATGTCTCTCTTGGTCCACATAGGGTCAAACTCCCTATCCCCTTGCCCCCACCTTGGGTCAGGCCTGGAAGGATGCCCCTAAGGTTGCAGCAACTAAAAGAAAAATTAAAAGCATAATTGGCCACATTTAATAGGAAATTGCACCACAAAATGAAAAATATGGTTGGGAAAAAAATAATTAGCACTTCGGCAAAATCCAATACATGATATTTGCCCCATACCCATGGTCATCAACCTAGTTCCATAGGCCCTAGATGAGCCTTCTTTATCATTCAGGAAGCCATGAATGTCCCAACCCCCGATGGGAAATGAACCACCCTACCTTAAAGGGGTAATCAATGCTATATCTGACACATCATGATCTTATCCTTTGAGCCCCAAACAA
The DNA here is from genome assembly GCA_034641835.2 of Pinus albicaulis. NCBI lineage: Eukaryota > Viridiplantae > Streptophyta > Pinopsida > Pinales > Pinaceae > Pinus > Pinus albicaulis. The sequence goes on from CM076572.1 coordinate 595,336,622, forward strand.
TTAATTAAAGAAAATTCATAAAAGGAAAAATGTATATAAATAAGGGTGGAAAAATCAAGGTCAGGGCACCTCATGTACCATGATTTCTCCCTCCTACACATTATATACCAAGGTGTGGGCTCCTCCTTATCTCGATGCCCCTATGCCCCAATATGTGGCCCGGGATTTCCCCTCTTATTCCCTACTCCATTTCACTTATTTATCACTTGCCACCCCCATTGGAGGGATGTAATTTGGACATAGTATCCCCTTTAAGGGATGAAACCACATAATAATGTACTTAGATAACCCCCTTTGGAGCATGGAGACATTAGCACATGCCAAAGCCCACTATGAAAGGGCATGCCACTGTGAAGCGCCATCTTTTTTATCCATGATTTATAAGATATTTTACACTATTAATCTAATGAATTTTTTTATTGGAAGGCTAACTGATGCATTGGATCTTATACATGATTGCAGGTGGTTTCCATTTGGGTTTGGTCTCCCTTACGGGGTCCTAACCCCCAAAGGGCTACATTGGCACATATAGGATGTGTGTAGAGAGCCATTGATTCGAATTTATGGAGGAACACAACAGAATACACATATAACAATAAATACAAAAATGCAGCGGAAATAACACGTCATTTCATTAATATCAAATAACTGAAATTTGTTTACAGACAGAATGGAAATGAACTAGCTAGGGCGCTGGTAGCTTATCTCTGAGAAGAGATGTGTTGGCTAAAGGTCTCTGAATTGTGTTACAATGAGGCTCGAGGGCCTATTTACTATTGAGAAACACTCGAAAAACATAAACATCCAAAAACCTAACCCTAGGAGATGAAGTGCCAAAACTATGGGCCCCGTTTGGGTAAATTGGTACATCAACTTCCCAGGGACGTAACTATGGCATACGATCTCTGTTTGATGCGCACCATACCTTGTTAGAAAGATCTATCTGAGGACTATATCATTTGATGTGATTAACATCGAATAAAATTCCATGTTGCTCCTAATTTTCCAAAAACATGTCGTTTAGGACCTCAAAATGGCTCTGGAAGTTCAGGACCCGAAGAACTGCTAAAAATAGTAAAATGTGTTATAATTAAGGAAAATGAAAAACTGAAAGAAAAAATGGTGGGGCACCAAGTGGAATAGGTGGGTGGACACAAATATCCACTTGGATCATTCCTCCCCCCTTAGGAAGTAATGGTCCCCATTGCGTTGAGTTCCTCCATAAGATGAGGAAACTTCTGCTAAACTTGGTCCCTGGTGAACCACTTGCCTTGGTGCAGGAGTTGGCCAGCTTTGACAACCCAATATAGTTGGATCTTCTACTGGTGAGTGTTCTTTATTTTCAGGTCCATGATACAATATTTGGTGGCCTATTCCATGCAGTTTGGGTTTAACTCTTTTGGTGTGAGTTGTTCTATAATTTTGGATGTGTTTAGTAGAGGTGGTAACTAGGGCCTAAGGTGGTCCATGTTGAATACTGGATGCAGACCAAGGAATGGTGGAATACTGAGCTCGAAGGAATTGTTCCCTACAGTCTCGAGGATGGTGTACGACCCATATCAGAGCGGGCGAAGCTTGCGGTGGGGTCCAATGAGGTGCTCCTTTTGCAAATGTAGCCACACTTTATCACCCACCTGGAAGTTGTGTGGTACCCGATGTTGATCATGTCGTTGCTTGTACTTAGAATTGGCTCTATCCAATATTTCATGAACCTGTTGGAAGATGTGTTGAATCTTCTCAATGAAGTTGTTTGCTTTTTCAGCTTCAAACTGGACATGAGCCAAATCGACCTGAGTCGCCGCAAATGGCATGGATACGTCAATAGGACATAGTGGTTGGAACCCCAGGCCCACCTAAAATGGGTCGTGGTCTATTGAGTTGTGAAGAGAATGATTATAAATGTGTTGTACATAGGGAAGGATCTCATCCCATGTGCATGGGCTCTTTGAATTGTACATGCATAGAATGTGTATAATCATCTTGTTGACGACCTATGTCTGGCCATTAGTTTGGGATGGAAAGCTTTGGAATTATTGAGCTTGGTGTCCAGCATTGACTAGAGGTTGGGCCAAAATGTGTTGAGGAACCTACTGTCTCGATATGATATGATAGACTGTGGGATCCTAAAGTGCACCCACAGTCATTCATAAAAGAGTTTAGTAGTGGCTTCTACTGTGATATTCTTCTTGCAGGCTGACATAATGGCCATCTTCGAGAATCTGTTGACGACCTCGAAAACACAGTCATTTCCATGCTTAGTATAAGGAAGGCCATACAGGTAATACATGGAGATGGATTCCCAAGGTCAACTAGGGGTAGGTAGTGGAGTATAAAGGCCTTTCTTCTTGATGGTTAGTTTGGTAATGGTGCAAGCAACCTAGGATCTAATGTACTTCCCAACATCCTGTCGAAGGTTCAGCCAATAGAAATACTTCTGCAGTACTACCACTATTTTCTCGACCCTGAAACGCCCAATGTAATTTTTTGTAGATGTTCTATGCTTTATGAAACTTTAATTTTTATCCCCAATATAATTTAGCAATCACATAAACAATAAAGTAAAATGTTGATAGAACATACCAGAAGTTCGACAGAAGACAAGCCAAAAATATATAAGTGTGTTGGTGCGTTATGGCAGTCAGCAGGATGCTTCATCTAGAAAAGTCTCAATAAATTCAACCAACCAAAAGTGTCAGACAACCCTCTAGGAAAGCCAGATCAGTTAACCCCAAAAGTCAACGAAATTCAACGATGTTAGTCAAAAGTCAACGCAAACAGCAGCAGCAGCAAGGTCAACGTAGCCAACTCAAAGTCAATGTCCAGCCTCGAGAATTGTGCCAAAAAATGCGGATTGAGTAAATCGAAAAGTTGGGAGATTTTAAGGTCAATTTGACCATGCATTGACCAAAGTAAACACTGGTCAATGCTGCGGTAGAAACCCTAGGCCAAAAATAGAATTTTCTCCTTGCTGAAATTTCCCACGTGTGAAGAGAAGAGCCTCCAAGGTGATCAAACCAATCAGATGATGAGAGAGAATGTGTGAGGATGTGATGAGTGAAAATTTCCTCCAACATTGACCAATTTATATCCATCAATGAGGGTGTGTGACACAACTGCTGGGGCTCCAAACCTTCAGGCTGACCTACACATATTTTGAATAAATTCAAAATAAATGTTCTGCTCATCGGATCAAGATGATATTTAGATCGATCTTGCACCTCTCCAAAAGAGGAGTCCAGTAAAAATATTGGCATCTTTATCTGAGCATCACAACAAGGAGTTTGGACCTAGTTGTCCAAAATTAACACTCCCTCTCAACTAGGGAGAACTCCATCCACCTGTGCAATGGAAACATCGTGCATCATCCCACTGTAACTTGTTTTGCTGGCTTCTTTATTTCAAAATAAAGGTCGTTCAGTCACAAAGACATCATTCCTGACTGACAAATTTAGCTCAGAGGTCTGAAACCTCGATAGGACTGAGAGGGTCTCATGCCAACCTGAAGTTGGTTTATCTGACCTGAGGTCAGTAGGAGGTCTGAAACCTCACTAGACTCGATCCCAGACTAAGTGGTTGGACATGTTCTATCCTAGATAGAGAGTACAGAAATCTCTTATGCGTCCATCAGTATTTTCTACTAGTCTCTAGATTTTCCCACCTCAATGGCCAAATGAGAGGTACATCTCATGAGCCCTAAACTCAATGGGTAGGATGCATATGGGGAACGCATCATGAGAGGTGAACCAAATCAATCATCATAACGGTGGGGCAGAATCACACCAACAAGGTTCAACAAGCCTAGCCCTGTGGTTGCTTATAGCTCAGAGAAGCTATCCCCAAAGCCCCCTAGAGCTCCCAGATATCATCGTCCAACATGATCCTCAGAATAGAGTCGTTCCAGGATACCAAGATTCTCACGGAAGGTTATGAACTTGAACTTCCCCCAGGGCTTTATGAGAATATTCGTGACCTACTCATCAATTCCTATATGATCGAGCCTTACGGCACCTCGTTGTACCATATCCTGGATAAAGTGGTACCTGATATCAATATGCTTGGATCGATCGTGGAACACGAGATTCTCGGACAACCGAATCCCACTCTGGTTATCACAGAGTATCACAATGGTATCTAGCACATGCTTGAACAACTCACTAAAGAAATTTTGCAACCAAAATGCTTCACAACAGGCCATACACGCTGCAACATATTTTGCCTCCGTAGTGCTCAAGGCAACCGACTTCTGCTTCTTGCTCATCCATGATATTGAAGCAGAACCAAGTGTGAAGCAGCATCCCAATGTGCTCTTACGATCCACCACACTTTCAACCCAATCGGCATCAGTATATCCGTGGAGTGTCACGCTCCTGACAGTGTATCTTAGCCTATGGTTTATCATGCCCCAAAGATATCTCAACAGATTCTTGGCACCAACCTAGTGAATGTGATGAGGCTCAACCATCTGTTGACTCAAAGTGTTCACTACAAAACATACATCTGGATGGGTGTTCAATAAGAACATCAGGGCCCCTACGAGTTGACGATACTCAATAGGATTTGCTAGCATAGGCCCAGCAGCGCTGCCACTCAAATTCTTAAAGTTGAGCTCCATCGGTGTCAACACGGACTTACAATCCACCATACCAAATATTTCCATAAGCTTCACAATATGTTTTCCTTGAGAAATGAAAATCTCGCCAGGTCTCTGCTAAACCTCCAGGCCTAGGAAGTAGTGCATCAATCCTAGGTCCTTCATTTCTAAATCAATAGTGAGCTCCCTCTTGCATTGATGAATGAGAGGGTCAACACCTATCAGGAAGAGGTAATCCACATACAACACCAGAATGAGAGGCTTTTCTCTATCGACCTTGAAGTAAAGGTTCATATCAGCATTACTATGAGTGAAGCCCAACTTCATCAGGTAGCTATCTATCCTCTCGTACCAAGCTCTGGGTGCTTGCTTCAACCCATAGAGGGCTTTATTCAACCTACAGACATGGGTGTCCCAATCCTGGACTTCGAACCCTAGAGGTTGCTCCACACACACCTATTCCTTTATCGCACCATACAGAAATGCGGTCTTCACAGCCATCTGATGAATATTCCATCCTTGCTTAGTAGCAAGGGCTATTATAGTTCGGATGGTGGTATATCGGGCCACAGGTGAAAATATATCATCATAGTCTACGCCTTCCTTTTGAGAGAAGAAATAGACAACAAATCTTGCCTTGAACTTCTCAGCACTTCCATCACGTCCATGCTTGATCTTATAGACCCATTTCGGGGTGAAAACTTCTTTTTCCTCTGATCTTGGAACCACATCCCAAACATCATTCTTCATAATCGATTCATATTCTTCGTGCATAGCATCCTTCCAGACTTGATGCTTCATGTCTTCTTCAAAATATACAGGCTCAGATTGTACGATTGTACTCATGGATGCTAGATACCCTTTGTATATATTCAGCTTCTTGCTTTCACAGAATGTCCCCCTTGGGGCCATATTTCCCTCGACATCCTCAAGAGTGTCCCTGAGCCATTATGGTCTCTTCCTCATTGAAGGGTGGATCAATAAGGTGCGTTGGTCATTCAACATCAGACATTGTCTCATCCTTCGATTCTTCTTGGTTTCAAGGCCTTGCTTCATGATCTTCCTCAGATCTCAGAAGATTGACTACTTTCCTCAGGGAAGCATCTTCATCAAAGGTAACATCGTGACCTATCTCCACTTCCCTTTGACCAAGCACATTGACTCTATATGCCTTCGAATTTTCATTGTAGCCCACAAACATTTAATTCTTCCCAGAAGCATCTAACTTGTTCCTCTTCTCCTTCGGTACATGAAAATAAATGGGACATCCAAAAACTCTAAAATGTGAGATGTTAGGTTTCTTACCAGAGAAAACCTCTTTGGGATTTTTGGAGTCCAGAGCGGAATGCGGGCATCGATTTTGTATGCACACATCATTTTTCACAGCTTCTCCCCGTAGAAACATTGGTAGACCTTGGTCACATAGCATGGCACGAGCAGCTTCCACAATGGTCCTATTTTTACGTTCAGAAATGCCATTCTGGTAAGGAGTATAGATAGTTGTGGTCTCCCTCTTGATGCCAGCTTCTCTGCAAAATTTCTTGAACTTGTTCATCTCATATTCAGTGCCATTATCAGTCCTCAATATCTTGATCTTCTTCCCTGTTGAATTTTCCACCAAGGATTTGAAGGTACAGAACCACATGAAAGCCTCATCCTTCTTTTTCAAGAAATATATCTAGGTTTTTCGAGAGCATTCATCTATGAATTCCATATAATAAGAAAATCCTCCCAAGGATGTCACAGGAAGCATGCCAGACAAATCATAATGTATCAATTACAAGACATTTGATGTCTTTGTGACACTTGAGGGGAAAGGTCCCCTTGTATGCTTTCCTTCGGCACAACCCTGACATAAACCTTCATGATAATTTGAGAACTCGAGCATCCCCATCACCACCTTCCTTGCTTCAAGAAGGGATTTGCAGTGAAGGTTTCCAAACCTTTGGTTCAGTCTACTGGATAGTATCACACATCATCGCTCCTAGTGGACTTCCTCCAACCTGGTAGAGTGTATCAACTCTAAACCCAATCGTGATAGCTTCTTGAAACTATTCTTACAGATATGAACCTTCCCATCAACGAATGCCACATTGAAACCTTTGTCTTCCATGGTCGATATATACACAAGTCTCTTCTTCAAATCAGGTACATATAGTACATCTCGCAAGCGAAGGACTTGACCTTTAGACAAGTGCAGGGTCACAGTCCATGTCCCTTTCATAGGATATATGGAATTATCTCCAAGGATAATTTATAGATTAGTATCCTTCTCAACCATATCAGAAAGTGCTTCCTTGAACCCATTGATGTGCCTTGAGGCACCACTAACTATAAACCAGGCATCCATAGTGTCGGGTGGAGATGCGGCAGAGAGGGCAGCTACAAGAATGAATCCATTTCTTTTATCAACAATATTTGATTCCTCATACCTGGAATTTCTCAACCTTTTGAAAGGTTTCCCATTTCCTCCAGAGGAAGCCTTCCCCTTTCCTTTGAACCTGTTGTTCCTTTGATTTCCATTCCTCCGGTTGTTGTTGTTGTCATCATCATCAGGAGAATCCTTCTTGAAAGGGAATTCTCTAGCATAATGTCCAGGCTTGTGGCAAGTGTAACATTTGCCTTTATTTCCTTGGGCCCCTACTCTTCCTTTGTTCCTTGGAAAACTAAAGTTCTTCTTCTTAGTATGAGTAGCGAAGGTAGAATTTCCTTCATTTTCATATTCCTTCATCCTTGTCTCTTCTTGTACGCATATCGATAGTACTTCGTTAAAATAAGGTATGACATTGTTATTGAGAATGGTAGTGTTGAATACATGCCATTCATATGAGAGACCTCCAAGTGCGGTGAGAACCATCTCTCAATCATCTATTGTCTCCCCAATAACCAAAAGACTATTCCTGATTTTGGTTAGCTTCAGAAAATATGATTGAACAGACTCATCCTAGCCTTTCTTCAGATTCTTCAATTGGTTCTTGAAGAATAGGAATTGATTCACATTTTTTTCCTTGAACATGTTGACCAACTTATCATACATCTCCTTGGATGTGCCTAGCTCAGAGATGTAGGCAACCAGACTCTTATGAATTGAGTCCCTAATCATCAACTTTGCTTTGATTTATCCCTTCTTGTACTTTGATTTGGCAGCAGAAGTTGTAGTGGATGGAGGCTCTTGGATTTTACCCTACACATAGTCCATGACATCTTGGTCTTCCAAATTAAGATCTAGTGTCATCTTCCAGGCATGGAAGTCTTCCTTCCCAGTCAATTTTTCATCATCCTTAAAGCCATTGTAGTTTGAGGAACCCATCCTCTTCTTCGGTGATTGCAATAAAATAGTACTTTTGTTAATTTCTAAACATGTTCTATGCCATTTCAGATTAGGGCACACAATACTGAAGCAGATAGAACATACTAATAGATCGATGGAAGAAAAGCCAAAATAGAGATAATGAATGGTGGCGTTATGGCGATCAGCGGGATGCTTCTACCAGCAAAGTCTCCAATAGGTCATTCAGCCAAGCGTGTCACACATAACCCCAGAACAACCCAAACAAAGAACACTCCATAAATACGTAGCACCAAGAACATAGCTCCATCGCCATCAAGAGAGAAGAAAATCCTCCACACAATGTGTGTATAATGAACTCCAAGTCTCTCCAATATATAGGCATCTTTGGGGGTATGTGACACATCCTTTAAGACATTTAAGTCTATATTATATTCCAGGTCGACCTAGAACATAAGGGGAATAAATTCGAAGTACATGTTCTTCTCATCCATTCGAGATGATATTTAGATCAATCTTACACCTCTCCGAAAGAGGAATCCAATAAAAATATTGGGATCGTCATCTGAGCAGCACAACCCAGAGTTTGGACCTAGTTGTCCAAATTTAACATTCCCTATCAACTAGGGAGAACTCCGTCCACTAGTGCAATCCAAACATCGTGCATCATCCCAGCGTAACTCGCTTCACTGGATTCTTTATTTCAGAACAGAAGTGGGTCAGTCACCAAGACATCATTCCCGACTAACAAATTTAGCCCAGAGGTCCAAAACCTCTATGGGACTCACAAAGAGTATCATACCAACCCGAAGTTGTTTTACCTGACTTGAAGTCAGTTGGAGGTCCGAAACCTCATTGGGACTCAAGAGAGTCATATACTAACCTGAAGTTAGTTTCACTGACCTGAAGTGAGTTGGAGGTCTGAAACCTTGCTAAAATTGATCCCAGATCAAGTTGTTTGACACATGCTATCCTAGACATAGAGAGTACGAAAAACTCCGATGTGTTCATCAGTCTTGCTATGGTCTCTATTCACATTTACCACCTCATTGGCCAAATGAGAGGTAGTTCCCATCAGTCGGAAACTCCATGGGTAGGATGCATATGGGGCACAGATCAGATAGAGGTAAACCATCTCAATATCATCACAGTGGGGTAGAAGCACACAAACTAGGTTTGGCAAGCCTAGCCCTGTGGCTTCTTATAGCACCAAAGCTATCCCCAAAACCCCCTTGGAGCTCCTAAAGCTCATTGTCCAACAGGACCCTTAGAATAGGGTCGTTCCATGATTCCAAGATTCTCACAGAAGGTTAGGAACATGACCTTCCCCAAGGGCATAGTGAGAATATAAGCGACCTGCTCATCAATTCCTATATGATCAAGCCTTACAGCGCCTTCTTGTACCATATCCCGGATAAAGTGGTACCAACCATCAACATGCTTGGATCAATCATGGAACCCGAGATTCTATGACAAATGAATCCCCCTCTGGTTATCACAAAGGATAAAGGTGGCATCTAGCACATGCTTGAACAACTCACTGAAGAGATTTCGCAACCAAGTGACTTCACAATGGGTCATACATGCTGCAATGTATTCGACCTCAGTGGTGCTCAAGGCTACCGACTTTTGTTTCCAGCCCGAAGCAAATCTACTTGTGAAGTAGCATTCAGATGTGCTCTTACGATCCACCACACTACTAGCCCAATCAGCATCAGTATATTCAAGGAGTGTCATGCTCCCGGAAGTGTATCTCAGCCCATGTTTTATAGTGCCCCAGAGATATCTCAAGTGTTTCTTGGCACCAACCCAGTGAATGTTATGATCAACCATGTGTTGACTCAAAGTGTTCACTGCAAAACATACGTCAAAATGGGTGTTCATTAATAACAACAGTGCCCCTACGAGTTGACGATACTCAATAGGATTAGCTGACACGGGCCCATTAGCACTGCCACCCAACTTCTTAAAGTTGAGCTCCATTGGTGTCGACATGGAATTACAGTCCACCATACCAAATATTTCCATAAGCTTCACAATGTATTTTCCTTGAGAAAGGAAAATCTCACTAGGTCTTTGCCAGACCTCCAGGCCTAGGCATCAGTCCTAGGTCCCTCATCTTGAACTCAGCAACGAGCTCCCTCTTACACTGATGAATGAGAGGGTCAACACTTGTCAGGAAGAGGTCGTCCACATATAGCACCAAAATGAGAGGCTTTTCTCTATCAACCTTGAAGTAAAGGTTCGGATCAGCATTACTACGAGTGAAGCCCAGCTTCATCAGGTAGCTATCTATCCTCTCGTACCAAGCTCTAGGTGCTTTCTTCAGCCCACATAGGGCTTTCTACAACCTACAGACATGAGTGTCCTGATCCTGGACTTCGAACCCCAAAGGTTGCTCTACATACACCTCTTCCTTATCGCACCATGCAGAAATACGGTCTTCACATCCATCTGATGAAGACTCCATCCTTGCGTAGAAGAAAGGGCTATGATAGATCGAATGGTGTTATATTGGGCCATAGGTGTAAATATGTCATCATAGTCTATGCCTTCCTTTTGAGAGAGACCACAAGCAACAAATCTTGCCTTGAACCTTTCAGCACCTGCATCAGATCCATGCTTGATCTTGTAGAGCCATTTCGAGGTGACAACTTCTTTGTCCTTCGGTCTTGGAACCACATCCCAGACATCATTCTTCATTATGGACTCTTGCTCTTTGTGCATCACATCCTTCCAGACTTGATGCTTTACAACTCTCTCAAATAATCTTGGCTCATATTGTACTCATGGCAGTTAGATACTTCTAGTATTTATATGGCTTCTCAGATTTCTTCCGGAATTTACCCCTTGAGGCCATATGTCCTTGAGCCATGAGGGTCTTCTTTATTTCAACAATGATATTAGCTCAAGAGCATATATAATTGTATTCTCCCCCTTAATTCAAACTTCTCTTGTGAGAGAAGACATCTATTTTAAATGACGGCATCCCAGACACCAACTTGGAAGGGAATTTGTAATCATGGGCCTAAATCTTACTCACCCACTGTACAGGCCATTCAAGAATCATAGCCATATCTGTCATACATCTTGTCAAGTGTCATATATTTTCATATCATGGATTACAGTGATGCTATAGAATTATTTATCATAGCCACCAGAAGATATCAGACTTCATGGTTATATATATTTCCATATGCATATCCCTATGGCCTCTGTTCTTGATGTACCAGGAAGATCTCATAGAGAATATTGATGCTTTAAACTCAGCCCATCGATTCCCTCAGTCAATGTTGTTCTCACTGCCTGTACATAGCCTGCAACTTATCACAGCTACTGTGCATAATTCATATGACCATCTCTATCGTCATAGCTATAATATATGTCAACCAATACTCAAAATGTCTCAAGCCTCCTACACTCTGAACATTGTCCCCTGCAGTGAGTGCATAACCTGCATCGCCATCATCACTATCATGAATTCAATTTATCAGTTTCTCACATGACCTTCTTGCCTTTGCAACTTTATTCAAAGCATCTTCAGTTGCCATACACGAGCTTTTTGTCTCTCCCAAAGCTGCTTACTTGAATTTTGTAAACATAGGTATGATTGTCTATGCCACTGTCATAATGAAAGTGACATAGAATTACATTCTTACTTCTTTTTTGTGGTTGTTTCTTCCCACAGCCTTCACTGTCATTTCCATTCTCATTTATCATCACTGACATCACCAGAGATGCAACAGAACCCATGCTGAGCATGTACAAAAGGCTGACACTACCCATTTTTTACTAGAACCAACAAAACATGGGAAAAAATAGCAGTTTTCTCTCTTGATACTGAGTGACAGTATAGTGGGAGTGTAAACAATATTTCAAAAAACATCCCTCAAATACAACAAAATTGTCAACACAAGTCAAGAGCCTTTCCAAAAACAATGCTTTAACTCTCAAAATTGATGTTTTTGGATACAGATTTCCCAACAAATTTTCTTCAGAAGTTCGCTATTTAGAGTAGTTAAAATGTTCTACAAGGAACCTCTGAGCAAAAGAGATGAGTCGATGCATCATCTGCATGTAAATTAATCATATTCCACTACACCCGTGAAGTTGACAGTGAATAGAAAACCAAAAACAGTAAGCATCCTGAACATGTTGATGATGATGATCATTTCATAATTATATGGCCAATAATGGTGCTGATCCTTTCAAAATAATACGAATGTCTAAAACTCCAGTATCAGCGATGAACTTCTGCAGCAAGCTCTCTACATTGATGATGTTCAACAACTTTGTAATCAACCACCTTCCTGAATAGTTTTGCATCAAGGACACAATCCTTGCTACCATAGGTAGTTTCTTGCACACTAGCCATCATTTTCCTGTTCACATCCACGTATTGTGCCCTCTGTTCCGGCAATCGACGGGGGCAATTAATAAGGAAACCTGTCGTTCTATTCCAAATAGTCAACAGTCCACATACAACGCTGATGTCGTCAATTGTTGTGTCCATTGGTCATAGCGTCAAAGGGTGTGATGTCTAGTCTCATGGGTTTCCATGAACGTTGAGGTAAATAGTTGCAAATGGTGGAACAGTTTCCATTGTGCAATTTGAATCCTTCATCTCCAGTGAATTCCCAATCATCTAGTTGCCAGCATGGATGGTTAGGCAGACTTTGTGTGGTAGATCCATCAACAATATCCACATTTATTCTCCTTGTGAAGGCCACAATCACAGACTTCTCTTAGTCGACAATAACTCAATAGTCCTGACCCTTCCGCTTTATGAATTTCTTTATTTCTCTAAGTTTTCACAGACGATGGGTGTAATCATAGCCTTTGGTCCATTATCATCGAGAGAATTGTGCTTGTCTTGATTAGAAACCCTAATAAGCCCGTTAACCTTTCCAAATTTCTTTCAGCTGACGCCATTTTTAATGGGAAACAAAGCTTTGTTGACAATGTCTTCTAAATCAACAAAGGCAGCATCTTCAGGGTCATTCTCTTTGTCTTCCTTTGAATCTTCACCACTGTAATAATCAAAAATATCTTCAAGGAGTCCATTACTTTTACTGCTAGATACCTCTTGTGGTTCATTTGTTAAATATTCCACAAGTAGGCGGCTCTAGATTCCAAATATCTCGTCCAAGTTTCCTTCGTCTTGGTCCCCTTCTACTAGCGGAATGATCTCCACTCCTCCAAGATCCATCATTTGACTGTGAAACACCCTCGCTGTTGCATTGTACATCAAACTGTAGGCCTTTCTGCCGATGAAAAATACTATCTACGCTATCTCTAAGGATGAGGTAGGTGCTCCGGCCCACCTACAACAACATACGCTGCTATCAACCACACCCAAGACACATTTATGTAGGATTAAATAGCCTTTGCTGCACTAGTAATTCGGTCTTCAAGATAACCCCAAAACAAACCTAAAAAAAAAGTTGTCTTATCTTTCCTTGTTGTGGTTAGGGCAAAGAATTTCACCTCTCCAATAAGTCTTTCTGAAGTGTGAGTGATTTCTCTCAACACAAGTTGAAATGTCTTCACCAAGCTCTGATACCATTTTAATTTCTGAACATGTTCTATGCCATTTCAGATCAGGGCACACAATATTGAAGACAGAACATACTAATAGATTGATGCAAGACAAGCCAAAACAAAGATAATGAATGGTGGCATTATGGTGATCAGCAGGATGCTTCTACCAGCAAAGTCTCCAATAGGTCATTCAGCCAAGCGTGTCACACATAACCCCAGAACAACCCAAACAAAGAACACTCCATAAATACGTAGCACCAAGAACGCAACTCCATCGCCATCAAGAGAGAAGAAAATCCTCCACACAATGTGTGTATAATGAACTCCAAGTCTCTCCAATATATAGGCATCTTTGGGGGTGTGTGACACATCCTTTAAGACATTTAAGTCTATATTATATTCTAGGCCGACCTAGCAAATAAGTGGAATAAACTCAGAGTACATGTTCTGCTCATCCGATCGAGATGATCTTTATATCAATCTTACACCTCTCCGAAAGAGGAATCCAATAAAAATATTGGGATTGTCATCTGAGCAGCATAACCCGGAGTTTGGACCTAGTTGTCCAAATTTAACAGCTTTGTCTTCACCTCATCTCTGATACCATGTAAATTTTTGTAGATTTTCTATGCTTGATGCAACTTTATTTTTTATCCCCAATATTAGTTAGCAATCACATAAACAATAAAGTAAAATGCTGAAAGAACATACCAGTATAGTGACAGAAGACAAGCCAAAGCTATATAAGTATTTTGATGCGTTACGACGGTAAGTAGGATGCTTCAACCAGAAAAGTCTCAATACGGTCAGCCAACCAGAAGTGTCACACAACCCTCTAGGATAGCCATATCAACCAACCCCAAAAGTCAACAAAAGCCAACGCTGTCAGTCAACAGTCAACGCAAACAACAATAGCAACAAGGTCAATGCAATGAAGTCAAATTCAACGTCCAACCTCGAGAATTGTGAAAAAAAATTTGGATTGAGGATATCAAAATATTGGGAGATTTTTAGGTCAATTTGACCATGTGTTGACCAAAGTCAACGCTGGTCAATGTTGCGGTAGAAACCCTAGGCCAAAAACATAATTTTCTCCTTGCTAAAATTTCCCACGTGTGAAGAGAAGAGCCTCCAAGGTGATCGAACCAATCATATGATGAGAGAGAATGTGTGAGGATGTGATGAGTGAAAATGTCCTCCAACATTGACCAATTTATATCCATCAATGAGGGTGTGTGACACAACTGCTGGGGTTCCAAACCTTCAGGCCGACCTGCACATATTTTGAATAAATTCAAATAAATGTTCTGCTCATCAGATCAAGATGATATTTAGATTGATCTTGCACCTCTCTGAAAGAGGAGTCCAATAAAAATATTGGCATCTTCATCTGAGCATCACAACATGGAGTTTGGACCTAGTTGTCCAAAATTAACACCCAACAACTCAACTGTAGTGTGCTTCCCAAATCATCTTGGCACGCTCGCTTGAAGGAACACAAAGGTGTCCCAGGTGACATAGCAATGCATCCTGGAGGTTAAAATTTGGAACTTGTGTACCCTCCAAGAGTGTCTTGTATGTGTGGACGAATTCTGGATCACTCTTGTAGTGAAGCGGCCAATCAGAAGTCTCGTGCCCACAAGAGTCGATAATGGTGGTTAGCACCATGATCGGTGGTCGGCTGAGGAAATCTGCAACATTGTTGGTACTTCCCTTCTTGTACTTGATGTTCAAATGAAATTGTTGTAGATATGTGAACCACTTCTGATGGAGATCATTCTGCAACTTCCCTTGTGTTTGTATGAACTACAGGGGTCGGTGGTCTGTGTGTATGACTATTTCTTTCCCCAAAATGTAATGCTTTCATTGTCAGCAAGCTTGCATAATGGAATACATTTCTTTGTCATAAGTGGGATACTTGAGGACTGTGTCGAATAGTGTTTCACTGTGATATGCCACTGGGTTCCCCTATTGAGTAAGAACTTCCCCAATAGCATATTCAGAGGCATCTGTCTCAATCTCAAATGGGTGTTGCAAGTCTGGTAATGTGAGCACTGGGGCAGAGCAGAGGCATTGTTTCAATTCTATGAATGCCTTCTGTTGAGATTCTGACCAAAATAATTTTTCTTTTGCTCCTCCCTTAGTGACTTGACTCAAGGGCCAAGTGATATGAGATAATCCCAACACGAACCTGTGGTACAAATTAGCAAGACCCAGAAAGCTGCAAAGCTCTGTTAGAGTGGTTGGGGTCATCCAATCCCGAATTACTTGGATCTTGGTTGGATCCACATACACCCCCCGTTCATCAATAATGTATCCCAAATATTGAACCTGGGTCATGCCAAAAGTGCACTTCTCCAAATGGGCACACAACATGTGTTGCCGCAGTGTTTGGAGGACCTGTCGGATGTGGAGGAGGTGCTCTTTCCATGTCTGGCTGAAGATCAAGATGTTATCGAAGTACACTACTACAAAAAAGTTGGTGAATGGCCGCAAGATGTCATCCATCAGCCTCATGAAGGTTGCAGGACCATTCGTTAACCTGAAAGGCATGACCAACCATTCGAAAAGGCCCTCCTTGGCTTTGAAGGCAGTCTGCCACACATCAGAGGGTTCGATTGGTACCTGGTGATGCATGGACTTCAAGTCGACCTTGCTTAAATATTTCGCCCCTTTGAGTTGATCCAGAAGGTCATCAATTCATGGGATTGGGTACCTATTCCAGATAGTGATCTTGTTCAACGCCAGATAGTCAATACAGAGCCTCCAAGTCCCATCCTTCTTCTACACCAACACAATCAGGCTCCCACAGGGTAATGGACTCGACCGGATGTGACCTTTCTGCAGCAGCTCCTGAATATGCCACTTGATTTTATGGTTCTCCATAATAGAGCATTGATAGATCGACCCATTGGGTAGTGGCTCACCTGGGGTCAGATCGATGGGGTGCTTGACTTGATAGTGCAAAGGCACCCCTATCAGTGAGGTGAAGATGTCCTTGTAATCCTCCACGACCTTGTCCATTTGTTGTTGTCGTGTGGAGGAGCCCTGTTTAGAGATCGTGGCCATAGTATTCTTCTTGCCCTAGGGGCAGATCATTAGGAAAAAAAAGTTCCAGTTTCAGAAATGAGCTTACTGCATTGTTTTGTAGTAACCAAAGAGATAGTTGTAGGTGGTGGTACCTCTAGTATCCTGTACAACTTATTTCCCATAGTAACAATAACAGCGTGAGGTTGGGACTCATACATAGAATGTCGCTTCCATAAGTATGGTTGGCCTAATAATACACCACAAACATCAAGAGGAACAATGTCACATAATACCTCATCCATGAAGGGCTTGATGTTGTAGGGAAGGTGGCACTACCGACTGACGCGGAGATCCCGTCCTTGGTGACGCCACCCGATGGTGTACGGTTGTGGGTGTGTTGTGGTCAACAAGCCCAACCGCTTCACGAACTCTACTGAAATGATGTTCTTTTGGCTCCCAATGTAGATAGTGAACTGTAGTGGGTAGCCCTTTACCCACATCTGGGAGTGTAAGAGGCACTCCTCCTCCTCTAGATCTTCCAGTTCCTCCTTCTATATCTTTGCAATGGAAACGATGGCGTTGGGCTTCGCATAAATAATATGATTCCATTTTTCATTCCCCTTGTTGGGATCTGATTCAAATTTGGAGCATGCATCTGATTCAGAAGCCCTCATCTCGGCCACAATGACTGCTTGGCCCGACACTCACTTGTGTTGAGCGTGGAGCTCTTATGGAACTCACACCACTTTCTTGTTTCCTTCTTCGGCTTCATGGTGTTATTATTTTCTTGTGGCTTCGGTAGTTTGTCTTGGGCCACCATGCCTTGGATTTGTACTTTGTTCTGCGGTTTGGGGGCACCTTTCCCTTGCTTTTGATTCACAGATCCAAAGTCTCACTTTTCCTGTTTGAATTTCTGCTCAATCTTGGTAGCATATCGGTATTCTGTACCAAGCAAGGAGATGTCGAAGAACTCCATTTCTTCCTTAATGTATATGTGTAGAAAATTGTGGTACTTCAACACCAAATGTTTCTCCAAATGGAACAAATTCATCATCTCATGCACATCTTGATCGCTTTGCTGCCCCAGCATAGTCCATTGTATGTACTTGTCCTCATAGCTCCCCACGGGATAATATTGTTCCTTGATGGCATCTCAGAAAGAATTCCAAGTGGGTACGACCGCGAATAGAGAGGGTTCCCCCTCGTCCTTTTTCTCAGAGTAGGTTTCCCACCAGTACTTGACATGGGGGTTATCTTTGAGGAGTGCAAAAATAATCTTCTCCCAGTTGGAAAACTCATGAACTAAGAAATATCCTTGGAATACATTCAACCATCTATCTACAACTCCTGCATCTATTTGGCCCTCAAATATGGTAATGTCAAAGTTTACTTGTACCTTAAAAGGAGTTGCACCTCTAGAGTGGTTGTTGGATGCAAACGCGTCATTGGTGGGCAGTCGTTGAAGGATCTGGGAAAATTTATCCATCATCGCATTCCTTTGTTTTTTGAGGGCCTCCTCGAGCAATATTTTGATAGGATCTCTTGCTCCCTCATCTTTCTTTTCATCCCCCATGGGCGGTCGTCGGGTTTGCGAGGCTGATCTTGCAAAGGTTCAACGATATCAAGCCCTAACTCCTCATACCCCGACCACGTTGGGTACATGCAAATAAGGATCGAGAAAGAACAGACCGCTCCAATACCACTGATCCGGATTTATGCAGGAATGCAACAGAATACACATATAACCACAAATGCAAAAATGCAGTGTAAAGAACACTTAATTTCATTAATATCAAAGAACTGAAATTTGTTTACAAATAGAATGGAAATAAACTAGCTAGGGCACTGGTAGCTTATCTCTAAGAAGATATGTGGTGGCTACAGGCCTCTGAATTGTGTTACAATGAGGCTCGAGGGCTTATTTATTATTGAGAAAAAATGGAAAACCATAAACATCCAAAAACCTAACCCTAGGAGATGAAGTGCCAAAACTATAGGCCCCATTTGGGTAAATTGGTACATCAACTTCCTGGGGACGTAACTTTGGCATACGATCTTCGTTTGATGTGCACCATACCTCGTTAGAAATATCTATCAAAGGACTACAACTTTTGAGTGAGAAATAAACCCATGTTGTTCCCAATTTCCCCAAAAAACTTTGTTTAGGTCCAGAATTTCAGGACCCAAAAAACTTCTAAAAATAGTAAACTGTGCTATAATTAAGGAAACTGAAAAACTAAAAGAAACAATGGTGGGGACCCAATTGGAATAGGCAGGTGGCCACCAATATCCACCTGGATCAGCCATGGGCCTCCACAGATCCCCACTGATGTTCAGAGACTAATATCGATCCAATTTTGGGATGATGATGATGTGCTTGGTACATTATGCCTAATAGGCCCCACAGAAGCCCCACACTCTTTGAAGGTGTCCTAAGACTTGTACGATTTCATGGCAACGTTCATTCCATCACTTGACCCCATACATAGGATCTACATGAATATTTGAATCATATGGAGACCCATGGGGTCATTTACGTGCATTATGGAACTTTTGGAGATTATTATGCTTTTAGAGGGCCCCACGACATGTATATATTATTATTTGACCTCTAGAGAGGCTTATTATTCCATTTTGTGAGCTAGTTTGGTGGGCTTGTCACCAAAAGTGGTTTTATTTGCACATTATTTTATTATTAGGGTCTAATGTAGGCTCATAGGGTAATTCAATCTCCTAAAATAGGTATAAATTGATGTTAGTTGGATGCATTTATATCATCCCCTGGATTCAGATCTCTCTCTCTCAAGAGAATTTCACATTTTTCCTTGGTGGAGATTTTTGGATGGTGGATGAATTTTGATGTATGGATTTGGGCTATTTCTATCTTGGAGCTTCTTATGTACAAATGTGATGACGATTGGATATAATCTCTAACACAGTAAGTGTAAATTTGATGTTATTTTCTTGTTGTTGCATACTGCTACATTTCACCATAATTAGGGCTAGTTTCTACATGATTTAAATGTGGAATTATGTATCTATTTAGCTTAATCACATATGGGCCATTGTTATATGAATGAAATGTCATATATATAATTTTATCTCAATAATATTTCACCATTTTTATGAAGTATAAATGCTTGAAGGGTCACTTTTCTTATCTTTCCCTTAACATTGGACGAAGCTGAATTTTTGGGCCTCCTTGAACAAGAAACCAAATTCTGATTCATTATTATCTGTGATTCCTATCCCCAAGTGAATTAGGAATTGGTCCCTCACAAAAGGCTGGTCAATTTTCCCTATTTTTTACATTTTTCCCCTTTTCCCTAGGTCTAGACCCATTAGGTTACCTAGGACATCTTAAAGGAAACTATGTTTTTGGATCCCCTTAGTCTCCTCCAAATTTGGCCCAATTCTGATATTGGAATGTCCTGGTACCTCAAGCCCTAGATCTAGGACCAAGTTTTGCCTTGTGTTTCCCAAGGTTAGCACCTGACATGATCAATTTGACCCTTTGAAGAAAAATATCTTGTTTGATCCTTTCCCCTCACCTTGTCCAAGATTGCAGCATCATTGGTTGCTATATTACATCCCCTAACCTGGGCTGGGTCCACTTGGTCCCATGTAGTCTCATTTGTTGTTAAAGATTACTCATCAAGGACTATTTAGGAATCCAAGTTATTACAGGATTATAGGGATTGAGAAGTACCTCTACAAGTTGTACCCTTCATCCTAGCCATCCAATCCTCACTACCATTCCCCTAGAAGATCAAGTCCCTTGTTCAAAAGGCAAGAGAGTCTCACTCCTTATAATATCATAGGAAAATGGTTTCTGAGTTCACTTCACATCTATTCATTGACATATCCCTCATAATTGGCTCCCCAAAACATCAGGACTCCTCCCATCGATGAAAGTCTGTATAGAGAAGGGAGCCTTAGTTGTGGTGACCGCGGGCTAAGCCTTTGTCGTTTCCCTTAAACTAACAATTTCCCTCTTAGGAACGCTTTTTATGTCTCTTGTTGGTTTTTGTTGCAATAAGACCTACATGATCCCCCTTCACATTAAGGAACCCATGATTGTCCCAACCCCTCATGGGAATTTAACTGCCCCACCTTGAAGGGGGTATCTACTATTTTATCCTACACATCATGCTCTCATCCCCTAGAGCCACGAGAAATTATAAAGAAAAATCAGTCAAAGAAAAAAGGTGTATGAAGAAGGGTGGAAAAACAAAGGCCCAAGTAACTCATGTACCATGATTTCTCCCTCCTACACTCATATACCGAAGTGTGGGCTTCCCCTATTGTAGATACCCTTGTTCCATGGCATGTGGCTTGGAGTTTTCCCCTGATCTCCACTCCATTCCATCATTATATCACATTCCACCTACCACTTGATGGATGTACCATGGACATGTCACCCCCTTTAAAGGTTGAAACCACCTAATAGGGTCCTTGGTTAACCCCATTATTAAGCTTGCAGACACCTATACATGCCAAAGCCCATTATGGAAGGGCATGCCACCATGAAGTTTCCATTTGATTCCATGATTTGTAAGCTCTTTTAATGTATTACTCTAATGATTTGTTGTACCACAGGACAAAGGGACGCATTGGATCTTATACAAGAATGTAGGTGGGTATCCATTTGGGGCTTGGTCTCCCTATACGGGTTCCAAGCCCTCCAAAGGGTCACAATGGCACTTGTATGGTGAGAGTTGAAAGCCACTGGCCTCCACCATAGAAGAGAGCAATTCATGGATCCCCATCATCATTCATTGATTACTCGTGTTCCACCTTTTGGATGAGGATGATGCACCTGGAACACCATGCCTAGTCAACTTCACAGTTGCACCACACACTTGGAAGATGTTCTAGGGTCCATATGAGGATGTTTCTCACCATGGAGGAAAAAGGGAGGGATTTTGTCAACATTATAGCCCTTACAGATGGTGTATATGCATTATTGATCCACTTGGAGACCCACGAGGATATCATTGTTCTCCCACACCCACTTGGGGACAACGCATTTATTTTCTTGGATACCAAGGGGCTACACCCTTGATCACTATGCTTGGATCCTATTCTCACCTTGGAAAAATTTGGACTCCACTAGGCCTCTTGAATGGCCAAAGGACTCATTGTATCTACTAGGTTTCCTTGTTGAGAGACTTATCTTTGTATTATGGAGCTATCACGGTGGGCTTGTAACTAAGTTTTTTTATTCTTGCACATTATTTTATTTTTAAGGAGCATTATTAGGATAATAGGCTATTCGAGTCTCCTTATGGATTGTATAAATTCATGAGAGTCTCATTTATTTCTCTCATCACATTTTTTGATTGGACTATATATTCTTGAGAATTTCAGCTAGCCTTTTAATGAATGAATTGGATTTATAAATACATTTCTATGTTTGGAAAGTTCATATTTTTTCTTGTATCTTCGATATTTTTTCACATTGATGATTGGAGGATTTTTCGTTAGGCTTGTAAGTTCCATTTTCATGTTTTGCTTTACATGTATTGTCACTTGTGTAATGTATGAATGTTTTCACTCATGAAGCTAGCACAATTTCCTTTAAGAAATGTGAATTTGTTTAAACTTTTCTTTGTGAGGGATTTTCATGTGTTTCATGCAAAATTATGGTGAAAAAATGTCCTATAGGTATATGATTTTCATTATTACCTTGATAAGTAATCTATTACACCATCAAAAAAGTATAAACTATCCTAGTGAAATTTTTGTTGCCTTTATGGCTATGTGAAGTTTCTAGGAGACTCCTTGACAGGATATAAGACATCCCTAAACATTTATTTTCATTGACTTCATTCTCCCAAATGGATAGGCACTAGTCTATTCCTCAGTGATCATGAAAGTATATTCTTCTCACCTTATCTTCCCAATTCTATACCTAACCTAGAAGCTCTCCTAGGGAATCAAGAGAAATCTTATGTAGCCATCCAAATCCCTTGGAATTTGGTCCACAACTATGTTGGGTTTTTCTAAAGGGGTCCTCCAAATATGAGCTCAATCCGATGGTGGAATCCCGAGATATTGCAAGCCCTATCTCAAGGACCATTTTTCTCCCTAGGTTGCGTTGGGTTAGTTTTCTCTTTTGGATCATTGCTTTTGAAATTGAAAAGAAAATTATTCCTTTGATTATATTCTCTTACCAAACCTAGTGAAGCCCCTCTTTTGTTGATAAACTGCACACCCTTGATCTATTTTGGGCCCAGTTGGGTTATTTGTGGTCCCACAACTTTGTAACTCACATTCCACAAGAATCACATAGAATCCATTCCTCCTTAAAATCCTTAGGTCTATGATACCTCTTTTTAAGAGATATTATCCAACCCTAGGTATAGGGTGAAGCAAACATTTCTCTAGGCATATTTGAATTCAACCTAGTGACTCCTACATAGTTTATGTGTATACATCAATAGGATGCCTTTATTTGATGATTTTCCCATTTTGGACATCGCTAGCATCCCTTGGCACCCTAATCATGTCACGGGAAGGATGGTATGTGGGGTGCCCATGTTTTATGGTGATCCACTCTCCTTAATTGATCATGTAGAAATATTTATTGCACATGCTTCAAAGGAGAAATTGGCCCACTATGATGTACTATTACTATTATTCATTAGCTCTCTCCATGGTCATAACTCATGGTTGAATAATCAACAACCTAGGGGCATCTCATCTATTGAGCAGTTCGTTGAAGGATTTCTTATACATTTTCAAACATGCCCCGCATTAAACATTCAAGAGGAATCCTTCATTGAGCATCATCATGACCTTGGGAATCTATATGATGGGAAGGAAAGAGGGTCCTCCCTGGGTCCACATGACGAAAATAGGCATGATGATAATTCCGAAAGCACATTTGATAAGGAGGTTGAGTCTATAGAGAATGAAGTTAAGGTTAAACCTACGTTTTCCAAGCCTATATTATCCCTGGTGATCTACCCTTTGAATACCTTGGATAAGGTGATCCCATAGCCCCTTCAAACATTTATATCAATGGTTACTCACATATTAAAGAAGGAAAATGAGAGCTCTGTGGAAATCGTTTCGACAAGGACCCTATCTATGACACCGATGAAAATTATATCGATAGGACCATTATCTTTCATCACAATTCTAGGGTTGTAATCGAGTCCCATGTGGACCCTTTCCCCAACCCTTATTACATTATCACTAATAATAAGGAATCCTCCATCTATAATAAGTGTGATCATCGTGGGAAACCTTCTTGTTGTGTCACTCCAACTCATCAGTCTCCCTCTCCTACTAAGCATGGTAACGGTCACACCCCACAGTCCCGTTTATCATATTAATTCAATCTCAACCTATGTATAGAATGCATTCAGATACCTCTCTTTTTGTGGGAGCTCTACTATTAACCAAATGTTGCTCCACCCCGAGCATATACAACTTCAAATCATGCGCACTGTAATATCACAGGCTTGGACCCCACTTTCAGTCAAAGACTTGACCACACTTGGTTAATACCGTGGTTCGGATTCACATTAGAGGAAATCCTTAGCTGGCCACAACACACGACTATTCACATTGTAACCTGGGACTTGTATAATTAACCACATGCCATTTCAAGCAACGGGGCCCACACATACGACAAACGTGGAACACACAACTCGATTAATGCCTTTGTTAAATCCACACGCTCATCCAACGGTTATTATCACGTCGCATCACTTCATTTGATCCTACGGTCGCTTGGCCTAGATGCATGAACGATAATGCGCGATGGCGCGCGATGAGAGCGGTTTGCAAATTCACTCGGGGACATGTGGCAAAGCGGCGTATGGAATACGCTTCAATTTCTCGAATACCGCTTACCACTTCAAAGGTGGTGCAATCAGCGCCGATTTCACTCCAACCCGTCGTTGTTGTTCACTTCGGTCATGGTTCCGCTTCTCTACTCCGGAGTTCCACTCGGCTTTCGCTCAAGGTTTTGTCAAGCACGGTTCCATTAGCGGGATCCCACCGACTTCCAAAGTCGCTCTTACTGTATCGAGCCCTTCTCGGCGAAGTACTTCGATAGCAGGATTAAAATTCCCACACGAGAGGTTATCGTGCGTTCTTCGGTACACTCTGTTACAAGGCCTCGCCCATACAAAATTTTTGCTACATAACTCGTATATCCTCCACACAGATCACATAGAATCCAGTGATTTCAAAGGGACTGAAACTATCATGCATATATCGAACACATGAATTCTTCTTTCTTAGAATCGATCCTTACAGTGATCGATTCACCTCACCTCACAAGCCAATTCCTTCAAAACTCACAGTCTTTGTTAGCCAGAGTAAAATCAACAAAATCAATATAATGCAGAAGCAATTTATAGTCTATACACCACTAAATTTACTTATTAAGTCTCCATGTAGTTCAATCAAGAAGACACAAAGTCACACACGGAACTTATAAACAATTCTCCAAAATAGATATATATACATACAGGCGATAAATCTCAAAAGCAAATTCTTACAATTTCATGGCAGGCCAGATATTCAGTTCAGTGGCCATTACCTTCCTACTTTGTTGCTGAAGAAGTTCTCTAACTTTCTCTCTTTCTAAACTCTTCAGGATTACATTTATACCACAAGGATGACCTAAATCGATTCAGGTCTCCAAACAGTTCAGCAACTCTTAGCATTCCCAATTCCTAAAATCAGACTCAATAACTGAACTAATCCTAAACTGACTCTTCGTATTCCTATCTTAACCAATTTCTCATGTTCTCAAAATTACTTGAGAGCAATTAAAATTCCCTACCAAATTTATTTAATATTTACAAGAAATTTAAAGAACATGGGACCCCCTATGTCTACTTATGTACAAAGTAAATTTTGAGCCTAATTCCCCCGCATCAGACTCCCAAGCTTCAAATTGTTCATGATCTCCTGATCATGTGCTCTTCGTCTCTGCCTCCAGGATCCCATACTTGGTTTTGCTGCTGTCCATCAGCTGCATCATTCTTCAACTGATCTTCTCCAGGCTTCCAGACTTTGTTTTGTAAGTCACTTCCAGCTAATCTTTCACAATCTGCTTTTGTTTTTCCTGTACAAAAATCCTTTTGTTTCCTTGCTACTATCTACTGCTTCGGAGACACCCTTACCATAAATCTTCTGATGTATTCAATCTCCATGTCTAGCTTATCCTCTAGCTGGAAATTATCTTGCCCTCTGCTGCTGCTTTCAATCTCTATCGCTGCCAATATTGCTGCTCTTGCAGTCTCACATGCTATTAACATGTTTACTACTTCTGCAGGTGTCATCCTCCATGTTGCGTCTGCTGCCACCATGGGTGTTGTTGCCTCCCCTTCCTGTCCCTCTGCAACACTTTTATTTTGTTCATCATCTGCAAATTCATTCTCAAAAAACAATTCACCATTTAATTTCCTACCAGCAGTGACATACTCATCTAGTATACTAGTAAACAGAATTAGATTCTACAAGCTAGTATCTTCTCCTCTTTTGTTCACAGCTTCAGGCATCCTTGCTCCAGGGTCTGCAATCCCTTTCTCTTCTTCAAATTCTCCCAGCAAATAGTTCAGCCATTTCTCCTATTTTTGTTTTACACCTTCAACATGCTGTAAGTTAGACTCAACATTTCTTCTTCTTTGTGGGCAATCTTCAGCAATTGCCTCTCATCCTCCTGATGGATTCTGGAAATCCAATCAAGTTCTTGGAGATTTTCTTCCTCATATTCTGTCAGCATGGAATGCTAATTCCTCCTCACTTCAGCAGCTTTTAAAATTTGCTCTCCAGTCTGCTCTTGGCCCATCAGTCTAGCCAATTCTTCTATGTCAATGACAGTGACAGATTCCTGCATATGAGACATGGTTGTCTCATCCTCCTTCAGCAACATTTTTTCTCCTTCCAAGACAATTTCAAAGGATGAATTGTCTTCTACATCACCTGTACACATAAACAAACTGTCAGTGTTAAAACCATGAGACCCAATGATCTCAATTGATGACCTGGTCACCACTTCTTCTCCCAGCAATTCTAAGTCTGGTTCAAGGCTCATAAATTCTTCATCATCTTTCTCTTCAGCTGTCAGAGCCATCTCCACTGCTCCAATCATCATGTCCAAATGATGATCCCTCACTATGTTTTCAGCCCACACAGTTTCTCTGACAACTTCCAACTGCTTTTCTTCCTCTTTCTCTGCATGAGTAACACATGGATCATTAGCAGTAAAGTTCCAATGCTTCAATGCCTCCTTTTCCTCTGAAAACACATCAGTATGTTGTCTGGAACTTCCTTCCAAATCTTATGTCAGCACCCCAGCATGCTGATCTGCATCCTTCATGAGACTATTAGCTAGCCTCGCTTTTCTTCCATCATCTGCTCCATGAACTCCATCCATGAAGGTCTTCCTGCCTTGCTTTCCCAGCAACTTATCCAGTGCATAGGTCCTCTGCTCCTCCAATTCTCTCCTCTGAGAATCCAACCTCCTACATAACTCAACAACTTCCATAGGAGTAGATTTCGGGAACCGTACACAACCATTTATGTCTCTTCTTGTTCTTGACCAATCCTCTGTTAGCCCTTCTCTCTCAGCTTCATCACTCTGCTGAACATCTTCATTTGAATCTTCTGGAGATCTCACTATCTCAGCATTGATCTGAACATATTCCAGATTCAATGTCTTCTCCTCACCAACAAACTCTGAAGCTTTTTCATCTTCCTGTGGTGTTCCTGCAAACATACACAACTTTTTAGTTTTCAAATCACAAGACCTTTCAGCCTTGGCTGCTTCCTCAAGCACTTCTTATTGAACAGGTTTGCACATGGAATCTTCAACTTCCATCCTTGCCTCAAGAACTCTGGGTTCTTCTTCCTATATGGAGTCTGTCATCACCTCACATTTGTCAGACCCAAGAACACAAGCCCCTACATCATCTAGACTTGTCCAATAACTCAGGAAATCCTCAATGATATCCTCCTCTTCAGCAAGAAAAGCTTCTTGATGCCTCAAGTATTCATCGTGTCCTACAATATCTCCTGCAGGTCTCCACTCTTCACCTGTGCTCTGTTCTGCTTCACAAACATAAATTCCTTCTTTCAACTTAGCTGCTCTGAGTTCTTCTCTCAACAAGGCAATCTTCTTATGCCTCAACCTCAACTGTGATGGTTGTCATTTCACATTCTTCCTCATGAGCCAACCAACTCTCTGGCTTTCTTCTATCCTCAGTTTCAATATGTTGAACTCTTCCCTGATCTCAGCAAATTCCTTCCAATACTCTTCATCTGTGAATCTCTTCCTCATGCCAACTACTTTGGCATCTTCCGTCATTCTTCTATTGTGGCCTCTCTTAGAACCTCTGCAATCCCTGCAGTCTCTGCTATGGCTCTCAGTAGCCATTTTCTTCTCTAGGATTTCTTCACTCACAAGCTGCACTAAGCCTCTACAACAGCAAGCTCTCTTGCTGCAACTTACCTCACCAATCCTTCCCTTTGGATCCGGCTTTTGGCAAGTACTGGTCCCCTCTTTGCAGGAACCTTCGGAGCACTCTCTTTTGCTCACTAGGGTTCACTCTGCAACTTCTCTCAAGAACACCTCTTTTATTCTGTCATCCAACCTCAGTTGGGAATCTTCCAGGTTCTGCCACACTCTTTCTGCACTCAGAATCCCTTGCTGGATTCTTCTATCACCGCTCTCAAAGCTATGATCTGCTTCTGCTGAGATGTCTTCAATTGTCTGCACTCTGACTTCTGCAAAAAATCCTTCAACCAGAGTTAAACACTGCTCATTTCTCTTGAGAACACTGAAATTGTCCTCCTTATACAGCCTCTAGCTGAATACCAGGCTCACTGCCTTCACTATTGAACTCTGCCTTCACTTTAAGCAGCCACAATTCTGCAGTTTCAAATTCAATCAGATTAAAGTTAATTACCTGCAAGATCATGATCATGTCCTCCACACACTCTGCAAATCCTGTTCACTATGATTCTGTGTACTTTGCTACCTGATCTCCCTTCTTCAAATCTGCAGTCTTCAAAACTCTTGTCCTCCAATTGGACTCTGCAATTCTGAAATCACCTTCACTGTATCTCTGTAGGCTGCAATCTCATCAGTTTCCACAAGTCTGGTTTCCTTGCATTCACCAAACTTGGACTTTTCAAAAAGAGCTATTCTTGAAGCTCTGATACCACTTGATAGCGGTCACACCCCACAGTCCCATTTATCATATTATTTCAATCTCGACCTATGTATAGAATGCATTCAGATACCTCTCTTTTCGTGGGAGCTCTAATATTAACCAAATGTTGCTCCACCCCGAGCTTATACAACCTCAAATCATGCGCACTGTAATATCACAGGCTTGGACCCCACTTTCAGTCAAAGACTCGACCACACTCGGTTAATACCGTGGTTCGGATTCACATGAGAGGAAATCCTTAACTAGCCACAACACACGACTATTCACATTGTAACCTGGGACTTGTATAATTAACCACATGCCATTTCAAGCAATGGGGCCCACACATACGAAAAACGTGGAACACACAACCCGATTCATGCCTTCGTTAAATCCACGCACTCATCCAACGGTTGTTATCGTGTCGCATCACTTCATTTGATCCTACGGTTATCGCTTGGCCTAGATGCACGAACGATAATGCGTGATGGCGCGCAGTGAGAGTGGTTTTGCAAATTTTCTCAGGGACACGTGTCACCCAGCGTATGGAATTGCTCTGATTTCTCGAATACCGCTTACCACTTCAAAGGCGGTGCGATCAATTGCCGCTTTCACTCCAACCCATCGTTACTGTTCACTTCAGTCACGGTTCCGCTTCTCTACTCCAGGTTCCACTCAGCTTTTGCTCAAGGTTATGTCAAGCACAGTTCCATTAGTAGGCTCCCCCACACGACTTCAAAGTCGCTCTTCCGCCATCGAGCCCTTCTCGCTGCAATTACTTCGATAACCGAGACTACAATTCCCACACAGAGGTTATCGTGCGTTCTTAAGTACACTCTGTTACAGGGCCTCGCCCATACAGAATTCTCGCTACAGAACTCGTATATCCTCCACACAGATCACATACAATCCAGTGATTTCAAAGGGACTGAAACTCTCATGCATATAGTGAACACAAGAATTATTCTATATCAGAATCAATCCTTACAGTGACCGATTCACCTCACCTCACAAGTCAATTCCTTCAATAACTCACAGTCTTCGTTAGCCAGAGTAAAATCAACAAAATCAATATAATGCTGAAGCGATTTATAGTCTATACACCACTAAATTTAATCCTTGAGTCTCCATGTTATCCAATCAATAAGACATAGAGTCACACATGGAACTTATAAACAATTCTCCAAAATAGATATATATACATATATATACAATTGATCAATCTCAAAATAAAATTCTTACAATTTCATGGCAGGCCAGATATTCAGTTCAGTGGCCATTACATTCCTACTCTGTTGTTGAAGAAGTTCTCTCTAACTCTCTCCCCCTCTTATCTAAACTCTTCAGGATTACATTTATACCACAAGGATGACCTGAATCGATTCGGGTCCCCAAACAGTTCAGCAACTCTTAGCATTCCCAATTCCTAAAATCAGACTCAATAACTGAACTAATCCTAAACTGACTCTTTGTATTCCTATCTTAGCCAATTTCTCATGTTCTCAAAATGACTTGAGAATAATTACAATTCCCTACCAAATTTATTTAATATTTACAAGAAATTTAAATAACATGGGACCCCCTATGTCTACTTATGTACAAAGTAACTTTTGAGCCTAATGCCCCTACATCAAAGCATAACCCTATGGTGGCCATGAATTATGACATAAATGTTAAATACAATGATGGAGGTGATATGCTTCAAGTTTCCATCCATCAAAAGTTTACGAGCCTGATTGTTGACATCTCTATCTTTTGGTTAGAAGAGAGGATCTTGTGGAGTATATTACATCCCTGGGTCCACTCTTCTCCCTTGATCCTCCATCTGTGGGCATTCTATTTTCCCACCTCCTTCCTTGGTGACCCTCCATATGATTATTCCTATCCTTGATTTTGGATTTGTAGCATAAGTAATCACTGGGATTAGTATTTTTATATTGATCTGGTGATGTCCTATTTGCATTGGCTCTATGATTACACTTAGTACTTGTACAATGCAATATACATATTAGAATAGGATGCATTTCATGTTGATTTTTTGCATTAGAACTAACATCATATGATATTATCATGATAGATTAGGTGCATTGAGATTAAATTGCATTTCAAATCATTTTTATTTCTTAATGATATTATGGCCTAATATAAGCATGGGTGATCATAAGACACCACAAATAATGCTTCCTCGTGTGCTTTGTATTTGACATGTGTAGGTAACAGTTTTGCGGTCCCAAGAGATTGTTGGTCTTCTCATGACCTCTCTATTCGAGTACATTCATGCACTCTACAGCGAGCTCATGTCCTAGTTGCAGCCAAATGTTACCCACCACCTCTAGGTTACACCCATAGGATACATTTTTCTCCTAGATGGCCCTCGGCTGACAACCATCAGCCCCTTGCAACCACCAAATAGCTCGATGTGCCACTATCTCCACCACCTGAGCCAACCATGTGGTCCCTCACCCATCTATTATGATCGTATGTTTGAAGGTGAGCCTCTCGAACCTGCAGGTATGGCTTTTCATTGGCGTAGTTGAGTAATTTTGTTTACTTGTCATGGACACTTTTAGGCATGGATTCGTGGGGGGATTCTATAATGTTCCCAAATTCTAGGGTCTAGCTAAAAGGAACATTATATTTTTCATATTTCCATTTTTTTGAATAAAATGGGTATGAGACCGTTACACCATTTTTTGGTCATCTAACCTATTATCATTAGATGGACCCAAGTACACCATATAAGACCAATTTTACCCTAAGTAAAATTGCTTTCACTATGTAAAATAACTTAATAAACCACATTTATTAGGTTGTTTATGGTCTAAACAGGAAACCCCAAAAGGAAATATTAAACAAACCTATTTTGTTTGATTTTCCTCATGGAATAATTAATTAAACCATAATTTAATTATTATTCCTAGTCATGTTTAACTCAAAATAAAGAAATTAATGAGATAAACCTTTATTTATCTTATTATTTTCTAGGAATAATTATTTAAATCTTATTTAGATAATATTCCTTGTTAAATATGACCAAATCACCCACAAATAATTAAATAAATCATTATTTATTTGATTATCCTTCAACCACTTCCTTAAAATTATAAATAAATCATTTATTTATTTATTATTTACAAATAAAGGGATTTGACCCAAGTCAAATACCTTTTCCCTCCAACAAATATAATAAAATATTCCATAAAAGGTGGATCTAGATTTGGTTAATGTTATTTTAATCATGCACCAAGATCTAGAATGACCCAATATTTTGTTATAAATAGGAGGGCTTTTCCTACCATTCTTCACCTTTTGTTGCCTATTAGATCACTCTGGATCTAAACTCTTGGTCTGACTTTGAGCCATTATCATTTTCATATTTTCCATTATTTGCTGTGTGAGCTCCCTTTGAGTTCTATCTTTGTCTGGGTTTTCTACACCAACAGGAGAGAGAAATGCTAGATCTGAAGTGCTGAGGACTTCCAAGAACCCATCCCATTGAGGAGAATTGGAAACATCTTCTTGTTTTCCTCCCGGGTGCCCTTAATACAAAAAATTCTTTCAAAAATTGTTCTTGTCTTGTCTATTGGATATATGGAGCAAACCCTTCTTTTTCTTGCTCAATGTCTTTCTATGCACATAGGTAGTTTTGTGACTCTTGCTCTTGATTGATATTTACGAATGCGAAATAGTAATTGACGACCATATTTGATGTTAGGGCTATTAGTTATGCGTAGCTAAAGTGGTCTTTTCATACACTTTGACAAAGTTCATACTAACAATTGGCGACTCCACGGGTTTCCATGTACGGCTGGCATCATTTTCAGCATTCCTGCATATCCGGCTACTTAGGACCTCAGGTAACGGACATTAGCCGCAACTAAGACGACAACTTTCCACAAATACGCCAAGGACAACCAGAGTTGGAGGTCGCACTTTTCAGCCCAAAAACTGTGACCTGGACTCCAGGTCGCACTTTTCAGCCCCTTTTCTGCGACCTGAACAGGAAAACAGGTCAGAACCTGCGACCTGTGCTTTTTTCCGCTGTTTTTCTGCAATTTTTCTGGGTTTTGCTGAAGCTTCTGTCAGGGTTTTCCAGCCTCTGTCTCCACCCGTTTGGACCTGTTTCTGATCTGTTTTTCTCATCTAAGTGGGAACCTAGCCCCCTAGGGCTTCAGTACCCTCCACTTTTGGTGGAAGAGTTTTAGCTGTTTCAGGTGTCTGTTTTTTCAGAGTTTCAGCCTTCCCTTTTTCAGATCTGATACCTCATTCTCAGATCCCTTTAAATCAGCTCTTCTTCCTTTCAAATCACCTCTTGTAGTTTTGTTTGGACCTCCCTTTAGGACCTCCTCCCTGTCCTTTCCGCTTTTTGCTGATTTCATCCTTTTTTCCAGCCACCTTGCCTCTGCCTCTTGGCTGTGATCTGCACCTCTTTTCAGCAGCTTTCTCCTTTAGATCCCTGTCCCTTTCGACCCTAGATCTATTGGCCTCTTTTTATTGTGTTTGGACTATATTTTTTCCCTCTTTTAGATTAGTTTTGAGAGACCTGCCTTTTTGGGTTAAATCGATGCACTAGTAGCTGTTAATTTTCTGTTATTTCAGCATTATATATTGTTCTCTGCAGATTTATTTTCAGTTACGCAGCACACTTTTTCTCTTGCTCTCAAAATGAAAAGGGTTTAAAAATTAAAATTAACGCATGCCACACACTCACCCTAAGCAAAGAAGAGCCTGGTTTACACCGCCAGGCAAAGACTTTAAAATCAATTGACACTGCACCTTTTTGCCCTTGTTTCGACATTGTAATCACTTGATTCTGCACCTCTCTGCCTTTGTCGGTCGTTCTTCTTCCCCTTGTGCCGTGTTTGTGTTGTCACCATTGTGCCCCCAAGGCGCACATCCCGGAGACTTCTTGGCCTTCACCCTCAGTTTCTGGTCGGTCGACCTACTCCTTCCCGTCGTCGATGAGTTAGTCCTCCTCCGAGTCCGCACTCCGACTCCTTTTCTGATTCATTGGGTTCTCCTTCTCCTTCCTGTTCTCCCCTTGTCACCTTCACTATGTCTGGTCCATGGCCTAATGCTAGCGGTAATCCCGGCCCTAATGCCGGGACTGCTACTAGCGGAACCACCATAGGAACTACCTCGGCTACGCCCTTGCTCCCCTTCATGGTAGGCCTCAGCCTCCCTGATTTGGACCGGTTGACAAATGACCCTATACACCATGACGCTAGTTGGCCTGCTATGCCGACAAAGCTCCCTTCTGACATCCCAAAGTTTGAAGGCCTTGCTGGAGAAGATCCTTCAAATCATGTTCGATCTTTTCACATGTGGTGTTCATCTACCTCCATTACCGATGACTCTGTCCATCTTCGGTTGTTCCAACGAACGCTTACAGGCGCGGCTTCTAAGTGGTATGTTGATCAGCCCACTTCCTCTCATACCACCTTTGCGACTCTTGCCCAGGCTTTTTTATCTTACTTCCAGCTTCCCCTTCGTTATGACACTGGTATCGAACTTTTGACTTCTTTCTGTCAATCATCTGCGACCCGCCTATCCGATCATGTCCAGGAATGGCGGAGATGAAAGAGCCTATGTCAATCCCCTACTTTCGAAGACCGTGTCTACATGGACTGGTTCCTTAGATCTCTATTGCCTCCTATCGGGAAAGATGTTGCGTCGCATTTTCCCCAAACCGAAGAAGCCGCCCTCCAACTGGCGTTAAAATATGACTTGATCTACTCTTAGACAGGTTATGTTTATACCGTTCTACCTGATCTCCCCAGACCCGATGGTGTCAACGCATAGGGGGCACCTCATGCCGCCGACGGTATTGTTGGAGCTCTCTCTCATCCTTATGCCCAACCTCCCATGGGTTATGGTTTTCCTGGGGGAGGGGGCAGCACCTCCCGCACTTGTCCCCCTCCTGGTAGCACGTATCCAGGATACAACATACCTCCTCTTTTGGCCCAACCTCCTGCTCACCATACTGTTACCCAACCCCCTTATTATTCGTATCCGCAGTTTGGTGCCCCAGCTCCTCCAGCATCAACACCTCCGCCTCCCTTGCCTTCTCAACCCCTGCAATAGCAGTCACCGCCCCCTCAAGCGCAGGTGGATGCACAGTAGGGATTTGTGGCTACCCAACCACCTGACGGACAGGTGGCCACTCAACCTTCCCCTTCTAGTTCTTGCAATTACCAGATCCTCATGATGAACTCTGCTCCACCTCCAACCGTCGACCTTAACCTTCAAACTCGGGCCCCTTAGTACCCCAAGCCTCCCACTCCGTCTGTCCCCGAGTCACCTTCTTCAGGTTCTACAAAGCCTCTTTCAACATCCAATGGTCCCTTGCCTATCCCTCAACCCAACTTTGAGGTTCATACCAAGATTCCTAAAGGACCATTACGCCGAAATGCTGCTTCTAGTCGAGCTGCTCAGTCATATAGCATAGTAGATGATTTGGCGCAGTCTCCTGCTGCCATTTCTACATTGGAACTCCTCCAGTCGTGCCCTTCTCAAAATAAGGCTCTACTATCTGCCCTGGGCGCTGTAGATCCTGCTGCTGACCAATTGATTGTTTTTGACGCCCATCAATCAGAACATCCTCCTCTTCCTGCTTCCGTGGCTTTCCAAATCCCAGTCAAAATCCGGAACGCTAACATTTCTCGGTGTATCATTGATGAGGGGGCATCCACCTGTGTGATGTCTGCTTCGGTTTGGAAACAAATCAGTTCTCCTGAGTTGGCCCCTTCCACGATCACCCTTCGAGCGTGGGATGGCCACGCCTCCCAGCCCATTGGCCTATTCCGTAATTGTCCTATCACTCTTGCGGGCAAGACTGTTTGCGTTGACGTTGAATTCATCGATGCCCCTCTAGATTACAACATTCTCTTAGGGCGGAGCTACACCTATGCCATGTCTGCTGTCCCATCCACGATTTTCTGCAAGATGTCTTTCCCTCATAATGGAAATATAGTCACCATTGACCAGTTGACATATCATGAGCCAGAATCTCAGACCTCCCCTGAGACGACCATCTCTCCTGTAGCCAATAAGCAAACAGTCGATTCCTTGACCAGTGTCTCTCCCGGCATCTACAAAGACTCCTCTTTGCTTGGCACCTTCCCTGGTCTTCCTCCTCCTCCTATCTCCGACCCCAGCTCATCGAATGTTTGCATGATGCAATCGTCTTGGGCTGCTCTCAAGTAACCTGCTTCGGCTAGTCAGCAACCGCGCTCTCCGCAACCTTCTCCTAGCCCTTCACCTGTAGTTGGTATTCATGAGCCTCTTTACCCTCCTCGAACGGTTTCTCCAAGCCTTCGCCATTTAGGAGCCGTCCCACCTGGCCATTACCCCTCCAGTCAGATACCATTCCTAGCTCCCCCACCAGGAGTGTCCACGGTACCGGTCATGGCCACCCTCTCTCTTCCTAACCTGACCCTTGGGATTCCCGTCTGGTACCATGATCCTCTAGTTGCAACCCTACCTGGTCAACCCAAACCTTATATTGCTTTGACCCCGGTTCAACCGGTCCCCGTGACTTCTCCCGCTGCAACAGTGCCTCAGTCACCTCAACAGGAACCACCTCCTGTTGCGACCGCTTCGGGTAAGAAGGGAAAAGCTCGCAAGGGGGCATCAAAGGACAAGGCTGCCCCGACAAACCCTGCCCCTCCTCGGCCTCCAAAGCATACCATCCAGTGTGCTTTGTGTGATGTTGTCGGTCACGCCACCCATACCTGTCCTGAATTGCTTCATCTCAAGCCCATGGTTAATGTCGCGTTCCCTGAGTCCATGGTCCCAGAAGCCTCTGTTCCTTCCGCGACCGCGACCAAGAACCCAAAGACTATTCACACCAACCACCCCTGTGCTTTGTGTGATCTCCATGGCCATTACACCCACCTTTGTCCCCGCCTCGAGGACTTCTGCACCTCTCTAGCCGCGGTCCGCCAATTCGAGGCCAAGCGCAATGAGTCCACCTCTCCCCTATTTGCGCATTTTTCTTTGGCAAAAATACCAGACATGACTGCTCCCATTGACATTCCCCCTCCTGATGTCGAGATGTCGGAGCCTTCGTCCAGCATTTTCTACCTATCATCATCCATGAGACCCTCGGGGAACATTCCATCTCAATCTTCCCCTGTTGTTTCGCTTGACCTTCCTTTAGCGATCACCTTGGGCTCAACATCGGTAGATCCTTTATCTTCTTACTCTTCTGTCACCCCTTGTGATGACGCGCATGTGACCCTCTCTTCTCATGATGATGATTCAGGTAGCTTCGCCACGTCAGGTGGTCTTTCTTCCACCAGTCACCCCATCTTCTATCACGATGATGACATTATGGAAAAAATCCCCACCCCTGACTTTCTCTATTCCCCTTTACATCAAACCCATGCGTTTACACCACATACCCCTTGTGGCCATTACATTGAAACCCAATGTTTGGGTAAGGGGGCACCCACATTCGAGAGACCAAGAGAAGCAATTCTCCACAACTCTCCTAGTGTATCTGGTTGTGCCGACTTTAGTACCATTATTCTTCCACATTTAGAAGAACCTCTAGAGTCCCATATCACTTCAGATCACTCTAAGGATGATACCCCTTATCATTCCTTCATCTTACATCAGCAACTCCATCTCTTAGACATTGTTGTTGACCAACCTATAGCTTTTCTATGAGAGCATCAGTTCATTATCTCCAACTCCTCTCTTTGGGATAGTGACACTAGGTATGCCAACCCAGAAACTTAAAGTCCATTTTCTTCCTATATGCAGTACCAAAAGAGATTGGTAATCCTCCATTCCCTTTCTCAAAACTGCATAACCATAACGAAAACAAATGGCGCACCACATCATTAAAATGTGTTTAGATTCCCCCTTTTCTAAATACATTTTGGCATGACCACACCATGCTTGGGGGCACCTATGCCCCTCAACCATAACCCTCCTCAAAATCGAATTTCTTCACTTGCAACACTCATACTAAGGGCACCATTTGGCCTCCATACTTATCTATGCTCGTGTTGATGTTCGTCATGAGTTACCATCTTGTACTCATGTTTTCATGGTCCCCCATTGGACCTTTACTATGTGGCAGCACCATCAAGTTGCCCTTGTTTAGAGCATCCAAGTTGAGTCATCATCACATTCATGGAGTCTATCCCGAGTCCCTTTGTACCTCGCCATAGTCCTCCATCCTTCATTACTTGGTCCCTCTCTTGTGTCGCACATTATGGCCTTCAATCCCACTGTCCCCTATCCCTCATGATATTGTGTCAGTCGCTGCCATGTCATTCATGCCCTTTATGCTCTAACAAGGGAAGTCGTCCATTCGCTACTCAGTCCCCTCCATTTCATCATCATCATTGGTATTAGTCTGTCAGTCGCTCTACTATTTTCTCTCGTGCCTTAGTTGAGGATCTCTCATTGCCTCACCTATGGCGGACCTCCTTCTATCGACATCAGCTCCTTCATTCCAGAAGACAGGTCTAGAGGGCGGTGTACCTTGGTTCCAGCTTCCACTCTTGTTCGGTGCCTCGGATCAGGCAAAGGGATCTCTCCTTCCCCTTTGACTTGATTGTTTCTCCACTCCAGCTCCTTTTAGCATGCTCGAGATCCATATACTTGATGGTTCAGTGATGCAGCAACAACTCTTGGTGATTCCCGGGTTTGTGTGAGATGTCTCAACCCTCATGAGGGGGTGGCCCTACAGGTAGCCCCCCACATGCCCAGATGACCTCTTCCTTGCAGCCTTCGATGCAGCTCCATATATTTGATGATGTTGGCCTTAGCCACTTGCAGCGCCTCTTTGATTTGCATGTATCAGTCAGATTTTGCGAGCCCTTCCCCATTTTCAGGGGGCATTTGGGTTGTATTTGTATCTCATGTACTCAGATATTATTGTATAAGTCCTGGCTGTTATCCCAGGCACAGCATGTATGTGGGATTCCTCATTGTATTTTTATCTGGCTCATGTTTATGCCGGTTGTACTTTATGGTTCGGTCCCTTGTTTACTGGACACACTATTATTTTGTACTTTGTCTCGGCGGGCATAGGTATGCCTCCCCCGCCGCCTTTAGCACAGGTACCCTCTCATAAAAAGAGACTTGTTGCACCTGCAAGTCTCGTCTCCTCAGGGTCTGGTTCTTCAGCACATTAGTCTACCTTACATTTCTCTCTCTGACTTCCCTTTTGATGTCTGGTGATTGAGTTCTTACAACGTACTTCGGTCATACGATTTGCTCCTAACACTCGCATGCTGGGGGGCAATCTGTTACACCATTTTTTGGTCATATAACCTACTATCATTAGATGGACCCAAGTACACCATGTAAGACCAATTTTACCCTAAGTAAAATTGCTTTCACTATGTAAAATAACTTAATAAAACACATTTATTAGGTTGTTTATGGTCTTAACAGGAAACCCCAAAAGGAAATATTAAACAAACCTATATTTGTTTGATTTTCCTCAAGGAATAATTAATTAAACAATAATTTAATTATTATTCCTGGTCATGTTTAACCCAAAACAAAGAAATTAATTAGATAAATACTTATTTATCTTATTATTTTCTAGGAATAATTGTTTAAATCTTATTTAAATAATATTCCTTGTTAAATATGACTAAATCACCCATAAATAATTAAATAAATCATTATTTATTTGATTATCTTTTAACCACCTCCTTAAAATGATAAAAAAATCATTTATTTATTTATTATTCACAAATAAAGGGATTTGACCCAAGTCAAATACTTTTTCCCTCCAACAAATATAATAAAATATTCCATAAAAGGTGGATCTAGATTTGGTTAAAGTTATTTTAATCATGCACCAAGATCTAGAATGACCCAATATTTTGTTATAAATAGGAGGGTTTTTTCTACCATTCTTCACCTTTTGTTGCCTATTAGATCACTCTGGATCTATACACTTGGTCACATTTTTCTACATTATTTGCTGTGTGAGCTCCCTTTGAGTTCTATCTTTGTATGGGTTTTCTACACCAACAAGAGAGAGAGATTCTAGATCTGAAGTGCTGAGGACTTCCAAGAACCCATCCCATTGAGGAGAATTGGAAACATCTTCTTGTTTTCCTCCCAGGTGCCATTAATACAAAAAATTCTTTCAAAAATTGTTCTTGTCTTGTCTATTGGATATATGGAGCAAACCCTTCTTTTTACTGCTTAATGTCTTTCTATGCATAGATCTGATTTTTATTTCTTTGTCTTGATCCTTCAAGCACAGAATCTGAAGAAGGCTGGCAGCCATATTTGATGTTAGGGCTATTGGTTATGCGTAGCTAAAGTGGTCTTTTTTCGTACCTTCGAATCAAGATTCAACTATGAGAGACACTGCTCCCTTAGATGGAGAAATAACACTCCTTGTGTGAAAGGAGAGTGAATAAGCAGCAGAATTAAGCACCTAAGGGTGTGAATGTGATTGGGATCACATTGATTTAGTCCTCTTTGACTAAGTCAACAACGCTGTCCAAGAGGAGTGATCTCCATGACAAGGCAGCGCAGTTTTAGAGGAGGCCCCACTTGCATGAGCTAGGTGGCAAGTGTGGATTGGACCCATGGTGAGAGGAGTACATTTTCTTTATAAGGAGGAGATGGCAACCCATTTTTCATTATGCTTTGGTTTATCCTTTTCGTATGGTCTACTTAGACTTGCATACCCGGGGCTGTTTAGCAGGGTTGCAGTGATCTTGAGCACAAGGGTGTTCCCGGTCGGGAATCCCTACCTCATCCTCAAGGAAGGAGAGGTTTTTTGAGCTCCATTTCCTCATT
Organism: Pinus albicaulis; assembly: GCA_034641835.2. Classification (NCBI taxonomy): domain Eukaryota; kingdom Viridiplantae; phylum Streptophyta; class Pinopsida; order Pinales; family Pinaceae; genus Pinus; species Pinus albicaulis. The sequence goes on from CM076572.1 coordinate 595,377,045, forward strand.
CTGGAATTTAGCCAAGCTTCCTCTTACAGCTGCAATGTTTTCCTGTTGGGCAGAAAACATTATGTTGCTGGGTGCAGCAACAGAGGAACTCATAGAGTCATTCTTTGGATTGTTCTTCAGCAGAGAGCTTGTCTATTCATTGGAGGAGCAGCAGAGGAGACTCCCAGGTAGAATTTCAGATCTTTGGCACCAGGCCAACCATTCACCATCACTCACAGCGCAGTCTAGGGCTAGAACTGCGTTATTTTATGTAGGCAGTGTTGGGAGAATTCATTGAGCTCATTAAGAGGATTGTTCTTGAGTAGAGGGATCAGCCTTCTACTAAGGAGCACCATTGGAGGAAGGCAATCCCTATTTCAGATCTTCCATATCCTCATTATAGGTATTCAGCATTGCAGTGACAAATTAACCCTAGCAGTTAATTATCACATTGTATTTTTATCCGGCATTTCTAGTAATCTCACATGGATTGGCTAGAAATCTTGTATTAGAGCCCATCTTTACATTTTTGGGAATTTATTTGTATCCTTCAACCTCATTACCATTTTGTATGTATTCAGTAGCTGCTACTCTCATAGATACTGTGCAGTCATAGCTTTCTGGCATTTTGTGCAGTTGCAGCATCTCATGTATTTCATAGTTTGATCATTGGAGATTGGTTCCAATAGCTTGAGTGGCTTGTCCCTCATGATTTTCTTGTGTATTATTGCTGAGATAATAATATAATGTTGGTTGCATCACATTCCCTCTATTTCCATGTTCAGATTTGCAGAGTTTCATGATTATACTCGTATGTTGCTGTATCTCACTCTTTGAGCACTTCTCTGAGATACCAAAGGGTGGGAGATCTGTTTAACCTCCCTTGAGGGATTTCTTTGAGTTCAACTTCTGGAGGTGTTATGTATGATGTATTGAATAAGGGATCCAAGTCCCCTTTCATCTTATTTTTGCATCATCTTCCTTATACAGCGTCCCCTTGGACCCTATTGCAGAAAATCCTGAAAAAGGGATATTACAGATTCAACGAAAAGAGTGGGCTAGGTCTGTACTCTTGTCTCCTCTACCCGATTTGGTGGTTAGTCTTTTATCCTAGTCCCATGGGATCTCCTTTACTGGATATTAGCTTTTGGGTTGGCACTACATAGGAAATTTCGATTTTGGTTGCATGATCCCACTTCCCGACACCATATACATCACTCCCCTCTACTAATTTTAACCCCAATTATCACTTTGCCCATCTGGGTCCACATTTTTCCATTAGGTCCACAAAGGGTTAGCCTCGCACTCCCCTTGCCCATACGTTCGGTCAGGCCTAAAACGATGCCATGGAGGTTAATGCAGCTAAAAATAAAAGAAAACACATAATTTTTCCACTTTCAACAGGAAATGTACCAAAAAATGAAAAATATGGTTGGGACATACAAATTTAGCACGTGGAAAAAGACAAATGTGAAATCTACCCCTTATCTATGGCCATCACCCTCTTTCCTATGGGCCCTACATGAGCCCCCTTCACATTAAGGAACTCATGATTTTCCCAACCCTTAGTGGGGAATGAACTGCCCCACCTTAAAGGGGGTATCTATTGTTGTATCCTACACATCATGTTCTCATCCCCTAGAGCCCTAAGCAGTTATTAGGGGTATAAAAATAAAGTCTCGGGTAACTCATGTACCACTTTTTCTCACTCCTACACTCATATACCCAAGTGTGGGATTCCCCTATTATAGTTACCCTTGTGCCATGACATGTGCCTTGGAGATTTCCCTTGATACCCACTCCATTCCAAAATTATATCACATGCCACCTACCACTTGAAGGATGTACCATGGACATGTCACCCCCTTTAAAGGATAAAACCACCTAATAGGGTCCTTGGTTAACCCCATTATTGAGCTTGGAGACACCTCTACATGCCAAAGCCTACTTTGGAAGAGCATGCCACTATGAAGTGTCCATTTGACTCCATGATTTGTAAGCTATTTTACTTGATTACTCTAATGATTTGTTGTACTAGAGTACAAGGGGATGCATTAGATCTTATGCAAGATTGCAGGTGGGTCTCCATTTGGGGTTTGGTCTCCTTATACAGGGTCCAAGACCTCCATAAGGTCACATTGGAACTTGTACGATGAGTGTTGAGAGTCGTGGATCTCCACCATAGAAGAAAGCACTTCATGGATTCCCAACACCATTCATTGATTGCTTGTATTCCACCTTTTGGATGAGGATGATGCTCCTGGACCACCTTGCCTAACCGACTTCACACTTACATGGCACAATTGCAAGATGTTCCAGGGCCCATATGAGGATGTGTCTCAGATAGAGGGGGGGATAATTTCATCATTCTAGCCCTTACGGATGGTATACAGGCATTATCGATCCACTTAGAGACCCATAAGGATATCATTGTGCCCCCATGAATCAAGGGTACATGAGAACAAACTATTTTCATACAGAGATTATTTGTGAAATTCATAGGATATTTCACCTTTCAAAGAAAGGATAGATGGGAGAGCTATCTGGCCCTTCTGAGACTCTACCTATGGAAATAAAAAGTAATCACAAGATCCGATCAATGAAAGTATTTGTTTCTTGCAAAGTATTCATTGATCCAACTTTAATGTGTGAATAGGCAAGTATACATATTACTTGCCAAATGAGGTATGATGGTTTGAAGATGAACTAATAAATTTTGTTCTTGTTTAAACCTGTTTGGGAAAAGATAGCTTATAAAAATTTACTGTTTAAAGGAGCAGAATCTGAAAATATGCAGCAAAATTATACAGTATGATAGCAAATAATTGTTTAAGCAGTTCACCCCTCTCTTGGGCTACCTCCGCTGGGTCCAAAAGCCTCTAATTAGGATTTTTCCTCTTTGATTAAATGCTCAAAATGTGAATGCAACTGTATAGAAGCCTCAAATGGAAAAATGCACTGCAAAGATATATTTATAAGGCTCAAATCAGTAGAAAATGACTAAATAAACACCTCCATTGGATGAAAGTAGTCCAAAACAACTCTTCTTCCCTTAGGCCCTAGTGGCTCCACGACCAAAAACGCTGGTAAATTCTCTATTAGAGTGCCTAGATGGCTCTGCAAACACTTCCAACAGCTTTATAATGCTTTCTACACCCAAAATAAAAAAAAATTCGTATCAAAAGGCCTCTCCTAGCCAAAGTTATGGCTAACTGAAATTTGCCCTTCAAAAGCTCCACTAATTGTGGAGAATTGGAGTTAACTCTAGTTAAAAATGGCAACTGAACCAAATTTGGTGGGCGTGCTTCAAAACTGTTGGCAACATTAAATGTGATTGTTTTAATAAACCCCGCGTTCACATGCCAACCCGCCACGTTTTATTGTAAAAAAACGGTTTTGAAAACCGTGGCAAATAAACCCGCTGGAGGTTAAGTTCGGTTCACATGACAAATGGTTTTATATTAAAGGTTAACATAGCCGTTTCATTTTAATCCGCTCCACCTTAACGTAACCAAGCACGTGTTTTTGACACGTAAACCAACCATGTGCCCTTTAATAAATAACCCAAACTTTATGTTTGTGGGTTTTAAACCGTTTTTTCATATTTCAAATTTGAAACTTTAAAAACATAATAATATATGGCTTAAACCTTTTTAAACCATACGTTGAACTTTGAAAGTGAATATCATTTGGGTTTAACATATATGTGGTTTAGTTTTTAAATTTTAATAAGGTTTAATTAAAAATTGTTTTTAATAATTAATTAAAATATATAATTAATAATATAATATATGATTTAATAAAAAACCATATAAATATTAAAACTATATAATTTAATTAATTTATTAAACTTTAATGAAAAATAAAATTATCCCAACACATATATTAAAAAATTCCTTTTCCAAAATTGAAGGTTATTGGGCAAATTCAAACTGCAATATCTCCTCCATACGGCAACGTATTTGAGTGCCGTTTGCGGCATTGGGATCGTATCACCGAGCTCTTTCCAGTCGATTGTTTCGGAGAAATTCTAAGCAACTTCATTTTTGAGCATTTTTCTTCAAGAGACTTGATCTCCTGATCACCACACCCACTTGGGGACACCACATTTGATTTTACTGGATATCAAGGGGACACCCCCTTCATCGCTATGTTTGGAGCCTATTCACTCATATTGGCACACTTTGGACTCTAATAGGCCTCTTCAATGGCCCAACGACTCATTGTATCTACTATTTTCCCCTCTTAAGAGACTTATCTTTGTATTATGGAGCTATCTTGGTGGGATTGTCACCAAGTTTTTTTATTCTTATACATTATTTTATTTTTAAGGTGAATTATTAGGCTAATAAGATATTTGAATCCCCTTATGTATTCTATAATTTTATGAGAGACTCATTCAATTCTCTCATCACATTTTTGGATTGGTGATTCGGATCTTGGTTGAAATGGACCTCTTGCTGCAACTTTGCTGATAACTTCTGCTATAGGTGATGAAATCAAATTCTGTCAAAGACCCATTTGAGGTATTGAATATATATTTCCAGTGATATAAGACACTTGAGATTTGATGACCTATGGGGTGAGAAAAAAATTCCACAAACTCATAGGACGTGCAGTGGCGCAGTGTTCCACACAGGTGTAACTTCAACTGCTCATATCTCTCAAACCGGGAAACGAAATAAAATTCTGTAAAAAATCCATTTAATATAATAAAAAATTATTTCAAATTAGATACTTTTCAATCTCTAATATGATATATGGAGACCGTGGAGCTTGCATGAAGTTTACTGAAGATTACTACAAAGCATTGAAAAGATAAAATGGTCATAAACTAGCTAGGGCGATAGTAACTTATCTCTGAGAAGAGATGTGGCGGTTACATGCCTCTGAACTATGTTACGAGGAGGCTCAAGGGCATTTTTGTTATTGAAAAATAAGAGAAAACCCTAAACAACCAAAAATCTAACCCGAGGAGTTGTAACACCAAGAGTTTATGGGCCTCGCTGGGGTTATTTGGGCAGCCAACTTCCTGGGGTCATAGCTTGGTCATAGTATATATGTTTGGCGTGTATGATACCTTGTTGGAAATATCTATCGAAGGACTACATTGTATAGGGCCTCAAAATGGATCCAGAATTTCAAGACCCAAAAATCTGCTAAAAATAGTAAATAAGAAAACTGATGAAATTGACTAGTGGAATAGGCGGGTGGCCACCAATATCCACCTTGATCATTCCTCCCCCCTTAGGAAGCAATGGTCCCCATTGTGTGCAAAGCCTCCATGAGGTAGGGAAATTTCTGTTGAACCTAGTCCCTAGTGAACCACTTTCCCTGGTGAAGGAGTTGGCCTACTTTGAAGTGGGCGTAGCTTGCAATGGGGTCCAGAGAGGCGCTCCTTCTGAAAATATAACCAAAATGTGTCACCCACTTGGAAATTGTGTGGCACTCTATGTTTATCCAAAGTGCTACTTGCACTTGGAATTGGATTTCTCCAAGATGTCCTGGACTTGATAGCGGATATCAGAGAGTACACATGTTGATTATGTGTATGTGGTTGCATGAGGTATGGAAAAATCATGCAGCGACATGCCTAGAGTCAGATCAATGGAGTTCTTGACCTGACAGTGTAGAGGAATCTCTATAGGTGAGGAGAAAAAGTCCTTGTATTCCTCCAAAAATTTGTCCATTTGTTGCTTCAGTGTTGGGGAGCCCTGTTTGAATGTTGTGGCCATAATCTTCTTCTTTCCCTGTGGTAAAGTTGTAATGAAAAAATTTTTCCTGGTTTGGGAAATAATCTTACTGCATTTCTTTGTATTAATCAAAGAGATGTCAGGAGGTGGTACTACCTCCGGTATCTGTACAAATTATTTTCCAAAGTAATAATAACAAAACGAGGTCTAGAATCATACACATCATGTTGCTTCCACAAGTATGGTTGGCCCAATAATACATCAGACACATCAAGAGGATAAACATCACATAATACCTCATTCGTGAAGGGCTTGATGTTGAACGGAAGGTGACACAATTGGTTGACGCAAATATATCTTCCTTTGTTAAGCCACCCAATGGTATACGGACGTGGGTGTGCTGTGATCGATAGGTCAAGCTGCTTCACGACCTCTGCCGAAATGAGGTTCTTTTGGATTCCGCTATCGACAAGGAATTGCAGTGGAGAACCCTTCACCCACATCTACGAATGGAAAAGGTACTCCCCCTCCTCTGGATCCTTGGGATCCTCCCTCTAGAGCTTGGTGGTGGCAGCAATGGCACTAGGGTCCGCATCAATGATATACTTCCATTTGTCATTCCTCTTGTCTGGTTTTGACTCAGAATCAGAACATGCATCTGATTCATATTCCTTTATTTTGACGACCAATGACTATTTGGTCCGACAATCGCTTGTGTTGTGAGTGGAGCTGTTATGAAATTCACACCACTTCCCTGTGCCCTTCTTTGGATTTTTGGTGTTGCTCTGAGTCGCCCTGCTTTGCCTTTGCCCCTTGTTCTATGGTTCGGGGATGCCTTTCCCTGGCTTTGGATTCACAAATCCAATGTCTCACTTCTTCTTCTTAAATTTCTGCTTGATCTTGGTGGCATATCGATATGCCATGCCAAGCGAGGTAATGTCAAGGAACTCCATTTCCTCCTAAATGTATCTGTGCAAACGACTGCGGTATTTTAGGACCAAATGTCTCTCTGAATATTTAATACCCAACTTTATGCACAGGGTATGGAACAAATTCGTCAACCCATGCACATATTAATCCCTTTGTTGCCGTAGAGTGGTCCATTGAATGTAATTGTCCTCATAGCTCCCCATGGGGTAATATTTTTCCTTCATGCCGTCTCGGAACAAATTCCAAGTGGGTGCGACCAAGTACAGAGAGGGTTCCCTCTCGTCCTTTTTCTCACAGTAGGTTTCCCACCAGTATTTAACATGGGGGGAAGCTTTGAGGAGTGAAAAAGTAATATTTTCTTGGTCAGAGAAATCATGGATCGAAAAATACCCTCCCAACAAGTTCAACCATCTACCTACGACGTTTGCATTTATCTGGCCTTCAAATACAAGAATGTTGAAGTTGACTTGTACCTTGAAAGGAGTGGTGCCTCCAGAGTGGCTACTGGATGCAAATGCACAGCAAGTGGGTAGTCGTTGAAGGATCTAGGAAAATTTATCCATCATCACGTTTCTTTATTTCTCGAGGGCCTCCTCGAGAAATATTTTGATAGTATGTCTTGTTCTCTCGTATTTCTTCTCTTCCACCATGGGAGGCCGTTAGGGTTTACAAGGCTAATATTGCAAAGGTTCAACCAGATCGAGCCCTAAATCCTTATAATTCGACCTCATTGGGGACATGAAAATAAATATCAAGAAAGAGAAGACCACTCTGATACCACTGATCCGGATCTTGGTTGAAATGGCCATCTTGCTGCAACTTTGCTGATAACTTTTGTTATAGGTGATGAAATAAAATTCCATCAAAGACCCATTTGAAGTATTGAATAGATATTTCTAGTGATATAAGACACTTGAAATTTAATGACCTGTGGGGTGAGAAAATGATTCCACAAACTCATAGGACATGCAGCAACGTAGTGTTCCAAACAAGTGTAACTTCAACTGCTCATATATCTCAACTGGGAAACGAAATCAAATTCCGTAAAAAAACCCATTTGAGATAGTAATATTTTTTTTCAAATGAGATAATTTTCACTCTCTAATATGATCTGTGGAGACCATGGAACTTGCGTGAAGTTTACTGAATATTACTACAAAACATTGAAAAGACAGAATGGATATAAACTAGCTAGGGTGATGGTATCTTATCTCTGAGAAGAGATGTGGTGGCTACATGCCTCTGAACTATGTTACAATGAGGCTCAAGGGCCTTTTTATTATTGAAAAATAAAATAAAAACCTAAAAAACCAAAACCCTAACTCGAAGAGTTGTAACACCAAGAGTTTATGGGCCTCGTTGGGGTTAGTTGGGAAACCAACTTCCCCAGGTCGTAACTTGGTCATAGTATCTCTGTTTGGCACTTATGATAACTCATTGGAAATATGTCTACGAGGAATATTCCATATAGCACCTCAAAACAGATCCAGAAGTTCAGGACTCGAAAAAATGCTAAAAATAATAAATAAGAAAACTGATGAAACTAACTAGTGGAATAGGCAGGTGGCCACCAATATCCACCTGGATCGATTGGACTATCTCTTCTTGAGAATTTTGGCTAGCCTTTTGATGGATGAATTGGATTTAGAAATGAATTTTGATGTTTGGAAAGGCTATCTTGTCTTGGAGCTTCAATTTTTTTTCACATTGATGGTTGGAGGATTTTCACTATACTTGGAAGTGTCATTTTCATGTTCTTCTTTACATGTATTGTCACTTGTGTAATGTATGAATGTTTTCGCTCATGAAGCTAGTGCAACTCCCTTTAAGAAATTTTATTTTTTTTAAACTTGTCTTTGTGAGGGACTTTCATAGTTTCATGCAAAAGTATGGTGAACAAATGTCCTAGAGACATATGATTGTTCATTATTACCTTGATAAGTCATCAATTGTAGCATCAAATAAGTATAAAATTTCCTAGTGACCTTTTTTCTACCTCTAGAGCTATGTGAGGTTGCTAAAAGACTCCTTGATTGGATATAAGACATCCCTAAACAATTATTTTCATTGACTCCATTCTCCCACTTGCATAGGAACTGTTCTAATGACCTCGCGACACTCTGGTCATCATTGACTGCCTAACATGCCCATACCAGAGCCTCCTCTCCCATAACTCTCTTCCATAATATATGTCATGATTAAGCCTAGGCCCTGTTACGACTCAAACTAACAAGGGACCTAAAACGGGTTCGTAGAGGGCAACTGATAGACTAAGGGAAACATTGGAGGCCTAACCCACTATCACTACAACTAAGACTCCTTTCTCTTTACGAAATTTCACTGATGGGAGGAGTCTCGATGTTTTTATGGAAGCCACTTATAAAGGATATGTGAATGAATAGGTATGAAGTGATCCCAGAAACCCTTTCTCAAGGAGGAGGTGAAGAAATGGTGCTTGCTTGCTCTTTAAGCAAGGGAATTTCCTTCAAAGGGAGAGGGGGTCAATTTATGGAGAAGTATACAACTTGTAGAGGTACCTCTTGATCCCTAAAATCCTATATGAACTTGTTTTCTAAAATCGACCTTGATGATTAGACTTTGATAGGAAACGAGACCACATGGTACCAAGTGGACCTAGCCCAGGTTCAGGGATGGAATATAGAAACCAATGATGTTCCTATCCTGGAGAAGGTGAGGGGAGAGGATCAGACAAGAAATTTTGCTTCAAAAGGTCCAGTTGATCCTACTAGGTTCTAGCCTTAGGGATGCCTAGGCAAAACTTGGTCCTAGAGCTAGGGTTTGTGATTCTCAGAGATTCCACCGTTGGAATTGCCTCAAATTCATAGGAGAGGGAGGGGACCACCAAAATATTAGCCTTTAAGAGATATAATTTTTTCTTTGGGTGAATTCCCGAGAAATTGATGCCCTAGGTGACCTATAAGGGCTAGGCCTGGGAAAAGGGAAAAATGTAGGAAAGGAGGGGAAAATGACCACCATTTTGATGGACCAGTGTGTATTTCCCTTGGGGATATGGAGTGAATGATGATAATGATTAAGAATTCAGTTTCTTGATTAAGGAGGCTCGGAAAGTCAACTTTGTCCAATGTTAAGGGAAAAAGAAGAAAAATTTCCTTCAAGCATTTATACTTCATATACATAGTGAAAAATTATATAGAAAAAAAGATATCTAGAACATTTCATTCACAGAAAAATGGCCCATACATTAAATGAGCTAAATCGACACTTAATTTCACATTCCAATCATGCAGCAACTAGCCCTAATTATAGCGAAGTTCAACAATACGTAGCAACAAAAATATATCATTAAAATTGACTTAAAATGTTAGAGAGTATATCCAACCAGCATCACATTTTCAAAAAACGAAGCTCCAAGATAAAAATGGTCCAAATCCATACATCAAAATTCATCCATTTATCCAAAATAATCCTCCAAGAAGAAATGTGAAGTTCTCTAAAGATAGAGAGATCCCAAATGAAGTGATGATACAAATGAAAGTAGTTAAAATCAATTATACCCATTTTATGGGTTTGAATTTTCCTATGAGCTTACATTAGCCCATATTAATAAAATAATGTCCAAATAAAACCCCTATTAGTGATGCGGCCCACAAAACTAGCTCATAAATGGAAAGATAAGCCTCTAAGGAGGTCAAATAATAATATGTACATGTTTTGGGACCCTCCAAAGGAAAAATAATATCCATAAGTTCCATAATGATGAATAAAATCCTCAAAATGTGATGGAAAATGGGGTGGCCCCTTGTTCTCCAAGTAGTGGACCAGTGGTGCTCCTATTGGATGTGGGGGCACAAGAATGACCCCATGGGTCTCTATATGAGTCGAAGATGCATGTAGATCCCCTGAAAGGGCTCAAGTGATGGAATGAATGTTTACATGATATCATACAAGTCCTAGGACACATGCCAAGAGTGTGGGGCTCTTGTGGGGCCTGTTGGGCATAGTGTACCATGCACATCATTATCATCCCAAAATTGGATCGCTAGTAGTCTTTGAACATTGATGGGGATCCATGGAGTGTTTTATGCTATTGTGGAGGCCCATGGCTCTCTATGAACACCCTATATGTGCCAATGTAACCCTATAGGTGTTAGGACCCCATATAGGGAAACCAAACCCAAATGGAAACCACATGCAATCCTGTATAAGATCCAATGCTTCCCCTAGGCTTTCGGTACAACCAATCATTAGAGTAATCATGTAAAAGAGCTTAAAAATCATGGATAACAAAGTGGGAATGCCCTTTTGTAGTGGTATTTGGCATCTGCTAGTGTATCCATGCTCCAAAGGGGGTTATCCAAGTACATTATTGAGTCGTTTCAACTCTTAAATGGGATACTATGTCCAAGGTACATCCCTCCAATGGAGGTGGAAAGTGATAAATAAGTGAAATGTAGTAGAGAATGAGAGAGGAAATATTGGGCCACATATTGGAGCATAGGGGCATCCAGATAAGGGGAATCCCAAACCAAGGTATGTAATGTGTAGGAGGGAGAAATCGTGATACATGTAATTCCCCAGCCTCAATTTTTCCACCTTTCTTTATATGCCTTTTTCCTTTTTTGAATTTTTTTTAATTGATTTCTTGGGGCTCAAGGATAAGAGCATGATGTGTCAAATATAGTAGTAATTTCCCCTTTAAGGTAGGGTGGTTCATTTCCCTCTGGGGGTTGGCACAATCATGGGTTCCTGGATGAAAAAGGAGGCTCATTTAAGTCTTATGGAACCAGGTTGATGGCCATCGGTGTGGGGCAAAGCTCATGTATTGGATTTTGCCCATGTGCTAATTATTTTGTCTCAGCCATATTTTTCATTTTGTGGTACAATTCTAGAGATACATCAGTTTCAATATCGAGCTCCTCAAAAGAAAGAAAAAGGTATGTATTTTTTTTTCAAATTGCATACGTCTTGTTTGAAAAACTAGTTTGAAGTGAGTCCAAGGGCATATTGAAGCATATATATCAGTATTGGGTTCTAAAATGGCCCTTAAAAAGAATTCAACACCCATTAAGCCCTCATAAGGCTCTACTATGACTCATGAAGAGGAAGAAGTGCAACATGATGTATCAAAATTAGAAGACCAAGTGCACCAAATTTCCCTTTCGCAAAGACCAAAAAAAAATGAAATGGAAGTTTTGAAGAAAGGCATGGACGCTAAGATAGATGGTTTGCAGAAATACGTGGAAGATAATATGGATGGTTTGAAGAAAGGCATGGAAGCTAACTTGGATGGTTTGAAGAAATGTTGTTTAGGGCATCAAAATGGCTCCGAAAGTTCAGGACCCGAAAAACTGCTAAAAATAGTAAAATGTGTTATAATTAAGAAACTGAAAAATTGAGAGAAATAATGGTGGGGCACCAAGTGGAATAGGTGGGTGGCCACCAATATCAACCTGGATCATTCCTCCTCCTTAGGAATTAATGGTCCCCATTACGTTGAGTTCCTCCATGAGATGAGGAAACTTATGCTAAACTTGGTCCCTGGTGAACCACTTGCCTTGGTGCAGGAGTTGGCCAGCTTTGACAACCTGATACAGTTGGATCTTCTGCTGGCAAGTGTTCTTGATTTTCATGTCCATGATACAATATTTGGTGGCCTATTCCATGCATTTTGGGTTTAACTTTGTTGGTGTGAGTTGTTCTATAATGTCGGATGTGTCTAGTAGAGGTGGGAAGTAGGGCCGAAGGCGATCCACGTTGAATACTGGGTGCAGACCAAGGAATGGTGGAATACTGATCTCGAAGGAATTGTTCCCTACAACCTTGGTGATGGTGTATGGCCCATATAAGAGCAGGCGAAGCTTGCGGTGGGGTCCAATGAGGTGCTCCTTTTGAAAATGTAGGCACACTTTGTCGCCCACCTGGAAGTTGTGTGGCACCCAATGTTGATCATGTCGTTGCTTGTACTTAGCATTGGCTCTGTCCAATATGTCATGAACCTATTGGCAGATGTGTTGAATGTGCTCAATGAAGTTGTTTGCTTTTTCAGCTTCAGACTGGACATGAGCTGAATCAGCCTGAGTAGCCGCAATTGGCATGGCTACGTCAATAGGACATAGTGGCTAGAAACCCAGACCCACCTAAAATGATTCGTGGTATGTTAAGCTGTGGAGAGCTCGATTATAACTATGTTGTACATAGTGAAGGATCTCATCCCATGTGCGTGGATTCTTTGAATTGTACATGCGTAGAATGTGTACAATCATCTTGTTGACGACCTCTGTCTGGCCATCAGTTTAGGATGAAAAGTTGTGGAATTGGTGAGCTTGGTGTCTAGCATTGACCAGAGGTTGGACCAAAATGTGCTAAGGAACCTACTGTCTCGATATGAGATGATAGACTGTGGGATCCCAAAGTGCACCCACACTCGTTCAAAGAATAGTTTAGCAGTGGCTTCTACTGTGAAATTCTTCTTGTAGGCTGACATAATGGCCATCTTCGAGAATCTTTCGACGACCACGAAAACACAGTCATTTCCATGTTTAGTAGAAGGAAGGTCAGACATGTAATCCATGGAGATGGATTCCCAAGGTCGACTAGGGGTAGGTTGTGGAGTATAGAGGCCTTTCTTCTTGATGGTCGGTTTGGCAATGGCGCAAGCAGCCCAGGATCTAATGTACTTCCCAACATCATGTCGAAGGTTCGACCAATTGAAATACTTTTGCAGTACTACCACTGTTTTCGATTAGGGGAATTTTGAGGTCTAAAATGGGCCTCCTAAGGAAAATGTACAACCAAAATGCACTTTATGAGAACCAATCACATTTTAGGGGATGACATCATCCCCAATGGTTGAGGTGCCATTGCTTGAGTTAAAAGTACTTACTTATTACATTCTCAATGGTCGATAAAAACTCATAGTTAACCATGGTAGTGCTTTAAGTACTTTTAAAGTCATAAAGTAAAATACTAATAATAAATGTCATTTCACACTTTTTGAATAAAATATTATTATTGTCATTTCATATTTTTTGAAAGAAACAATGCATATCCTTACATAATCTTCATGTTTTTAAAACTTTTTCAATAAATATTTTCATATATATTTTTTTGAATTATATATTCATCTCATTTTATTTAATATTATAATTTCAAATTAATTATAATTTATTTTAACTTATTTAAGTACAAAGGACAAATGCATTAGTTTTACAATGATAATGACATTTTATTGAAAAGCTCATTATTATTTATAGTCACATCAATACAATTTTTTTATTAATTTTATTTTGGTACACCTTTTCAATTGAATTTAACCATGGTTACATGGATTGTGGTGAAAAAAGTAAAATGAAAATTCATAAATATTGTTTTATTGGTTTAGATATTATTTTATTATTTCTGTAGGAGGCCCATTTTAGACCTCAAAATTCCCCTAATGCCAACCCCATAATGCCCAATGTAAATTTTTGTAAATGTTCTATGCTTGATGCAACTTTACTTTTTATCCCCAATATCAGTTAGCAGTCACAGAAGCAATAAAGTAAAACAATGATAGAACATACCAGTAAATCGACAGAAGTCAAGCCAAAAATGTATAAGTGTGTTGGTGTGTTACGGTGGTTAGCAAGATGCTTCAACCATAAAAGTCTCAATACAGTCAGCCAACCAGAAGTGTCACACAACCCTCTAGGACAGCTAGATCAGTCAACCCAAAAAGTCAACAAAAGTCAATGATGTCAGTCAACAGTCAACGCAAACAGCAACAGCAACAAGTTCAACGCAGCCAAGTAAAAGTCAACGTCCAGCCTCAGGAATTGTGCCAAAAAATGTGGATTGAGGAAATCAAAAGATTTAGATATTTTCAGGTCAATTTGACCATGCGTTGACCAAAGTAAATGCTGGTCAATGCTGCGGTAGAAATCCTAGGCCAAAAACATAATTTTATCCTTGTTGAAATTTCCCATGTGTGAAGGAAAGAGCCTCCAAGGTGATCGAACCAATCAGATGATGAGAGAGAATGTGTGAGGATGTGATGAGTGAAAATGTCCTCCAATGTTGAGAAATTTATATCCATCAATGAGGGTGTGTGAAACAACTGTTGGGGCTCCAAACCTTCAGGATGACCTGCACATATTTTGAATAAATTCAAAATAAATGTTCTTCTCATTGGATCAAGATGATCTTTAGATCAATCTTGCACCTCTCCAAAAGAGGAGTCCAATAAAAATATTGGCATCTTCATCTGAGCATCACAACATGGAGTTTGGACCTAGTTTTCCAAAATTAACACTCCCTCTCAACTAAGGAGAACTCCATCCACCTGTGCAATCCAAACATCGTGTGGCATCCCGACGTAACTTGCTTTGTTGGCTTCTTTATTTCAGAATAAAGATGGGTCAGTCACAAAGACATCATTCCCAGTTGATAGATTCAACCCATAGGTCTGAAACCTCTATAAGACTCAGAGAGTCTTATACCAACCCAAAGTTGGTTTATCTGACCTGAGGTCAGTAGGAGGTCTAAAATCTCAATAGACTTGATCCCAAATCAAGTGGTTGGACATGTGCCATCCTAGATAGAGTGTAAAGAAATCTCTTATGCGTCCATCAATATCTGCTACTAGTCTCTATATTTTCCCACCTCGCGGACCAAATGAGAGTTACATCTCATGAGCCCTGAACTCAATGGGTAGGATGCATACGGGGCACATATTGTGAGAGGTGAACCAACTCAATCATCATAATGGTGGGGCAGAAGCACACCAACAAGGCTCGACAAGCCTAGCCCTGTGGTTTCTTATAGCTCTGAGAAGCTATCCCCAAATCCCCCGAGAGCTCCTAGAGCTCATCGTCCAATAGGACCCTCAAAATAGGGTCGTTCCATGATACCAAGATTCTCACGGAAGGTTAGGAACTTGACCTTCCCTAGGGGCTTTGTGAGAATATTTGCGACCTGCTCATCAATTCTTATATGATCGAGCCTTATGGCACCTCGCTGTACCATATCCCAGATAAAGTGGTACCTGATATCAATATTCTTGGATCGATCGTGGAACACGTGATTCTCAGACAATCGAATCTCACTTTGGTTATCACAGAGTATCACGGTGGTATCTAGCACATGCCCGAACATCTCACTAAAGAGCCTTCGCAACCAAAATTCTTCACAATAGGCCATACTCGCTGCAACTTATTCGGCCTCCTCGGTGCTCAAGGCCACTGAATTCTTCTTCCTGCTCATCCATGATATTGAAGCAAAACCAAGTGTGAAGCAACATCCTGATGTGCTCTTACGATCCACCACACTTCCAGCCCAATCAACATCAGTATATCCATGGAGTGTCATGCTCCTGGCAGTGTATCTCAGCCCATGGTTTATCATGCCTCAAAGATATCTCAACAGATTCTTGGCACCAACCCAGTGATGTGATGAGGCTCAACCATATGTTGACTCAAATTTTTCACTGCAAAACATACATCCGGATGGGTGTTCACTAACATCAGGGCCCCTATGAGTTGATTATACTTAGTAGGATTTTCTAGCATAGGCCCAGCAGTGCTCCACTCAACTTCTTAAAGTTGAGCTCCATTGGTGTCGACATGGACTTACAATCCACCATACCAAATCTTTCCAGAAGCTTCACAATATATTTTCCTTGAGAAAGGAAAATCTTGCCAGATCTCTATTAAACCTCCAAGCCTAGGAAGTAATGCATCAGTCCTAGGTCCTTCATTTCAAACTTAGTAGCAAGCTCCCTCTTACACTGATGAATGAGAGGGTCATCACCTGTCAGGAAGAGGTCATCCACATACAACACCAGAATGAGAGGCTTTTCTCTATCGACCTTGAAGTAAAGGTTTGGATCAACATTACTATGAGTGAAGCCCATATTCATCAGGTAGCTATCTATCCTCTCATACAAAGCTCTAGGTGCTTGCTTCAACCCATAGAGGGATTTATTAAACCTGCAGACATGGGTTTCCCGATCCTGGAGATCGAACCCCAAAGGTTTCTCCACATACACCTTTTCCTTTATCGTACCATGCATAAATGTGGTCTTCACATCCATCTGATGAAGATTCCATCCTTGCGTAGTAGCAATAGCTATGATAGATCGGATGGTGGTATATCGGACCACAGGTGCAAATATATCATCATAGTCTATGCCTTCCTTTTGAGAGAAGCCACAGGCAACAAATCTTGCCTTGAAATTTTCAGCACTTCCATCAGATCCATGCTTGATCTTATAGAGCCATTTCGAGGTGACAAATTCTTTGTCCTCCGGTCTTGGAACCACATCCCAAACATCATTCTTCATAATCGACTCATATTCTTCGTGTGTAGTATCCTTCCAGACTTGATGCTTTACGGCTTCTTCAAAATATCCAAGGTAAGATTATACGATTGTACTCATGGCTCCTAGATACCCTTGGTATTTATTCGGCTTCTTGCTTTCACTGAATGTCCCCCTTTGGGCCATATGTCCCTCAGCATCCTCGAGAGTGTCCCTGAGCCATGATGGTCTCTTCCTCATTGAAGGAGGTGGATCAATAGGGTCCATCGGTCCTTTGACATCGGGCATCATCTCATCCTTCAGTTCTTCTTGGTTTCCAAGCCTTGCTTCATGATCTTCCTCAGATCTTAGAAGATTGACTACTTTCCTCAGGGAAGCATCTTCGTCAAAGGTAACATCGTGGCATATCTCCACTTCCCTTTGACCAGACACATAGACTCTATAGGCCTTCAAAGTTTCATTGTATCCCACAAAAATTACCTTCTTCCCAGAAGCATCCAGATTTCTCCTCTTCTCCTTCAGTACATGAAAATAAACAGGACATCCAAAAACTCTAAAATGTGAGACGTCATATTTCTTACCAGAGAAAACCTCTTTGGGAGTTTTGGAGTCCAGAGCGGAATGCAGGCATCGGTTTTGTATTTACACAACAGTGTTCGTAGCTTCTCCCCATAGAAAATTAGGTAGGTCTTGGTCACATAGCATGGCATGGGAAGCTTCCACAATGGTTCTATTTTTATGTTCAGCAATTCCATTCTGATCAAGATTATAGACAGTTGTGGTCTCCCTCTTGATGCCAGCTTCTCTGCAAAATTTCTTGAACTCATTCGTCTCATATTCAGTGCCATTATCGGTCCTCAATATCTTGATCTTCTTCCCTGTTGGATTTTCCACCAAGGATTTGAAGGTACGGAACCACATGAAAGCCTCATCCTTCTTTTTCAAGAAGTATATCCAAGTTTTGTGAGAGAAGTCATCTATGAATGTCATATAATAATAAAATTCTCCCAAGGATGTCGCAGGAAGCATACCAAATAGATCATAATGTATCAATTGCAATACATCTGATGTCTTTGTGACACTTGAGGGGAAAGGTCCCATTGTATGCTTTCCCTCAGCACAACCCTGACATACACCTTCATGATTATTTGAGAACTCAGGCATCCTCGTCACCACCTTCCTTGCTTCGGGAAGGGCTTTGTAGTGAATTTTTCCAAACCTCCGGTGCCATAGTTCAGTCTGTCAGATAGTATCACACGTCATCGCTCCTAGTGGACTTCCTCCAACCTGGTAGAGTGTATCAAATCTAAACCCAATCGTGATAACTTCCTTGAAAATATTCTTACAGATACGCACCTTCCCATCAACGACTGCCACATTGAAACGTTTGTCTTCTATGGTCGATATAGACACAAGGTTCTTCTTTAAATCAGGTACATATAGTACATATTTCGAGCAGAGGACTTGACCTTGAGACAAGTCGAGGGTCACAATCCCTGTCCTTTCACAGGATATGTGGAATTATCTCCAAGTATAATTTCTAGATTAGTATCCTTCTCAACCATATCAGAAAGTGATTCCTTGAACCCAGTGATGTGCCTTGAGGCACCACTATCTATCAACTAGAAATTCATAGTGTTGGGTGGAGATGCAGCAGAGACAGAAGCTACAAGAATGAATTCCTTTCTTTTATCAACAACATTTGATTCCTCATACCTGGAATTTCTCGACCTTTTGAAAGGTTTCCCATTTCTGCTAGAAAAATCCTTCCTCTTTCCTTTGAACCTGTTGTTCCTTTGATTGACATTCCTCTAGTTGTTGTTGTTGTCATCAAGATCGGGAGAATCCTTCTTGAAAGGGAATTCTCTAGCATAGTGTCCAGGTTTGTGGAAAGTGTAACATTTTCCTTTCTTTCCTTGGGCCCTGGCTCTTCCTTTGTTCCTTGGACGACCAAATTTCTTCTTCTTAGTATGAAGCGGCTGGCTTAACATTTCTTCATTTCATATTCCTTCATCCTTGTCTCTTCTTGTACGCATCTGGATGTAGTACTTCTCTAAAATGGAGTATGACATTGTTGTTAAGAATGGTAGTGTTGAATACATGCCATTCGGATGAGGAACATCCAAGTAAGGTGAGAACCATCTCGATCAACTAGTGTCTTTAATAGCGAATATTATTCTTGAGTTTCGGTCGACTTCGGAAAATATGATTGAACAAACTCATCACGACCTTTCTTGATTCTTCAATTGGTTTTTGAAGAATAGGACTTGATTCCACATTTTGCCTTGAACATGTTGACCAACTTATCATACATCTCCTTGGATGTGTCCGGCTCGGCCCTCGAAGATGTGAGCATTAGTTTCTTATGAATTGAATCCCGGATCATCAACTTTGCTTTGATTTTCCCCTTCTTATATTTTGACTTTGTGGCAGCAGGTGGAGATGATCGAGGCTCTTGGATTTTACCCTGCACATAGTCCATGACATCTTGGTCTTCCAACATTAGATCCAAATTCATCTTCTAAGCATGGAAGTCTTCCTTCCCAGTCAACTTGTCATCAGATTTTGAAGCCATTATAGTTTGAGGTACCCAAGGGTCCTTGATAAATGCTCCTTCTTCGATGATTGCTCTTAATACAAACTTGGGCTTTGTCTTCACCTTAGCTTTGATACCATGTAAATTTTTGTAGATGCTCTATGCTTGATGCAACTTTACTTTTATTCCCAATATCAAATAGCAATCACATAAACAAGAAAGTAAAATGTTGATAGAACATACGAGTGGATCTATAGAAGACAAGCCAATAAGACCTATAAGTGTGTTAGAGTGTTAGTGCATTACGGTGGTCAGCGAGGATGGCTTCAGCCATAAAAGTCTCAATACGGTCAACCAACCGAAGTGTCACACAACCCTCTGAGATGAGCGGTCCCGGTCAACCCCAAAATTCAATGAAAGTCAACGCTATCAGTCAACGATCAACGCAAACAACAACAGTAGCAAGGTCAACGCAGCCCAGTCAAATTCAACGTCCAACCTCAGAAATTGTGCCAAAAAATGTGGATTGAGGATATCAAAATATTGGGAAAGTTTCAGGTAAATTTGACCATGTGTTGACCAAATTCAATGCTGTTCAATGTTGTGGTAGAAACCCTAGGTCGAAAACAGAATATTCTCCTTGCTGAAATTTCCCACGTGTGAAGAGAAGAGCCTCCAAGGTGATCGAACCAATCAGATGATGAGAGAGAATGTGTGAGGATGTGATGAGTGAAAATGTCCTCCAACATTGACCAATTTATATCCATCAATGAGGGTGCGTGACACAACTGTTGGGGCTCCAAACCTTCAAGATGATATTTAGATCGATCTTGCACCTCTCTGAAATAGGAGTCCAATAAAAATATTGGCATCTTCATCTGAGCATCACAACATGGAGTTTGGACCTAGATGTCCAAAATTAACACCCAACGACTCAACTGTAGTGTGCTTCCCAAATCATCTTGGCACGCTCGCTTGAAGGAACACAAAAGTGTCCCAGGTGACATAGCAGTGCATCCTGGAGGTGAAAATTTGGAACTGTGTACCCTCCAAGAGTGTCTTGTATGTGTGGTCGAATTTTGGATCAGTCTTGTAGCGAAGTAGCCAATTAGAAGTCTCGTGCCCACAAGAGTCGAGAATGGTGGTTAGCACCATGATCAGTGGTCGGCTGAGGCAATCTGCAACATTGCTGGTGCTTCCCTTCTTGTACTTGATGTTCAAATGAAATTTTTGTAGATATGTGGACCACTTCTGATGGCGATCATTTTGAAACTTCCCTTGTGTCTTTATGAACTACAAGGGTCAGTGGTTTGTGTGTATGACTATTTCCTTCCCCAAAATTTAATGCTTCCATTGTCGGAAAGTGTTGAGATTGCAACAAGATGAGGAGCTTAGTGGAAAGGAGTCGCCTTCACTAAGTGGGCCCGCAGGGTATTTTTGGCGCAAAGTCTATTTTTAGACTATGTCTATTTTTAGACATATGGATCATGTTCTATGAGTTGCAGGATGCTATTTTTGGATGGTTGGTCAAGTCGGGAAAAATATATGGACTTCTATTTTTAGACATACTAGGCGGAATCTATTTTTAGATTGCCAGTCTAAAAATAGATATGTCGAATATTATTAGCTCTTAATAATATTTGGACTCTAAACATTATCTTATCCTCTTGGAGCACTTCAGTTTGATGCCTGGATGTGGCACATGCAGCTGACAGAAGGAATTACGCTATTCCTAGGGTTTAGTGGAGCTATTGCATGATTGACTTCAGTTAGAACTCAGGTGACAGAGTTTGGTGGAGTTGATTGAGGAGTTAATGGAGTTGTGTTCAGTTTAACTCAGTTAAACATAGTTGAGCTAGTTGTATCTAGTCTAGCTGATTGATACACTAGTGAGAGTGGTGTGAATTAATTATTAATTAATTCACTAATTATTAACTCATAAATCAACTAAAGAATACATCAGTTAACTTCAGTGCATGGACAGTTTCAGTGGAGACCAGTGAAGAGGTAGGTGAAAGAGCAAGTGTGACTATCAGTTGTGACTATATTGGTGCATGAGATTTGCACACACATTGATGGAGAAGCCAATGAGGATTGCGCAGTACATACCAGTGGGATTTGAACCTGGATCTGGTAATTATCCATATTGGATTGCGCAGTAGAGGCTGGCTAACAGGTGGAGTAGATTGGAGCATGTGTTTTGTATGATCTGAGCTTGTGTAGTGTGTAACAATTGGAGATTGTACTGAGAGCTTGTGAGGAGTTTGTACAATGATTGTTACATGATCTCTATCATTATAATATACAGATAGTTGGGGGTTTTTAGCTTTAAGCTTTCCCATAAATACGTGTTTATATGTGTGATTGTTTATGGTTTTAATGTGCGCATGCGATTGTTTATATTTCCGCAAATTGATGATCAATAGTAGAAGAGGTTATGTATTATGCATGAAGCTCAAATAGTGTGTGATCAAGATAATCTCGGTGAATAATTTAACAGTTATTCAAATTTCTACATGGTATCGGAGCAATATTGATCATTGGAGCAATTGCAAAACATTGAAGCGGTTGAGTTTTGTGCTGGTGGAATTCGAATTTGCAGCAGTTTTTTCTTGGTGTCGAAGTTGAGATGTCTTTCAACGGATTGCGATTGGAGTATGCCCTTAAGGGCAGCTCAAATTATATTTCATGGAAGGACAGGATGGAGGCGGTGCTGGATGACAATGGGTTGAAGGAGTTCCTAGATGCTGAAGTCCCAAAGCCTACTTCTAGCGATGCTGCCATAATTGAGGCTTGGCAAAAGAAGACAGCAAAGTGTCGAAAGATTCTGTTGGAGGGCATGAAGGATCAAATAGTGTCCAGCCTGCATGGTAAGGCTTCTCCATTCCTGATGTGGAAAGCCTTCCGCGGTTATTCCAAAGCAAGAGCGACCGAGAGGAAGTTGGCGCTCAAGGATAAACTCGAGAAACATAAATATGGAGAAAGGCGGCAGTGTACCCAAGTACCTTATACCCAAGTACCTCTTGAAGTTCATCCAATGCGAGGATGAGCGGAAGTGTGGGGGTGACTGTTGATGATGAGGACTTGGTGAGCTTGGCTCTCCTTGGGCTTCCAAAGAGTTGGAATTCCTATCAGGACTCTGTCAATGGTCGGGAGAAATTGCCAAGATGGGAGCGACTGTAGTCGGATCTTGTACTGCAAGAGGAGATAAGGCGGAGTACCAGGGACGGATCTTCATCAAGGAAATATGATGAAGAGAATTGTGCTTTGGCTACCAAAGAAAAGAAGGGGAAGAGCAAGAAATCTTCTCATTCCGATGCGAAAGGCAAGAAGCAGGACATGTCTAAGGTGAAGTGCTTTTACTGTCACCAACACGGACATTATGCCACAAATTGTCCACAGAAGAAGAAAAAAAAGCAGGCTGTTGGATCTGCAGCTGGAGAGGCCTTAGCCTCACAGTTTGAGCTGGATTTTTTGCTGATCACATGCTTGGTCTCAAGTGTGGCGGGATCAGTGTGGTTTCTGGATAGTGGTGCATCTTTTCACATGACAGGAGATCGAGATTTGTTTACTGATCTGGATGAGAAAGATCTTGGAGTGGACATCGAGATGGGCGATGATGGTAGATACAGTGCGACCGGTATCGGTATCATTTCCTTTGAGAGGGAGTACGGTAAACCCTTCGTATTGAAGGAAGTGATGCATTCCGAGTTGAAGAATAATCTTATCTCTGTGGCGATGTTAGAAGACAAAGAGGATGATGTTGTCTTTAGCAAGGAAAACTTTCTGTGGCAGTCGGAACAGCGGTGATACCCGAGAGGATGACCTTCGAGTTGGAACCTTTATCAATTGTAGGTAGATGGCTGCGCAGCAATGGCAGGCAAGGCATAAGGAGTAGTGAGCTGGGATGAGGGCGAGCTATGGCACAGGAGATTGGGCCATCTTCACCATGGTGCTTTGAAAATTTTGCAGCAGATTTCTACTAGGCTTCCTAAGGGTACTCTTGCACAGTCAGATCAGTGTAAGGGATGTACCTTGGGAAAATTTGTGAAAGCCACCTTTCACGAGAAGGATAGTTGCGCCACGATGATCCTTGAGAGAATTCACACAGACGTGTGTGGACCTTTCTCAGTAGCTTCGACAACAAAGCACATGTACTATGTGATATTTGTTGATGATTTTTCTCGTAAGTGATGGATCTTCTTCATGTAGAAGAAGAGCGAGACATACTCAAATTTCTGTGAGTTCAAGGCACTGGTTGAGAAAGAATCAGGGAAGCAGGTGAAGGCTCTTAGGAGTGACAATGGTGGTAGTTGTCTACAGCGAATTCAAGGACTTTTGCGGTGCGAGAAGGAATTCGAAGAGAGCTCATAGCACCTCACCGAAACCACGAGCGAGAACAAGGTTGCGGCGAAGAATAGAAACGATCGTGGGTGCGCACGGGCGTGTTGCATGATCAGGGCCTACCCATTCACTTGTGGCGGAGGAGGCATGCAATACGCAATATATGCTGAGAACCGTTGTCCTCACGGATACTTGGCATGGTACACTGGGAGGCATTTTCTGGTGGGGAACCCTAATATTTCCATTTTGAGATTTTGGTTCCTGTTTACATTCATGTGACGAAGGATGCTAGGAAGAAGGTAGATGAGCCGCGAGGAGAGGTTGGGATGTTGTGGGGTACCTTTGATACACCCAAGCTATCGTGTGTATTTTCCAGACAGTCGCAAGACTGTTGTGTGACGGGATATCAAATTTCAGGAGGAGAAAGCCATGAAGTGTTCGCTTGAGAGGGAGCCACACTTGCATGCAGAGGAGGAGATATTAGTTCCTAAGGATGAGTCTCAGGATGTGGATCAGCCACAAGATGAGGTTCATGGAGTGGAAGAGACCACTCATGCAGTGCCAACCATCAGAGGGTGGAAGTGCACTACAGAAGCTGAGCGACTGGCTCAAGATGCAGAGAAGGTTGTAGGAGCACCTACATCACAGCGCAGACAGAGACAGTCACCTGACCGGTATACTGGATACATGGCTCTTATGAGCAAGTGTATCGTGACAGAGCCATCCTCTTTCGAGGAAGTTGTGGATGACCCCGCATGGGTAGATGCCATGGTGGAAGAGTATGATTCAATTGTCGAAGCAATGTATGGGAGACTGTCCCGAGGCCGGAGGAAAAAAAATGGGTGGTAGGTTCAAGATGGATCTACAAAGTGGAAAGCGGTCGGTAGGGTGTAGAGAAGCACGAGAGCAAGATATATTGCCGGGAGCTTTTCACGGATGAAGTTTGATTATGAGGAGACCTTTGCACCTGTCGCAAGGTACTCTTCCATACGGACGATCCTAGCTCTCTCAGCGCAGATGGGGTGGCACATCCATCAGATGGATGTGAAGACTGCGTTCCTCAACAAAGTCATTGAGGAGGAGGTGTACATAGAGCAGCCTGAAGGTTTCGAGATCTTCAGTAGTGAGTTGCATGTTTGCCGACTCAAGAGAGCACTGTACGGGCTGAAGCAAGCACCTCGTGCTTGGTACACACGGATAGATAGTTATTTCACCGGACTTGGATTCTCCAAGAGTGAGGCGGATCCTAACCTGTACCAGATTGTGGTGGAGGGGAAGTTGCTGATCATTGTACTGTATGTAGATGATCTGATTTTGACGAGTGATGAGCTGTTGATACTTTCATGCAAGGAGGATCTTGCTAGAGAGTTTGAGATGAAGGACTTGGGCCTCCTTCATTATTTCCTAGGATTGGAGATTTGGCAGCGCAGTGGTGGACTATTTGTTTCTCAGGGTAAGTATGCCCGGGAGATACTGGAGAGGTTCAACATGCATGGCTGCAAGCCTGTTGATACTCCTCTTTCTGGTGGTTGGAGGAAGGAGGATGCTACTTCAGCGGAGGTAGTGGATGCCACTGTTTATCGACAGTTGGTGGGGTCGCTTATGTATCTGGTCAATACACGACCCGATATATGCTATGCAGTTAACCAGCTTTCACAAGCTATGGTTAAGCCTACCAAGCTCTTTTGGAAGGCGGGGAAGCATGTATTTCGTTATCTCAGAGGCACATCGGGATATGGATTGTGGTACGAACGGTCGGATGAGGTGAGGCTATGTGGCTTCACAGATGCAGATTGGGAAGGGAGCCCAACGGACAGAAAGAGCACATCTGGAGGGATTTTCAGTATCGGGTCGACAGCAGTTTCTTGGTACAGCAGGAAGCAGAGATCCGTGGCACTCAGTTCAGCAGAGGCCGAGTATATGGTAGCAAGTTTGGCTGCATGCGAGGCTATATGGATGAGGAAGATCCTGGTCGGGTTGTTCGGTTCACACTTGGAGCCTACTGTGATTTATTGTGATAACCAGAGTTGCATTAAACTCTCGGCTAATCCAGTATTTCATGATAGATCCAAACACATCGACATCAGGTACCATCATATCAGAGATTGTGTGCGGCGGAGAATCATGTTACTTTCATACATTCCCACGGAGGATCAGGATGCTGATATCTTGACGAAGGCGCTCACCAGGAGAAAATTCGAATACCACAGAGGCAGGATAGGGGTTGCAGATAATCCATATCTTGTTGAGAGGGAGTGTTGAGATTGCAACAATATGATGAGCTTAGTGGAAAGAAGTCGCCTTCACTAAGTGGGCCCGCAGGCTATTTTTGGCGCAAAGTCTATTTTTAGACTATGTCTATTTTTAAACATATGGATCATGTTCTATGAGTTGCAGGATGCTATTTGTGGATGGTTGGTCAAGTCGGGAAAAATAGATGGACTTCTATTTTTAGACATACTGGGCGGAATCTATTTTTAGATTGCCGGTCTAAAAATAGATATGTCGAATATTATTAGCTCTTAATAATATTTGGACTCTAAACATTATCTTATCCTCTTGGAGCACTTCAGTTTGATGCCTGGATGTGGCACATGCAGCTGACAGAAGGAATTATGCTATTCCTAGGGTTTATTGGAGCTATTGCATGGTTGACTTCAGTTAGAACTCATGTGATAGAGTTTGGTGGAGTTGATGAGACAATTAATGGAGTTGTGTTCAGTTTAACTTAGTTGAGCTAGTTGTATCTAGTCTAAATGATTGATACAATTAGTGAGAGTGGTGTGAATTAATTATTAATTAATTCACTAATTATTAACTCATAAATCAACTAAAGAATACATCAGTTAACTGCAGTTCATGGACAGTTTCAGTGGAGACCAGTGAAGAGGTAGGTGAAAGAGCAAGTGTGACTATTAGTTGTGACTATACTGGTGCATGAGATTTGCACACACATTGATGGAGAAGCCAATGAGGATTGCGCAGTACATACCAGTTGGATTTGAACCTGGATTTGGTAATTATCCATATTGGATTGCGTAGTAGAGGCTGGCTAACAGGTGGAGCAGATTGGAGCATGTGTTTTGTATGATATGAGCTTGTGTAGTGTGTAACAATTGGAGATTGTACTGAGAGCTTGTGAGGAGTTTGTACAATGATTGTTACATGATCTCTATCATTATAATATACAGATAGTTGGGGGTTTTCAGCTTTAAGCTTTCCCATAAATACTGTGTTTATATGTGTTATTGTTTATGGTTTTAATGTGCGCATGCGATTGTTTAATTTCCGCAAATTGATGATCAATAGTAGAAGAGGTTATGTATTATGCATGAAGCTCAAATAGTGTGTGATCAGGACAATCTCGGTGAATAATTTAACAGTTATTCAAATTTCTACAGAAAGCTTGCATAATGGTATACATTTCTTTTTCATAAGTGAGATACTTGCCGACTGTGTCGAACATTGTCTCACTATGATATGCCACTGGATGCCCCTATTGAGTAAGAACTTCCCCAATAGCATATTCAAAGGCATTTGTCTCAATCTCAAATGGTTGTTTCAAGTCTGGTAATGTAAGCACTAGGGCAGAGTACATGCGTTGTTTCAATTATACGAACGCCTTATGTTGAGATTATGACCAAAAGAATTTTTCTTTCGCTCATCCCTTGGTGAATTGACTCAAGGTCCAAGTGATATGAGAGAATCCCAACACGAACATGTGGTAGAAATTAGCAAGACCCAAAAAGCTGTGAAGCTCTGTTAGAATGGTTGGGATCATCCAATACTGAATTACTTGGATCTTGGTTGGATCCACATGCACCCCCCTTTCATAATTAATGTATCCCAGATATTGAACCTGGGTCATGCCAAAAGTGCACTTCTCCAAATGGGCACACAACTTGTGTTGCTGCAATGTTTGGAGGACTTATCGGATGTGGTGGAGGTGCTCTTCCCAAGTCTGGTTGATGATCAGGATGTTATCAAAGTACACTACTACAAACGAGTTGGTGAATGGCTGCAAGATGTCATCCATTAGCCTCATGAGGGTTGCAATATCATTCGTCAACCTGAAAGGCATGACCAACCATTCGAAAAGGCCCTCCCTGGCTTTGAAGGCAGTCTTCCACACATCAGAGGGTTTGATTGGTACCTGGTGATACGTGGACTTCAAGTCGACCTTGCTTAAATATTTCGCCCCTTTGAGTTGATCTAGAAGGTCATCAATCTGTGGGATCAGGTACATATTCTGGACAATGATCTTGTTCAACGCCAGATAGTCAATACAGAGTCTCCAAGTCCCATCCTTCTTCTATACCAACACGATCGAGCTCCCACAGGGTGATGGACTCGGCCGTATGTGACTTTTCTGTAGCAGCTCCTAAATCTGTCGCTTGATTTCATGGTTCTCCATAATAAAGAACCGATAGATCAGTCCATTGGGAAGTGGCACACCTGGGATTAGATTGATGGGGTGCTTGACCTGACAGTGCATAGGCGCCCCTCTGGGTGAGGTGAAGAGGTCCCCGTACTCCTCCACAACCTTTTCCATTTGTTTTTCTCATGCAAAGGAGCCCTGTATGGAGGTCGTGGCCATAGTCTTCTTCTTGCCCTGGGGATGAATCATCAGGAAAACAAATTTCCCAATTTTGGAAATGAGCTTACTGCATTGTTTTTCAGTAACCAAAGAGATAACGACAAGCAATGGTACCTCTAGTATCTTGTACAACTTATTGCCCAAAGTAACAATAACAACGTGAGGTCGAGACTCATACACAAAATATCTCTTCCACAAGTATGGTTGGCCTAATAATACACCACAAACATCAAGAGGAGCAATGCCACATAATACCTCATCCGTGAAGGGCTTGATGTTGTAGGGAAGGCAACACTGCTAGCTGACGCGGAGATCTCGTCCTTGGTGAAGCCACCCGATGGTGTATGATTGTGGGTGTGTTGTGGTCGGCAAGCCCAATCACTTCACAAACTCTACTAAAATGATGTTCTTTTGGCTCCCACTGTCAACAATGAACTGTAGTGGGGAACCCTTTACCCACATTTGGGAGTGGAAGAGACGCTCCTCCTCCTCTAGATCTTCCGGATCCTCTTTCTAGATATTTGCAATGCCAACGATGGCATTGGGCTCTGCATCAATAATATAATTCCATTTTTCATTCCCCTTGTTGGGTTCTTATTTAGATTCGGAGCATGCATCTGATTCAAAATCCCTCATCTCAGCCACAGTGACTGCTTGGCCCGACACTCACTTGTGTTGTGAGTGGAGAACTTATGGAACTCACACCACTTTCCTGTGTCCTTCTTCGGCTTCACGGTGTTGTTCTTTTCTAGCGACTTCGGTAGTTTGTCTTGGGCTACCATGCCTTGGCTTTGTCCTTTTTTCTACGGTTTGGGGGCACCTTTCCCTTTCTTTTGATTCACAGATCCAAAATCTCACTTTTTCTGTTTGAATTTCTACTCAGTCTTGGCAGCATACCGGTATGTTGTACCAAGCAAGGAGATGTCGATGAACTCCATTTCCTCCTTAATGTATCTATGCAGAAAAGTGCAGTACTTCAACACCAAATTTTTCTCTAAATCTTTGATACCCAACTTTGTGCGCAGGGTATAGAACAAATTCGTCATCTCATCCACATCTTGATCCCTTTGCTGCCCTAGCGTAGTCCATTGTATGTACTTGTCCTCATATCTCCCCACAGGATAATATTTTTCCTTGATGGCATCTCAGAAATAATTCCATGTGGGTACGGCCAAGAATAGATATGGTTCCCCCTCGTCCTTTTTCTCACAGTAGGTTTCCCACCAGTCCTTAACATGGGGGGTAACTTTGAGGAGTGCAAAAATAATCTTCTCCCAGTTGGAAAAGTCATGAACTGAGAAATATCCTTGTAATACATTCAACCATATATCTACAACTTCTGAATCTATCTTGCCCTCGAATATGGGAATTTCAAAGTTTAATTGTACCTTAAAAGGAGTTGTGCCTCCAGAGTGGCTATTGGATGCAGATGCGTTGTCGGTGGGCAGTCGTTGAAGGATCTAGGAAAATTTATCCATCATCTCATTCCATTGTTTTTCGAGGGCCAACTCGAGCAATATTTTAATAGGATTTCCTACTCCCTCATCTTTATTTTCATCTGCCATGGGCGGCCGTCGGTTTTTCAAGGCTGATATTGCAAAGTTTCAACGAGATTAATCCCTAACTTCTTATACCCCGACCTCGTTGGTTACATGCAAAGAAGGATCGAGAAAGAGCAGACCTCTCTAATACCACTAATCCAGATTTATGCAGGAACACAACATAATACACATATAACCACAAATACAAAAATGCAGTGTAAATAACACTCATTTCATTAATATCAAAGAACTAAAATTTGTTTACAGACAGAATGGAAATAAACTAGCTAGGGCATTGGTAGCTTATCTCTGAGAAGATATGTGGTGGCTGCAGGCCTCTAAACTGTGTAACAATGAGGCTCGAGGGCTTATTTATTATTGATAAATAATCGAAAACCCTAAACATCCAGAAACCTAACCCTAGGAGATGAAGCACCAAAACTATGGGCCCCATTTGGGTAAATTGGTACATCAACTTCCCAGGGACGTAACTTTGGCATACGATCTTCGTTTGACACGCACCATACCTCATTAGAAATATCTATCAGAGGACTACAAATTTTCAGTGAGAAACCTGGGTCATAGACCAACCCATTTTGTTCCTGATTTCCCCAAAAATATTTGTTTAGGGCCTCAAAACGGCTCCAGAAGTTCAGGACCCAAAAAAATGCTAAAAATAGTAAATTGTGCTATAATTAAGGAAACTGAAAGAAACAATGGTGGGGCCCCAAGTGGAATAGGAAGGTGGCCACCAATATCCACCTAGATCAGCCATGGGCCTCCACAGCAGCAGAAAACACTCCACAGATCCCCATTGATGTTCAGAAACTACTATCGATCCAATTTTGGGATGATGATGATGTGTTTGGTACACTATGCCCAACAGGTCCCACAGAAGCCCCAAACTCTTGGAAGGTGTCCAAATGATTGTACAATTTCATGGCAGCATTCATTCCATCACTCGACCCCTTACAGACGATCTACATGAATATTTGACTCATATGGAGAGCCATGGGGTCATTTACGTGCCCCCATACCCACTGGGAGCACCACAGGTCTACTAATTTGAGAACAAGGGGCCACCCGATTTTCCAGTATATTAGGAGGATTTTATTCATAATTATGGAACTTCTTGAGATTATTAGGCTTTTGGAGGGCCCTATGACATGTACATATTATTATTTGACCTCCAGAGAGGCTTATTATTAGATTTTGTGAGCTAGTTTGGTGGGCTTGTCACCAGAAGTGGTTTTGTTTGCACATTATTTTATTATTAGGGTTTAATGTAGGATCATAGGCTAATTCAAACTCCTAAAATGGGTATAAATTGATGTTGGTTGGATTCATTTGTATCATCAATTGGATTCAGATCTCTCTTTCTCAGGAGAATTTCACATTTTTTCCTTGGTGGAGATTTTTGAATGATGGATGAATTTTGATGTATGGATTTGGGCTATTTCTATGTTGGAGCTTCTTATGTACAAATGTGATGCCGATTGAATATAATCTCTAACATAGTAAGTGTAAATTTTATGTTATTTTCTTGTTGCTGCATACTGCTAGATTTCACCATAATTAGGGCTAGTTTCTACATGATTTAAATGTGGAATTATGTATCTATTTAGCTTAATCACATATGGGCCATTGTTAGATGAATGAAATGTCCTATATATCATTTTATCTTGATAAGCTTGCACCATTTCTATGAAGTATAAATGCTTGAAGGGTCACTTTTCTTATCTTTCCCTTAACATTGGATGAAGCTGACTTTCTGGCCCTCCTTGAACAAGAAACTGAATTCTGATTCATTATTATCCTTGATTCCATATTCCCAAGTGAATTAGGAACTGGTCCCTCACAAAAGGCTGGTCAATTTCCCCTATTTTTTACACTTTTCCCCTTTTCCCTAGGTCTAGCCCCATTAGGTTACCTAGGGCATCCTAGAGGACACTATGTTGTTGGATCCCCTTAGTCTCCTCCAAATTTGGGCCAATTTCGACAGTGGAATCTCTCGGTACCTCAAGCCCTATATCTAGGACCAAGTTTCGCCCCGTGTTTCCCAAGGTTAGCACCTGACATGATCCATTTGACCTTTTGAAGTAAAAAATCTTGTTTGATCCTTTCCCCTCACCTTGTCCAAGATAGCAACATCATTGATTTCTATATTACATCCCCTAACTTGGGATGGGTCCACTTGGTCTCGTGTAGTCTCATTTGTTGTTAAAGATTACTCATCAAGGACTATTTGGGAATCCAAGTTATTATAGGATTCTAGGGATCAAAAAGTACCTCTACAAGTTGTACCCTTCATCCTCGCCATCCAATCCTCACCCCCATTCCCCTAGAAGATCAAGTCCCTTGCTCAAAAGGAAAGCAAGTCTCACTCTTTATACTATCCTACGGAAAGGGTTTCTGAGATCACTTCACATCTATTCATTGACATATCCCTCATAAGTGGCTTCCCAAAACATCGGGACTACTCCCATCGATGAAATTCCATATAGAGAAGGGAGCCTTAGTTGTGGTGACAGTGGGCTAAGTCTCCGTCGTTTCCGTTAAACTAAAAATTTCCCTCTTAGGAACGCCTTTTAGGTCTCTTATTGGTTTGTGTTGTAATAGGCCCTACATGAACCCCCTTCACATTAAGGAACCAATTATTGTCCCAACCCCTTGTGGGAATGGAACTGTCCCACCTTAAAGGGGGTATATACTATTTTATCCTACACATCATGCTCTCATCCCCTGGAGCCATGAGCAATTATAAAGAAAAATCAGTCAAAAACAAAAGATGTATGAAGAAGGGTGGAAAAACAAAGGCCCAAGAAACTCATGTGCCACGATTTCTCCCTCCTATACTCATATACCGAAGTGTGGGATTCCCCTATTATAGATACCCTTGCTCCATGGCATGTGGCTTGGATTTTTCCCCTGATCCCCACTTCATTCCATCATTATATCACATGCCACCTACCACTTGATGGATGTACCATGGACATGTCACCCCCTTTAAAGGTTGAAACCACCTAATAGGGTCCTTGGTTAACCCCATTATTAAGCTTGGAGACACCTGTACATGCCAAATCCCATTATGGAAGGGCATGCCACCATGAAGTTTCCATTTGATTCCATGATTTGTAAGCTCTTTTAATTTATTACTCTAATGATTTGTTGTACAAGAGGAAAAGGGGATGCATTGGATCTTATACAAGAATGTAGGTGGGTCTCCATTTGGGGCTTGGTCTCCCTATACGGGTTCCAAGCCCTCCAAAGGGTCACATTCACACTTGTAGGGTGAGGGTTGAGATCCACGGGCCTCCACCATAGAAGAGAGCACTTCATGGATCCCCATCATCATTAATTGATTAATCATGTTCCACCTTTTGGATGAGGATGATGCACCTGGAACACCATGCCTAGTCGAATTCACAATTGCACCACACACTTGGCATATGTTCTAGTGTCCATATGAGGATGTTTCTCACCATGGAAGACAAAGGGAGGGATTGTGTCAACATTATAGCCCTTACATACGGTGTATATGCATTATTGATCCACTTGGAGACCCATGAGGATATCATTGTGCTCCCACACCCACTTGGGGACAACACATTTAATTTGCTTGAATACCAAGGGGCTACACCCTTGATCACTATTTTTGGATCCTATTCTCACCCTGGAAAACTTTGGACTCCACAAGGCCTCTTCAATGGCCCAAGGACTCATTGTATCTACTATTTTTCCTTGTTGAGAGACTTATATTTGTATTATGGAGCTATCATGGTGCACTTGTAACCAAGTTTTGTTATTCTTGCACATTATTTTATTTTTAAGGAGTATTATTAGGATAATAGGCTATTCGAGCTGCCTTATGGATTGTATAAATTGACAAGAGTCTCATTCATTTCTCTCATCACATTTTTTGATTGGACTATATATTATTGAGAATTTGGGCTACCCTTTTAATGGATGAATTGGATTTATAAATGAATTTCTATTTTTGGAAAGCTCATCATTTTTCTTGGATCTTCAATATTTTTTCACATTGATGATTGGAGGATTTTTCGTTATACTTGTAAGTGTCATTTTCATGTTCTACTTTACATGTATTGTCACTTGTGTAATGTATGAACGTTTTCGCTCATGAAACTAGTGCAATTTCCCTTAAGAAATGTGAATTTGTTTCAATTTTTCTTTGTGAGGGGATTTTCATATGTTTCATGCAAAATTATGGTGAAAAAATGTCCTATAGGTATATGATTTTTCATTATTACCTTGATAAGTCATCAATTAAACCATAAAAAAGTATAAACTATCCTAGTGACCTTTTTGTTGCCTTTATGGCTATGTGAAGTTGCTAGGAGACTCCTTGAATGGATATAAGACATGCCTAAACATTTATTTTCATTGACTCCATTCTCCCAATTGGATAGGCACTAGTCTAGTCCTATGTGATCACGAAAGTATATTCTTCTCACCATATCTTCCCAATTATATGCCTAACCTAGAAGCTCTCCTAGGGAATCAAGAGAAATATTTTGTAGCCATCCAAAATTATTGAAATTTGGCCCACAGTTGTGTTGGGTTTTTCTAAATGGGTCCTCCAAATATGAGCTCAATCCGACGGTGGAATGCCAAGATATTGAAAGCCCTAGCTCAAGGATCATTCATCTCCCTAGGTTGCGTTGGGTTAGTTTTATCTTTTGGACATTGCTTTTGAAATGAAAAGAAAATTATTCCTTTGATTCTATTCTCTTACCAAACCTAGTCAAGCCACTCTTTTGTTGATAAACTACACACCCTTGATGTATTTTGGGCCCAGTTGGGTTATTTGTGGTCCCACAACTTCGTAATTCACATTCCACAAGAATCACAAGAATCCATTCCTTCTTAAAATCATTAGGTCTATGATACCTCTTTTTAAGGGATATTATCCAACCCTAGGTATAGGTATCCACATAGCCCTTTTAGAGAGATGATAATGTTGCTTTCAAAGAAAGAAAGCCAATTATTTGAGCCTCTCTTGTGAATAGGCTTTAGGAATCACCCTATATCCTATCATTGATCCATCTATTCTCGTGATTACTCTTATACTGAGACTTCTCCCATCGTTGAAATTTCATAAAGAGAATGGAGCTTTAGTTGAGGTGACAATGGGATATCGCTCCTTTTTTTCCACTTGACCTAGTAGTAGCTCTATAGGATCCCCTCCTAGGACCCATCTGAGTTTGAGCGGTAACATTTTTGGCATCGTTGTCGATGACATGAGACATGTATCTTGCTTCCATTACGACATCATTGATATATTGTTATTGGCAACTCCATTGGAAGAACAAAGCCCTAGTTCTTCATTGAACTTTAAGGTCAATTTGTAGGGTGTAGCAAGCATTCCTCTAGGAATATTTGAATTCAACTTGGTGACTCCTACATAATTTACATGTATATATTGATAGGATGCCTTTATTTGATGATTTTCCCATTTTGGACATCGCTAGCATCCCTGGGCACCCTAATCATGTCACAAAAAGGATGGTACGTGGGGGGCCAGCGTTTTATGGTGATCCACTCTCCTCAATTGATCATGTAGAAATATTTATTGCACATGCTTCAAAGGAGAAATTGGCCCACCAGGATGTACTTATACTATTGTTCATTAGCTCTCTCCATGGTCATAACTCATGGTTGAATAATCACGAACCTAGGGGCATCTCATCTATTGAGGAGTTCATTGTAGGATTTCTTATACATTTTCAAGTATGCCCCACATTAAACATTCAAGAAGAATCCTTCATTGAGCATCATCATGACCTTGGGAATCTAGATGATGGGAAGGAAAGAGGGTCCTCCCTGGGTCCACATGACAAAAATAGGCATGATGATAATTCCGAAAGCACATGTGTTAAGGAGGTTGAGTCTATAGAGAATGAAGTTAAGGTTAAACCTATGTTTTTCAAGCCTATATTATCCCTGGTGATCCACCCTTTGAAGACCTTGGATAAGGTGATCCTGTATCCCCTTCAAACATTTATATCAACGATTACTTACATATTAAAGAACCAAAATGAGAGCTCTGTGGAAATTGTTTCGACAAGGGCCCTATCTATGACAATGATGAAAATGATATCAATAGGACCCTTGTCTTTCATAACAATTATGGGGTTGCAGTCGAGTCCAATGTGGACCCTTTCCCCAACCCTTATTACATTATCACTAATAATAAGGAATCCTCCATATATAATAATTTTGATCATCATGGGAAACCTTCTTGTTTTGTTTCTCCATCTCGTCAGTCTCCCTCTCCTACTAATCATAACCCTATGGTGGCCATGAAGCATGACATAAATGATAAATACAATGATGGAGGTGATATGATTCAAGTTTCCATCCATAAAAAGTTTATGAGCTTGATTGTTGACATCTCTATATTTTGGTTAGAAGAGAGGATCTTGTGGAGTAGATTACATCCCTGTGTCCACTCTTCTCCCTTGATCCTCCATCTATGGACATTATATTTTCCCACCTCCTGCCCTGGTGACCCTCCATATGATTATTCATGTCCTTGATTTGGATTTTGTAGCATAATTAATCATTGGGGAAAGTATTTTTATATTGATCTAGTGATGTCCTATTTGCATTGGCTTTATGATTACACTTAGTACTTGTACAATTCAATATACATATTAGAATAGGATGCATTGCATGTTGATTTTTTGCATTAGAACTAACATCATATGATATTATCATGATAGATTAGGTGCATTGAGATTAAATTGCATTTCAAATCATTTTTATTTCTTGTTGATTTTATGGCCTAATATAAGCATGGGTGATCATAAGACACCACAAACAATGCTTCCCCGTGTGCTTTGTGTTTGACATGTGTAGGTAACAGTTTTGCGGTCCCAAGATATTGTTGGTATTCTCATGACCTCTCCATTCAAGTACATTCATGCACTCTACAGAGAGCTCCTATCCCATTTGGAGCCAAATGTTACCCACCACCTCTAGGTGACACCCATAGGATAATTTTTTCTCCTGGATGGCCCTCAGATGACAACCATCAGCCCCTTGAAACCACTAGATAGCTTGATGTGCCACTATCTCCACCACATAAGCCAACAATGTGGTCCCTCACCCATCTATTATGATCATATTTTTGAAGGTGAGCCTCCCGACCCTGCAGGTATGGCTTTTCATTGGTGTAGTTGAGTAATTTTGTTTACTTATCATGGATTCATGGGGGGATTCAATGAAAAGAGTGGGCTAGGTTTGTACTCTTGTCTCCTCTGCCTAATTTGGTGGTTAGTATTTTATCCTAGTCCCATGGGATCTACTTTATTGGATATTAGCTTTTGGGTTGGCACTACATAGGAAATCTCGATTTTGGTTGCATGGTCCCACTTCTCGACACCATATACATCACTCCCCTCTACTCATTTTAACCCCATTTATCACTTTTCCCATCCGAGTCCAAATTTTTCCACTGGGTCCACAAAGGGTTAACCTCGCACTCCTCTTGCCCATACATTCGGTCGGGCCTCGAACGATGCCATGGAGGTTAATGCAGCTAAAAATAAAAGAAAATGCATAATTTTGTCACTTTCAACAGGAAATGTACCACATAATGCAAAAGAAGGTTGGGACATACAAATTTAGCACGTGGGAAAAAGAAAAACGTGAGAAATACCCCTTATCTATTGCCATCAACCTCGTTCCTATGGGCCCTACATGAGCCCCCTTCACATTAAGGAACTCATGATTTTCCCAACCCCTGGTGGTGTAATATCCCAAATGGGAACCGTCAGCAAGGCATGACTAGAAAACACATTTTCTAGTAATGGATGCTACAGAAATGGAAACCAACACTTGGATCCCTTAGATATAACAATCTAAGACCAAAATCCAAGAGGGGATCAAGAACAAATCTCTCTAGGTGGGTTAAATAGATCTCCCACACCTAGTACAGCTGGAAAATGCCCAAAAGTGGGGCTGCAGCAATGTATGAATAATACAGCAAGGAAATAACGTAGTTCACTTATAGCAGGGGCAGGAGGCCAATAAAATGTTCTTCAATAGTATTTACAGCAGCAAGATAATTTTATAATGAGGCTCTTGAAATACATAGCTGGAAATACAAGACATAAACATAAGAAATCTCCTTAAAAGAGGTGTTGCAACCACATGAATGGAATAAAACTGCCTTGACAACATTATTTTATTAGGCTGCAAAATGTTGTGGATTACATGTCAAATCTAGAGCAGATCTATGCATATAAATTCGGATCTATAACAGATCCATGCACAAGAAAGGATCCTCTTCCAGATCCCCTTGGGATTCTGAGCAATACACCAAGGATAAGCAGTAGATCTGAGATCTAAGAAAGCAGATCTGCAGAAATATTCAGAAATTTTGAATTATTCAAAATGTGCAGATCAAATATGAAATATACAATATGTAGATCTCCTCCAATGGACCTCAAAGTGATGGGCAGATCCCCAACACTCAAAAACTAGCTCTCTAAATTGTGCACCCAAACTCCCTGCAATAGCTCCTATAGGAACAACACAGATCTAGAGTAGAAACTGCGCTGTAGGGTATATATATCAGCTAGCCACATGCCAAGGTCAAGAATTGAAGCTCATTCACTCCAATACACTTCCTCCAATAGAGCAAAGGACCCCTCCACTGAAAAAGAGCACTGAAATGTCTTAGATCTGAATAGATCTAATCTCCACTTGCTGCAGCTTGCAAAGACAACCAAACCCTCAACAAGATCTGAGTTGTAATTGAAAGGAGAAGCTTGGCCTTCAAGCCAGATAGTGGACTTTTCAATACAAACTCTCCCAAGAGCTACTCAATGGGAAGAGGAGGAACTCCTAAACAGAAAATTCCAATGCTAAACAACATTTTCAATCTAGGCTAAATAGCCAAAGAAAGCTATATGGTCTAAACAGAAAATATATCAAAATATCATATCCTGAACAACCCCCTTGTTGGTACCATTTCATGACTCATCCTTTCACCTAAAAACTTCATTTTATCCATCATATTTTCTCATTTAACCTTCATTAATCTCTCATATTCCTTTGAAACTGATTAATGTAATGCCATTATTATTATTTTTACATTGGAATTGATTTTAGGAATTTTTTTGTTAAAATTAGGATTTTTCAGAAAATTACAGGTTTTTGTCACTTCCTGTAATAGCTCCATGTTTTGACACGTTGCATGATAGGTTGGCCAAATCAAGGACTGAGGGTGTATTCCTGAATGTACAAGGATGGTGAAATACCTATCCACTTCCAGGTTCAAATTCTACAGGTGGCTAGTCAACGTTGGTCAACTTCAGCTATTTCAGTAGAAAATCCCAAGCAAGTAATGAACATATTTGATTCTTTTTTATATTTTTCTTGAAAATATGGATCTGAACTAATTCGACTCCTTTTGGAAGTTAGTTAGAACTTTTAGGAACACAAATAGCCTCTTCTTGTTATGTATTTTGATGATAAATAGCTAGAAGGAAAACATTGAAGAGGACATTACGTGACAAACTTCAAAACTCGATTTATGTAATTATTGGCTTTCAGACTTTAATACAAAGATTCAGTTATTTATGTTGTTACATTCAGTAATATTATTCATCTAAGTTATCTTAAGGTGTTATTGCAACGTGTAGGGGGGCCCCACTATAGAGCTGGTACACCTCCTTGGGTTTTTCGTTTACAATTGCATAACTAGATCTGATATCTAGACATTTCCATTTAATTCCTGTGCTGCAAGTTTATGAATCAGAATTGTCAATTGAAGCCAGTGTCTTTTGTGAAAGATCTTTGTAAGAAGATTCAATTGATATCAGTCTTTGAATTAAGAATTGTGTTTACTATTTCATGTTTCAAAGCTTAAGTTTATCATTTCTGTTTAATGATCATGGTTGTAATTGTAGAGCTCAACTTGTAGTCTAATGACTGAACCTTGTAAAAAGACTTAGCTATTGGTTGATTTCAAGACTATTTACCTTACTTTCTGCTTTGAATTATTGTGATTGATAAGTGTGTTGATTTAAGACTTGGAAGAGGTTCTATGAATTGAGTTCTTGTAAAAGAACTAGAGAATCTTGGACAAACAATAGAACTCTATTTTTAGGAAATCAAATTTGTTTTGTTTAAGAAGGTGTTCAAGTGTGGAAGGAGACAAGGAAAAACCTCTTGTAAAAGAGTATTGAATCCTATTACACCGAACCCTCATTTAGGAGACCAAATCATTCTAGATCTATATATTTTAGATAAGTACCTCTAAGTGTACCTACTCGGATTGATAGGAAATTGAAGCCGAATCTACACTAGCGGATTGGACCAAACATTTTGGCACCGTTGCCGGGGAGGTGCAACTAGAAGGACTAAAAAAAAACAAAACAAAAACAAATCTAGAAAAAAAAAAACATAGATTTAGTTTCAGTTCTTCATTTTTTTAAGCCATGATTCCTTATGTCTAGACCTAGGGATGAAAAAGGTAGATTTCTAAAAACCCCCCATCCAAAAACTAACCCACCATTGGGAGTAGAAACTTTAGAGAAGGTTCAATTTACAACACCAGCTGGAAAAGTTACTATAGAAGAACTTGAGGAAAAACAAAAATCAGGCCAAAGACTTACTCTTATTGAAAGACAAGTCCTATTAGCTTATGAAGCAAAGAGAAAACATATACCTGAATCTTCTATAGTAAAAGAGAGTGGTAAAAGAACCCAACAACCTCTCCTTGAACAAATTGACCCTGAAAAGCCTCAAGAGGAAGAGAAATTAGAAGAAAAACCTCTCTTTAAACAAATTGAAACTGAGGAAGAGAAATTAGAAGAACAACATATCAAAATGGTTGAGGAAGGAGGAGAATCAGCAAGAGGACCTACTGCAGAACAAATGAGAGAATATGAGAGACAAATGGAAGAAAGGAGAAGACAAAGAGAACTTGAACAAAAACAAAGAGATGATGAAAATTGAAACACAAGAGAGGAACAAGATTCAACATTTAAATTTCCCATTTAAGACAGAGGAGAACTCAATGATGAAGAAATTAAAATGAAAAATATACCCCCATCTGTATTACCAAATTTTTATGGCATGGCATCTGAAGACCCTGATTCATTTTAATTTTAATTTGATATAGTATGTCGAACCTATGGGTATACAGATGATGCACATAGACTTAGACTCTTTCCTGCCACATTAAAAGCATCAGCACTTAGGTGTTTTATGGGATTAGGTGAACATGCAGTGACTGATTGGGATAGTATGAGGAAAATCTTCTTGAAAAATTATCAACCTTACTGTCGATCAAAAGATTCCAAAGATGACATTTTTAGAATGAATCAACAAGAAAATGAAACCTTAGAAGAATACTTGGAAAGATTCGTATATAATCTGCAAAAATCAAAGCATAGAACCATGTCTACTGATCTTATTCGAACAATATTCCTAAAAGGCATCCGAGAAGAATATTTAGATGACCTTAACCTAATGGGTAAAGGTGATATCTCTAATTTACGCTTTGATGACATTGCAGACTTGGGTGAAAAGTATTCTAGAAGTAAAGCAAGGAATGGAAAAAGAACTATGACATCTAAAGCCACTAAATCTACCACAACAAGTGTTACAAGAGCTGAAATAGGCAACCTATTTGAAGATTTTAAAACATACCTATTAAGCACCTTGGGAAATCAAATAGATATGATAAAAACAAAGATGAGACAAGAAGAATAAGACCAATTGATGGCAGTGTTCTGTCCAAAATGCAGAAAAAAAAACATGCTTTAAAGGAACGTCCTTTAGAAAATGTTCAAGTTTGTGCATTTTGTACAGAAAACCATGATATTTTTAATTGTTCTAAGATAAAGGTTTTGCAGAATTACAATTTGGAAGCTAATGCAGAAATTGAGAACTTATATCTCATGGGAGCTAGAAGACCATGACAAATGAGACCTCCAGGTATGTTTCAAACTCCAAATTTACAATTTCCTGCACATTATCAAATGCCTATTCAGAATTCTTGGAACATTCCTATGCCTTGGAAAAATTGGTATAATCAGCAGCAGTAATCTTATCCACAACAAGGATGGAGAGGATATTCATATCCTCAACAATAAATTCTTTCACAATATCCTCAGCTATATCAGCAATGCCCTCAACAATACCCTCAACAGCCAGTTGTTTATCAACCACAAAATCCTCAACAAATAGTAACTGCTCCTCCACCAATAAATTCACCACAATTACAACTACCTTCTAACCAACCTCCTAGACCTACTCAAATACCTGCTCAACCTGTAGCTAACCCAAATAACATAGTAGACAGACCAGCATATAGTGTAGATGAGGGAAAATCTTACCCAATTCTACTTCTGCAAAACATTGAGCTTAGGTCTGGTCAAACTCTCCAAACAAAACCTCCAATAGCTACAAAGAAAAAATAAAACAAGAATGATGAGCATAAACTTCCAATTCAAAGCAAACAAGATGATGAAATTCAAAACAAACAAATGCAAACCATGCATCCACTTCCTTTTCCTGAGAGATTAATCCAAGAAAAAATGCCAATGCCTTTGCCTCAATTTGATGTTCTAGATGAATTAAGGAATGTTTATGTGAAAATTCCATTACTTCAGGCAATAAAAGACATTCCAATTTACACCAAAGCCATTAAAGAATTATGTCTTAAAAAACCTGCAAAGAAAAGATTTGATTCACAAACCATTCATGTCATTGGAAATTTAGTTGGCCTCATGAAAAATGTTATTTCAATGGAGAAGTATGTTGACCCTGGTATCCCTAGAGTTACCACAATCATTCACAAAATTCCCATTCCAAATACTTTGATTGATCTTGGAGCTGCCATAAATGTCATGACACTAGAAAAAATGAAAACATTACAGCTCACAGACTTACAATTAACACCAATTATCATGGAATTAGTTGATAGATCCAAAGTCATTCCTGAAGGGATATTGGAAGACATAATTGTCTCATTGGACTCTTGGGAGTATCCAGTAGACTTTCTAGTACTCCAACCAAATTCCAATTTAGGAGGACATCCTATCATACTTGGCAGGCCATGGTTGGCAACTGCTGATGCATTTATTGGGTGTAGATCAGGCAACATGACCATTTCCAGAGGGACAGAAAGAAAACAGCTTACCTTATACCCATCAGCACAATCTCCAACAATAGCTCATAACCTATGGCTTGATGACAGATATAATGACAAAGAAGAAGTTCACCTTATTTTGAGCATTAACCAAATCTATGATTTTGAAGAAGATAACAATGAAGATTTGGTGGAATTGTTTATTTCTCAACCTGATGTTTCAGAGGAATTGAGAAATGAACAATATAGTGTTGCAGATCAACTACTAGCATAATGTTTTCAAGAAACTTGTACCATCCATTCTCTACAAACATTGTTTGAAGACATTTTTCCTATTCTTTCCAATACAAACACACAAAGAAAAACCATAGAGATCAGTCCAGGAAAAACATTAAATATTGGAATGCTCCTAGACTCATCTCAGAAACAAAATTTGATTGAATTATTAAAAAAATACCAAAAGGAATTTTCTTGGGACTATACTGATATGCAGGAAATTCACCCAGAAACTTGCACTCACCACATTTACACAGACAATAATATAAGACTAGTGAGGCAACCACAAAGAAGTATGAACCCTATGCTTCAGGAAATTGTAAGAGATGAATTGCAAAAGTTATTTAAGGTCAATTTCATTTACCCCATCTCTGATAGCCAGTGGGTATCTCCATTAGAGATAGTACCCAAGAAAAATGGTAAATGGAGAATCTATGTTGATCTCAGAGAGCTCAATAAAGCAACCCTTAAAGATTATTTTCCATTGCCATTTATTGACCAAGTTTTGGACACATTAGCTGGGAAATCATCATTTTCTTTCCTTGATGGTTTCAGTGGTTATAATCATATCAACATAGCCTTAGAGGATCAGGACAAAACAACTTTTACTTGCCC
This sequence comes from Pinus albicaulis, assembly GCA_034641835.2. Taxonomy (NCBI): domain Eukaryota; kingdom Viridiplantae; phylum Streptophyta; class Pinopsida; order Pinales; family Pinaceae; genus Pinus; species Pinus albicaulis. Next base: position 595,420,964 of record CM076572.1, read on the forward strand.
CTGGGGCACATATGCTTACAATGTTTTACCATTAATATTGTGTAATGCTCCAGCAACATTTCAGAGAGCAGTATTAGCTATTTTTGTTGATCTAGTTCATGATTGTGTTGAAGTATATATGGATGAATTTTCAGTATATGGTAACTCTTTTGATCATTCATTGAAAAACCTTGAGAAAGTTCTGAAAAGATGTATAGAAGCCAATTTATCCCTAAGTAATGAAAAATATTATATGATGTTGAATGAAGGGGTAGTATTGGGCCATTATGTTTCTTCAAAAGGAATCAAAGTAGATCAATCCAAAATCCAAATTATTGTTAATCTGCCAGTACCAAAAACTCAAAAATATGTGAGAAGATTTCTTGGTTATGAAAGTTATTACAAGAGATATATTAAAAACTTTAGTAAAATAGCTTTTCCTTTGTTTAAGATTCTCACAAAAGATGTATCTTTCAATTGGAATGATAATTGTCAAACAGCTTTTGAAAAACTTGAAGAGAAATTATCCACTACTCCAGTTTTAAAAGGACCTAATTGGACTCTGCCTTTCCACATCACCACTGATGCATATGATACAGCAATAGGTGCTTCATTAGAACAACTAGAAGAATTTTTAAATTATGCCATTTATTTCATCAGTAATAATCTGACACATGTAGAACTCAACTACACAGTCACTGAGAAAGAAATTCTTGCAATTATCCATGCTGTGAACAAATTCTGTCATTACATAACTGGTTATGAAGTCTTTATTCATACTGATCACTCTACCATTAGGTACTTAATGAATAAACCTATAACTAATGGTAGAGTCACCAAATGGTTACTACTATTATAGGAATTTAATGTTACAGTGCTGGATAGACCAGGTAAAGAAAACCAGGTGGCAGACTTCTTTTCTAGACTCCACAATCCAGGTGAAGTTGTTCCAGTTGAAGATTCTTTTCCTAATGAACATTTATTTGTAATTTAAATATTGAATCCATGGTATGTTGATTTAGCTAATTATCTCTCAGTAGGAAAGATACCTCCATCCTTTAGTTCAAAGGAGAAGAAAATATTAATCAAGCAAAGTGCCAGATACTCATGGGTTAATGAAGACTTGTTTTATACTGGTTATGATTTGATTATTAGGAGATGAATAAGAGAAGATGAAATTATTGATATATTAAAATCTTGCCATGATGAACCTTGTGGTGGCCATTTTTCAGCTAAAAGAACAACATTCAAAATCCTTAGTCTTGGTTATTATTGGCCATCAATTTTCAAAGATTCAAAGAAATATGTAAGAAGTTGTGACAGTTGCCAACGCATGGGCAGACCAACTGCCTCAGATCAGATGCCACTATAACCTCAAGTACATCTAGAGCCATTTGAAAAATGGGCTCTAGATTTTGTTGGACCCATTAATCCACCTTGTAAGGGTCAAAAGTACATCTTAGTATGTACTGACTATGTAACTAAATGGGTTGAAGCAAAGGCACTTGTTAGGGCAACTGAGCAAACAATGGTCAATTTCCTTTTTGAATAATTTTTTGTCAGATATGGAGTGCCTAGAGAAATAGTAACAAAACAAGGTACCCAATTTACTTCAATATTGGTTCAGGACATCACTGAAAAGTACAAAATCAAGCATAGGAGGAGTACACCCTACCATCCACAGGCCAATGGCCAAGTGGAGTCTACAAACAAAACTCTGGAAGGAATCATCACCAAAACAGTGGCAATTAATAAAAAGGACTGGGAGAATAAGCTCAAGGTGCTCTCTGGGCTTATAGAATCACATGGAAAGATACAACAGTATTTACACCTTATCAGCTGGTGTATGGTAAAGAGGTAATACTGCCTATTGAGTTTCAAATACACACTTACAAATTGGCTGCAGATTTAGGCATTGATCTTAATGAGGCTCAAAAAGAAAGGATCATGCAATTGAATCAATTGGATGAAATGAGACAGCGGGCATTAGAAAGAACAATACTTATGCAAAAAAAAGGAAGCAATGTCATGACACACATATCAAGAAAAAAAACTTTCAATAAGGTGATTGGGTTTTACTATTTGATTCCAAATTTAAAGATTATAAGGCCAAGTTTAAAACACACTGGATGGGCCCTTATGAAATTGTTCAGGTCTTTGAAAATGGATCAGTAAAACTTAGCACCATTGACCAAGAAGGAAGAACATTTATAGTAAATGGACATAGGCTGAAGCTTTATCAAAAGCCTATAAGCAAAGAGGATTTCATTCAGACAGTGACACAACAGAAGGAGGTTGAGATAGTACAGCAATCAGCTATGATATATTTACCTTAGTTATTTCTATTTTTCTTCAAATACTAATTAAAAATATATTTAAAAGAAAAACAATAAAAAAAAATAATAGTTTAGATGTGAAAACCAGACTCTGACACAATCTAAACTATAATTATTATAGGAAAACCAAGAAACTGGCTGGTAAGAATAAGTAGGGGAGAAGGAAAAAGTGAATTTTTCATATTTTATTTCATTTCCTCATTTCCAGAATTTCAATAAAGCAAGGGATTTGTTTTATTTAATTGATTGATTGTTCAAAGAAGGAGCTGTTCTAATTCAAATCAGCAAAGGGACCTGTGCATCATCAAAATATTATCAAATTTCTACCAAGAAATGGCAGAGGGACCTATTCAAGAAAAATCATATAAGTTCAAAAGTTGCATCAACATGTTGGCAAAATCAAATAAGTTCAGCATCAACATGTCTACAAAACCAAGCAAGTCAAAGGCTGCATCAACATGTCTACAAAACCAAGCAAGTCAAAGGCTACATCAACATGTCTGCAATATTAAACAAGTCATATTTCAACAAGAAATATCAGAGGGACCTGTTGCATGCTCATTTCCAGAAAGGGACCTGTTTAGAAGAAGAATACTACATCATACCTGCACAAAGCCAACCAGTCAAAGGAAGATTACAAAAGAACTAGTAAAGGATTGTAAGAATTCTTGTTTTAATACTTAAATTTCTATGTTAATTTCAATTTTAAATAATTAATTTATGGTTAATTATTGAAGTCAGTTTCATAAATCCTTATATAACCTATACTCTTAACCATTATACCTATACCACTACTCTTAAAAAAATCCTAAACCCTCAAACCTACATTCTATAACCTATATCTATACTCCCTTAACCCCTCTTAAAACCTTAATTTTAAACCTCAAACGCATTTCGCATGAACTGACAGCCAGTACAAACAATATTCTATAAGGCCTCTCCGTGGCCTTATCAGACATTAAATTTGAGACATTTGTCTAAATACTACACCATTGTAACAGTCCCATATCATTCTGTCACGTCCTCCGCAGTCATTTCATTCCGTCTTCTGCAACCACAACCACATCATTCCATAATACACAGGCACATATTTTTAGGTTCTCCATGCACAGGGGTCGGTGTAATTTAATTTTTTTTTTAAACAAAAGGAGTTTTCAGTTCGTTGCACAGAAGAAAGGGTTAGAATGTATAGAATTGCCAATATGATAGTTTGAAGTCAGCATACACCGACACATGCAAGCTTGATGTCGGGATACGCTGCTCGGACAATGGAGAAGATATAGCAACCAGAGCATATCCAAAAACGTGGAGGTCAGCTCAAAATATTCCAGGAAGAACGCAACAGCTTCGGACCAGGTAACTGTTAAATACCCTAGATAATTTTTTTTTTTTTTTTAAACAGAGCATAAGGAACAGGGTATTAGGAACAGAGGAATTTTATGGCGAATAGAGCAGAACCAGAGAGGTTTGATAGTTCAAAAATAAATGCAGATTGTGTTAAAATTTTGAGAGATAAGTAGTGGTTGACATTTTTAGAGAATTTTAATGGACATAATGAAGAAATCACTAGGAGATTTGCTTCTTCCTTTAATGGAGAAAGAGCCACATTAGGCAACCTTTCATTCAGGGTTTCAGAGGATACCATTGCTCAAACCATAGGCATCAGTCTAGAGGGTGAAAAATATTTCAAAACTAAACAATTTAAGGAGAAATCATGGACACAGTTTGTATCTAGATTCAGAGTATCCTCGGTTAATTGGAAATTTTGAGTTTCCAGAAGCTGGCTTGTTCATCCTTGGGATGAAATGGTTTATGTACTTCAGAAATTTATTACATACGAAGGCAGGTATAGCATAGTATATCTTTATCACATCAAAAAGCTGTTGCATCTGAAGGGAGAATGTATTATAAGCCTTCCATATTTTCTTCTACAAATTTTGACTAAAATGTCTAAAACCATACAGAAAAAAAGAAGTAATATGGACAGAAGCCTATATCACTTCGGGTTGGTGAAAATTTTGATTGAATTTGAACTACAGAAGACAAGGATATCATGGAAGAAATTTTTGGTCTCTAATGAAATTAAAATTGATGAAGAAGAATAGAAAGAGCAAGAGGTTAGAGAATTGATGGTTGATATAATTGACATAGATGATGAAACTCCAGAGTATAGACCAAACACCTTTGCTCTATCTAGCAGCAGTATGAGAACAAGGAAAATGAGAAGGGAGGAAGCTAAGAAAGTTGAAAAGGATAAAATTTTCACCACTTATACAAGGAAATCTAGAAGGAATAAAGGTAAGACAGTACAGGAGAGTGATAACCTACGGCAAGCCCAGGATGACAATACATAGGAACTAGAAATCAAAAGCAGGGAGGAAGAAACAAAGGAGCAACGACTCTCAAACAAAAAGCAGAAGCAATTAGAAAGACAAATTCAAGATTTGCAACAAGAGGTTATGGAATCAGAAATGTTGGAAAGAGTTGTGAAAAAAGAAACTGAGGTACTGATAATACAAAGTAATAAAATTCAATATGAAAATGAGAAATCGAAGAGAAAAGTAAAAAAACTCAAAACCAACAAGATTGAATTCTGTAGATGGGCTAGAAAATGGTATAGGCAGAAGAAATCTATCAAGGCCAAATACCAAATTTTGAAGACTGAATATCAAACTTAGATGAACATGGATGTTTTACTGTAGGTAGCAGAAGCAGCAAGCAAAGGAGTCTGACAGGTTAGCATGAGGACATGCAAAGTCTTGTGTTTGGGGGAGATGTTGGTACCTTTTCATGACTCATCCTTTCACCTAAAAACTTCATTCTATCCATCATATTTTCTCATTTAACCTTCATAAATCTCTCATATTCCTTTGAAACTAATTAATGTAATGCCATTATTATTATTATTACATTGGAATTGATTTTAGGAATTTTTGTGTTAAAATTAGAATTTTTCAGAAAATTACAGGTTTTCGTAACTTCCTGTAATGGCTTCATGTTTTGACACATTGCATGACAAGTTGGCCAAATCGAGGACTGACGGTCTATTCCTGAATGTATAAGGATGGTGAAATATCTATCCACTTCCAGATTCGAAGTCTACAAGTGGCTGGTCAACATTGGTCAACTTCAGCTATTTCAGCAGAAAATCCCAAGCAATTAATGAACAGATTTGATTTTTTTTGATATTTTGCTTGAGAAGAGGGATCTGAACTAATTCGACTCCTTTGGGAAGTTAGTTAGGATTTTGAGGAACACAAATAGCCTCTTCTTGTTATGTATTTTGATGATAAACAGCTAGAAGAAAAACATTGAAGAATTACACTACATGATACATTACGTGACAAACTTCAAAACTCAATTTATATAATTATTGGCTTTTAGAATTTAATACAGAGATTCAGTTATATATGTTGTTACATTCAGTAATCTTCTTCATCTGAGTTATCTTAAGGTGTGCTTGCAACGTGTGGAAGGCCCCCACTACAGAGCTGGTACACTTCTTTGTGTTTTTCATTTACAATTGCATAATTAGATCTAATAGACATTTCCATTTAATTCTTATGCTGCAAGTTTATGAATCAGAATTTTCAATTGAAGTCAGTGTCTTTTGCGAAAGATCTTTGTAAGAAGATTCAATTGATATCATTCTTTGAATTGAGAATTGTGTTTACTATTTCATGTTTCAAAGCTTAAGTTTATCATTTTTGTTTAATGATGATGGTTGTAATTACATAGCTCAACTTGTAGTCTAATGACTGAACCTTGTAAAAGGACTTAGCTATTAGTTGATTTCAAGATTATTTACCTTGCTTTATATTTTGAATGAGTGTGATTGATAAGCGTGTTTATTTAAGACTTGGAAGAGGTTATATGAATTGAGTTCTTGTAAAAGAGCTAGAGAATCTCAGACAAACAATAAAACTCTATTTTTAATCAGATTTGTTTTGTTTAAGAAGGTGTTCAAGTGTGGAAGGAGACAAGGAAAAACCTCTTGTAAAAGAGTATTGAATCCTATTACACCAAACCCTCATTTAGGAGACCAAATCATTCTAGATCTATATATTTTAGATAAGTACCTCTAAGTGTACCTACTCGGATTGATAGGAAATTAAAGCCTAATATACACTAAATTGGACCAAACACCCTCATGTCGTCCCTTCCTTTTATAAGATGAGAGTGTGCAAAACCTTAGACCACCTTCAATGGACTCACCCCTTTCACACAAGAGATCTTCAACTAGAATCACGTTGTGCCTTATTGATGAGCACTCCTTCAATACATAATTGTAGATTTGGTCAAGGTTGACCCAGTCAAGATGATTAGCCCCTTTCACACCTAAGGGTGCTTATTTACATAGCCAAGATTTATCCTTTTTCATATTTGGCATTGATTTATTCTTCATTAGGAGTTTGAGTAACCTCCTTTGCACATTTATTCATCTAACTATATTTTTAAAGCAAAATTAATATCCCTATTAGTTGCATGTTAATTTAGGAATATTATAGTCTTCCCCTCCCAAATGTTTCTTGTCCTCAAGCAACTCCAAGGGTGCTGCAAAATCTCCCTTCCTCTTCTTGTGGCCTCCTCATTCAACAATCTCCACCATTGCTTCAGATTTTCTGCAATAATTATGTCTCCCAATTGTTCCTCCCAAGTGTGCAAGTTGGCCTCTGGTGGATAAAACAAATGGATCTCATCATGAAAGAAAGGAAGTTCTATATGGAAACCTCCTTGCTGCTCAATGGCCTCCTTAAGATAGAAGTGATGACAATCATGGGGAATTTCATCATCAATGAAGGACTCCCACCTCCATGCTGTCATCCAAATGAAATGAATCACCTCCCAGCTTGGTAATTCATAGTAAAGCTCCTCCCAATTTCTCATGAGAGGCATGCCCCAAGTGCTCCATTTAATCATGTGGTCCACCTCATAAAGAAACAAGCGATCTACTATAGTGGCCATATAGTTTCCCATGCTCCCCTTAGAACATGTAGTGCAAAAAATGTATGAAATTTATTTCCCCAAGGACACATCCAACAAATGTGTCTCTCCTCCAACCATGTTCCCAATAAAGATAAGAACATCTTCAGCATATGGGATCATAATTAAGGTCATGCTAGCTTCCATATGCAATAAAGGAGAAGGAAAATGGTCCTTCATGTGCAACCAGTGCAATTTTACTCCTAACTGCCATAGAATATTATATGACAAGTGTTTTCCCCAACACTTGTTTGATGCCCCATCCTTCTTGCATGTTCAGAGAAGGTGTATGATGGTTGGTGTTAATGAATCACGCCATGAAGAGTACATCATCTCTCCAAGATCTCCCAAGGAATGACCAACATCACCATTGTTCATGGCCCAAAGTGGCTCATGAAGCCCATAAGGAAAAGTGCCCCCTCTTGGAGCCAAGACCTGCACATGAGTGTTAAGAAAATGCAAGTATATAATAAATATATCATGATGTTCAGAAATACAATGTTTATCATACACTTGTTTCAAATCAGCAAGGTAGCTCATGGATGAGCTCCCTCTCACACTCAATGAATAAGGAGGTGGTAATGATAACTCTACCCAAGAGCTATGTTCCTCCTCAACCAGAAAATGATCCATGCACTTCCTCATATGAGAGTGCATCTCCTCTTTGAAGTTTTCCCACATGAATCCATTTAAGATAGTATGATATGCTTTAATGAAACCATTGGGTTTTGAAAGAAAGATCTCATAGGTTGCATTAAGTAGTTTCTCCTTGAGCTTGGAGTATCTAGCCAAATAGATCTGATCATGGGAATAAATGACTCCCTCAACTACTATATACCTCCCATCCATCACTTGCCCATCAAGAACCTTACATGTGAAAAGGTCCTTGGAGTATTCCATCAAAATTTGGGAATCCCAATAAGGATCTAGGATCCCCAATAATGACAATGCTGTAGAAATCTGAAATGTAGCCCCTGTCATAGCATGGCTCTCCTCTTTGACCTTCTTGATGTAAAAGTCACATGTTGGAGTACTATCAACTTCATTTTGCTACCTCCTTTGCAGCTGATCTTGCTCAAGACAAGATTGAAGTAGATGGAAGTCAACCTCCCCTTGGAAAGTGCTCGTCTTCCAAAACTTCCTCAATGTGGCCCATGCATGCAAGAGTGTTGATATCCTCTTGTCATGTTCAAAAATCTCTTTTGCGAATGAAAATATCATTGGTTGCCCCAAAGATATGGATTTTCCATGTGACTTCATGTCCATGCCATCATAGACTTCTGAATTCTCCTTTTTCAGCGCAAATAACTGAGTGCGAGATAGCAATGTCCAATTCATAAAATTGCTTACCTCTCTTTTGAATCCATGAAAGATTTTCTGCGTTGTGCTAGTTTCTCCCAAGGCTCTTTCCTTAGCCAAGTATGTATATGCTGCCCATAGTTGACATAACACTTTAGTTTTCCTCCCATCAGGAGGTCTCCCTGGTGGAATTCCTCCATTTAAAGAGACATCAAGGCATAGAGCATGATGTGGATGTATATGGACAGATTTGTCCTTGCCTTCCTTGCATAGATCCTCTTGCCTTCTTTGTGCATCAACCTTCTGAAATAAAGAGGGGTGTATTCTCCTCATCATCTGGTGCTTGCCCTCCTCTTTTCCTCCTTCTATCTTCAAGATCTCACCTCTTGATAATGATGGGACATGCTACACATGGTTTTTGCCATAATCTCCATAAGTGAGATTCTTTGGAGGTGAAAATGGGACACTTCATGGTTTTTGCCATAATATTGGAATCAAATGGGACACTTTCAAATTAGGTACTTTTCACTCTCTAATGGTGAAATCTTGGAATCAAATGGGACACTTCATGGTTTTTTCCATAATCTTCCATGTTACACCACTTTGGAAGAGCACGCCACCATGAAGTGTCCATTTGATTCTAAGATTTGTAAGCTATTTTACTGCATTACTCTAATGATTTTTTGTACTAGAGTACAAGGGGACGCATTGGATCTTATGCAAGATTGCAGGTGGGTCTCCATTTGGGGTTTGGTCACCTTATACAGGGTCCAAGACCTCCATAGGGTCACATTGGAACTTGTAGGGTGAGCGTTGAGAGCCATGGGTCTCTACCATAGAAGAGAGCTCCTCATGGATTCCCAACACCATTCATTGATTTCTTGTGTTCCACTTTTTGGATGAGGATGATGCACCTAGACCACCATGCCCAACTGACTTCACACTTACACGACACACTTGCAAGATATTCTAGGGCCCATATGAGGATGTGTCTCACCATGGGAGACATAGGGGGGGCTTATTTCATCATTCTAGCCTTTACAGATGGTATACAGGCATTATCGATCCACTTGGAGACCCATAAGGATATCATTGTGCCCCCACACTCACTTGGGGACACCACAATTGATTTTATTGGATATCAAGGGGCCACCCCCTTGATCACTATGTTTGGAGCCTATTCACTCACCTTGGCACACTTTGGACTCTACTAGGCCTCTTCAATGGCCCAACGATTCATTGTATCTACTATTTTTCCCTCTTAAGAGGCTTATCTTTGTATTATGGAGCTATCTTGGTGGGATTGTCACCAAGTTTTTTTATTCTTACACATTATTTTATTTTTAAGGAGAATTATTAGGCTAATAAGATATTTGAATCCCCTTATGTATTTTATAAATTGATGAGAGGCTCATTCAATTCTCTCATCACATTTTTGGATTGGTGATCCGGATCTTTGTTGAAATGGACCTCTTGCTGCAACTTTGCTGATAACATTTGCTATAGGTGATGAAATCAAATTCCATCAAAGACCCATTTGAGGTATTGAATAGATATTTCTAGTGATATAAGAAACTTGAAATTTTGTGACCTGTGGAGTGAGAAAATAATTCCATAAACTCATAGGACGTGCGGCAGCATAGTGTTCTAGACAAGTGTAACTTCAACTGCTCATATCTCTCAAACTGGGAAACAAAATAAAATTTTGTAAAAAACCCGTTTAATATAATAAAAAATGATTTCAAATTATATACTTTTCACTCTCTAATATGATCTATGGAGATCGTGGAACTTACGTGAAGTTTACTGAATATTACTACAAAATATTTAAAAGACAGAATGGACATAAACTAGCTAGGGTAGTGGTAGCTTATCTCTAAGAAGAGATGTGGTGGCTACATGCCTTTGAACTTTGTTACAAGGAGGCTCAAGGGCCTTTTTATTATTGAAAAAAAAGAGAAAACCCTAAACAACAAAAAACCTAACTCGAGGAGTTGTAACACAAAGAGTTTATGGGTTACGTTGGGGTTAGTTGGGTAGCCAACTTCTTGGGGTTGTAACTTGGTCATAGTATATATGTTTGGCGTGTATGATACCTTGTTGGAAAGATCTATCCGAGGACTATGTCATATAGGGCCTCCAAACAGATTCAGAATTTCAGGACCCGAAAATCTGCTAAAAATAGTAAATAAGAAAACTGATGAAACTAACTAGTGGAATAGGTAGGTGGCCACCAATATCCACTGGATCATTCCTCCCCCCTTAGGAAGCAATGGTACCCATTGTGTGAAAAGCCTCTAGGAGGTAGGGAAATTTTTGATGAACCTGGTCCCTGGTGAACCACCTTCCCTGGTGAAGGAGTTGGCCTGCTTTGAAGTGGGTGTAGCTTGCGATGGGGTCAAGAGAGGCACTCCTTCTGCAAATGTAACCAAAATGTGTCACCCACTTGGAACTTTTGTAGCACTCTATGTTTATCCTAGTGCTACTTGCACTTGGAATTGGATTTCTCCAAGATGTTGTGGACTTGATAGCGAACATCGGAGAGTACACATGTTGATTCTGTCTGTGTGGTCGCATGAGGTATGGAAACATCAAGCAGCGGCATGCCTAGGGTTAGATCAATGGAGTTCTTGACCTGATAGTGTAGAGGAATCTCTATGGGTGAGGAGAAAATGTCCTTGTATTCCTCCACAACTTTGTCCATTTGTTTCTTCCGTGCTGGGGAGCCCTATTTGGAGGTTGTGGCCATAATCTTCTTCTTCCCCTGTGGGAAAATTGCAATGAAAATAAATTTCTTGGTTTGGGAAATAATATTACTACGTTGCTTTGAAATAATCAAAGAGATTTCAGGAGGTGGTAATACCTCCGATATCCTGTACAAATTATTTCCCAAAGTAATAATAACAGAATGAGGTCTAGAATCACACACATCATGTCGCTTCCACAAGTATGGTTGGCCCAATAATACATTAGACATGTCAAGAGGAGAAACATCACACAATACCCCATCCATGAAGGGCTTGATGTTGAACAAAAGGTGACACTGTTGGCTTACGCGGAGATCTCTTCCTTGGTTAAGCCACCCGATGGTATACAGATGCAGGTGTGTTGTGATCGGTAGGCCGAGCCGCTTCACGACCTCTGCTGAAATGAGGTTCTTTTGGAGTCTGCTATCAACAAGGAATTGCAGTGGAGAACCCTTCACCCACATCTATGAATGGAAGAGGTGCTCCCACTCCTTTGGATCCTTGGGATTTTCCCTTTGAAGCTTGGTGGTGGAAACAATGGCACTGGGGTCCATATCAATGGTCTTCTTCCCTTTGTCATTCCTCTTGTCTCGTTCTGACTCAGAATCAGAACATGCATCTGATTCAGATTCCTTCAGTTCAAACACCAGTGACTATTTGGTCCTACACTCGCTTGTGTTGTTAGTGGAGCTGTTATGAAATTCACACCACTTCCCCGTGTCCTTCTTTGGCTTTGTGGTGTTGTTCTGAGTCGCCCCGCTTTACCTTTGCCCCTTGTTCTATGGTTTGGGGATGCCCCTCCCTGGCTTAGGATTCGCAGATCCAATGTTTCGCTTCTTCTGTTTAAATTTATGCTCGATCTTGGCAGCATATCTGTTAGCCCCCTAATTTGTTCTCTTTTTTCCATTTTCCCCTTCCTAAATCATAACCATTTACTTCTGTTTTACCTCTTTTATGCACCCTCATCTTGCACCAGTCCAAGCACGGTGACATATTTCGTATAAAATTTATTCTTCATATTTTTAATTCAACTTAGCATTAATTATTTATTTATTACATGATTTCCTAATTTTAATCACTCTTTGTAACTTATCGATATCTCCAATGATTATTTGGTAGTTAAAATACTTACCATGACCGCTGATCCTAGTGCAGGACCGGATCTTGCACCATTGCCAGCACAAAAAAACCTTGCAGCAGATCTAAACCTCCTCGATCACCGCCTCATTTTGAGCAGCTTCAGCCACAACAACAAAGATCAAGCAGCTTTTGGCCATGGCAACAAAGATCGACCTAAAGACAGCCAAGACAAAATCTGCAAAGGATGAAAGCTGGAGATTGGCTACGACCAGTTTGCTAACCATCTAATCTTGAAGGCCGAAAAGCTAAATTATTTAAAGGAATTTTACTAGTGTTAATTGATTTATGACAAAATTTCTTACTAGAAGTTGTTTGTTATTTTTCTTTATTTTTTGAAAAGAATGCCTAGAAAAGGTAAGGGTTCGAAGCCCACTAAGGGCCAAAATAATTCTAAAAACAACTCTCATATTGGGTCTCCTTCTGTAAGCAGGAAGCCCAATCCAATTCAAATCCATCACGCAGGAACAATCCACCTGGATTATGGTGACAACAACTCAGGTGTGGATCAGCCTGTTAAGAGTGGTACAAGTTAAAGGGAAACAATGGTGGACCATGAAGATCATTTGGAAGGGACTGGTGAAAACCAGGTAAGTGAAGAACAAACCACTTTTATGTTTCGAATTTTGGATCCTGATATTGTAGCACAAATGAAGAATATTCCACCATCAACTCTCCCTCATTTCCATGGTAAAGTTCATGAAGATCCTTACTCTTTTCTATTTGAGTTTTATATTCTGTGTAGAAGTTATGATTATTCAACTAACGCTCAGAAGTTAAGATTATTTCCTGTTACTCTCAAAGACTCAGCTCTACGTTGGTTTATGGGGTTAGGAGGAAACACTATAACCTTTTGGGATTAGATGAAGAATTTTTTTTTGTCTAAATATCAAGAATATTGCAAAACTCGGGACAAGCAAGATGAGGTTTTTACAATCATACAGGATGATGATGAAACTCTGGAATATTACCTTGAAATAATTCTGTATATTTTACAAAGGTCGAAACTTAAGTTTGATCCCAGTACTATTAGAACCTTGTTCTTAATAGGACTTACTGATAATGCTAGAAATAATTTGAATCTGTTAGGACAAGGTGATATTTCTTAGCAAACTTTTGAACAAATTTGTGAATTATGCAGGAAATTTTCAAGAAATCAGTATAGATCTGGTAGAGGAACTTGAAATAGAAATAGAAAAACTGAATCTACTGATGCTATGATTATTGGAGTAAAAAATAAAATGCAAAACATGAAAATTGATATAATGAATACTGTTACCAAACAGTTAGACTCTTTAAAATTTCAACAAAAACTCATGAAGGAACAAAAGTCGTTATGTATCTTCTGTCCTAAATGTAGAGACAAGCATCCACCTAAAGAGTGTCCTCTTGATTTGAAAGAAACTAATAAGTGTGCTATTTGCGCAGAAGATCATGTCACAAAAAAATGTCTCTCTATACTAGGACTTAAAACTGTATTTACAAGGGGACAGCCTGAAGTTGAATACTTGTATGCTATGGGAGCAAGAAGGAATTGGCCTTAGGTAGGTACAGGTATGGCTCCCGAATTTTCTCCACACTATCTTGGTTATAATTCACATGCATATTCTTATCCTAACACTAATCAGCAGTGGCAGTATGGGAATCAATATCAGCATGGGAAACCTTCTCAACCATGGCAAAAAGGTTGGAGAGGGCCAACTCATTCTCCATATTCCTACCAGCCACCTATACAGTCATATCCATCTACGCATACACCTTATTCAATGCCTCAACCTTCGAGTCAATCCACTCCACCATTGCCTTTACCTCCACCCTTTTGACCTCCTCAGTTGCCTACTCAACCTATGCCCAATCCTAACAATAATAAAGCAGTGCAAATTATCTATGTAACGAACCCACCTTTACCATTCGAATACCAGTCTATTCCAGTTGGGGTTCATGATATTCAATTAAGATTGGGAAGGACTGCAACATCAGAAAATCAGAAGCAACCTATAGTGATTATTGAAGAGAAAGGAGAAGAGGAAACTCTTAATCATTCTCCAAAAGCTGTCACTAAGCAGCCCTTACCCTCTGAATCCTTGCCATCTTCTTCCAACCAGCCTCCCTTCCCAAAGAGGCTAGTAATGGAAAGAAGTGACCCTATTTCTGAGACTAGTTTGGCATCTAAGCTTCAGAATCTTTTCATTAAGATACATTTTATTCAAACCATTAAAGAGATCCCCATTTGTACTAAGATAATTAAGGAACTCTATCTCAAGAAACACGGGAGGAAGAGAGTGGAACCCCAAACCATTCAATTTGTTGGAAGGGCAGCAGAGTTGATGACAGGATGTGTGTCTATGAAAAAATAAACTGATTCTGAAAACCCTGTTGTCTCAGTTAATATTGGTAATGTCCTTGTCTATAATGTTCTTATAGACTCGAGGGCAGCCATTAATGTCATGACTAAGCAAACCATGGATCAACTTCGGTTATCTCATCTTTGCCGTACTCCCACTATGCTTGAATTAGCAGATAGATCTAAAATTAAGCTAGAAGGAGTATTGGATGATGTGATCATCTCATTAGATTCTTGGGAATATCCTGTTGATTTCATTGTGCTTCAATCAAAGAACCCAGTAGGAGTACATCCCTTGATCTTGGGTCCACCATGGCTTACTACGACCAATGCATATATTGGATGTCATTCTAGTGATATGTATATTTCGCATGGAGATTCTAGGAAGAAAGTTACCTTATACCCCCCTGCCAGACCCATTCAGGACCTTCGAGATACTTTATGGTTGGATCAAAGCAGTGATGAGGAGACTTAGCCCATTTCCCTTATTCATCATTATACCGGGTCTTCACAAGAAGATGAGATTCAAGATTTCCTGAATAATCTAGACACTATGCCTAATTTTGAGCCATTGAGCCAGATTTTCAGCCTAGATTTTTAAGATAATCATGATTCTCATTCTTCTGTACCGTTGCATTTGACCACTTCCTTGAATACTCCTGAGCCTAATAATACTCTTGTTGAGATTAGCCCTGGTAAATCCTTGCATATTAGTTCATATTTGGACTCATCTCAGCAGGAGCAGCTTGTGAATTTGTTGCAAAACCATCTTAGTGCCTTTGCTTGGGGCTATGAAGATATGAAGGGTATCCCTCCTTAAACTTGTACACATCATATCTATCTTCAGGAAGGAACCTGACCTATCCAACAACCCCAAAGGCGAATGAATCTAGCTCTAAGAGATATTGTGAAGGAAGAAGTACAAAAACTCTTGGATGTCGGTTTTATCTATCCTATTTCTGACAGTCAGTGGGTCTCTTTATTAGTGCTAGTACCTAAGAAATATGGAAGATGGTGTATTTGTATTGATTATCGAGAATTAAACAAATCCACTCTCAAATATTACTTCCCTCTCCCTTTCATTGACTAGGTGCTTGAAACCCTTGCAGGAAAGAAATATTTTTCCTTTTTGGATGGCTTTAGTGGTTATAACCAGATACAGATTGCACCCGAAGATCTGGATAAAACTACTTTTACATGTCCATGGGGTACATTTGCTTATTAGGGCAGCTATCTTTTTAGGGCATGCTGGTTACTATAGAAGATTCATTGAAAAATTTTCTATGATAGCTGCCCCTCTTTTCCGACTTCTAGCTAAGGATAGTGAATTTTCTTGGTCCACAGCTTGCCAACAGTCTTTTGAAACATTGAAAGAAAAGTTGGTACAGGCACCAGTTTTGAGAGGTCCTAATTGGTCCATGTCTTTTCACATTTCCTATGATGCTTAAGATTTGGCTATTGGCACAACTTTAGGAAAAGACGAAAATAAGCAATCCTATGCTATTTATTATATTATTAAGAATTTGTCTTCCGCTAAATTAAATTATAGAGTTACAGAGAAAGAGTTTTTAGCTGTAATTTTTGCAATTAATAAGTTCAGGCACTATATTACAGGATATGAAGTATTTGTACATACTGATCATTCCGTGATTAAATATTTGATGAACAAACCATTGACTAGTGGTAGAGTGACTAGGTGGTTGCTATTGTTGCAGGAATTTAATGTTACTATTGTTGATAGGCCAGGAAAATTTAATGTTGTAGCAGATTTTCTTTCTAGATTAGATAATCCTGGTGAAGCAACTCCTGTTAATGATGATTTTCCAAATGAACATCTCTTTTCTTTGTCAACAGATTCTCTGTGGTTTGCTGACATTTCTAATTACTTGGTTACTTGGAAAACACCACCCCACTTGTCTGCTCGTGAAAAGAGGAATATTATGCAGAAAAGTGCTGCATACTCCTAGATTCAAGGAGATTTCTTTTACACTGGTCCAGACCTGATCATTCGTAGATGTGTAAGAGAGGAGGAAGTGTTTGACATATTGAAATTTGCTCCTGATGAACCTTGCAGAGGCCACTTCACTGATAAGCGGACTGCATATAAAATACTACGTGCTAGTTATTTTTGGCTTTCCTTGTTTAAGGATGCCAAACAGTATGTCAGGCGATGTGATAGCTGTCAAAGAATGGGCCAACCTAATCAAACCAATGAAATGCTTTTATTCCCCCAAGTTATGATTGAGCCATTTGAAAAATGGGCTATTGATTTTATAGGGCCAATAAATCCAACGTCATTAAGTAAAAAACCTATTTTGGTTTGTACAGATTTTGTTACAAAATGGGTGGAAGCTAAAGTTGTTTCCTTTGCTACAGAAAAAGTTGTTGTTGATTTTATTTTTACTGAAATCTTTACTAGATTTGGTGTGCCTAGAGAAATTGTTTCTGACAATGGTTCGTAGTTTATTTCTAATCTGGTACAGGGTGTGATGAAGCAATACAAGATCCGGCACAGGAAATCCACGCCGTATCACCTTCAAGCAAATGGCCAGGTGGAATCCACAAACAAAGTGATCGAGTCCATTTTTACAAAGACAGTAAATATGCATCGGAAAGACTGGGCTAAAATATTACCGGAAGCTTTGTGGGCATAAAAAACCACTTGGAGAAATAGCATGGGACATACACCATATGAGCTGGTATATGGCAAACAGGTTCTATTACCAATTGAGCTCCAGATCAAAACTTTCAGAACTGCAGTTCAGTTAGGACTAGATCTCTATGAGGCACAACAACAGTGTCTTCTCCAATTAAATGAGTTAGATGAATTTCTTAGGGATGTTGTTCAGCAGAACATACTAATTCAGTAGCAACACAAAAGGTGGCATGACAAGTCTGTTCAGAAAAATTAATTCCAACCAGGTGATTAGGTGCTCATTCATGATTCTAGATTTAAAATTTTTAAAGGGAAGTTCCATAAATGTTGGATGGGACTTTATGAAGTGATCCGAGTATTCGAGAATGGAGTAGTACAAGTTAAAACTATTGATGGACAAAATTTAGTATTCTTGGTAAATGGGCACAGATTAAAGAAGTATTTTCATCCACTTGCCAGGAAATATTTTACACAGCAAGTCCAACAGAAATTTGGGATGCTAGTGATGAATGGTAATACCAACTTTGTGAAAACATGAATTTTTTTTCTTCTTAATGAAAATATATATATATATATATATATATATATAATTTTTAAAAATTAAAGAAAAAATATTTTCCTGTAATTATGAAAATCAGTTCGCTGACATGATTGCAGAAGGATCAACCTGAAAACCAGCTTGCTGGCAGGAAGATCAAAAATTTCTAATAAAAATAGAATGTTGCTTGATCTTTAGATATGCTAGCAACCACTAAGTAAAAGAAGGATCAACAGAACCAACCTGTATACAATTGGGGCAATTAGCATGGATATTTTTATTCAAGTAACGGTTAATTCTCGCTGCAATTATTTTTCTTGCACCAGTGCAGGCAGACCGTCCAGAACATTTTCTGTATTTTTTCATATTCCACTTCCGTAATATTCCCTCATTTTTCTTCTTCAATTCCAGAATGATTAACCTTCCCATAATCTTCTGAATTTACCCTATCCGTTTCGTAAAAATACCACTTTACCCTCGATTTTTTTCCCTATCCCACTTTTGTTTATCCCCTCTTATGGTACTATTCCTGGAATCCCTGTAACAAAACTCCTTCCCATTCTGAAATTTCTCTTTTCCCACTTCTTTGTTCCCTCATGAATTCATTGCAGGATCTCACACATAAAAAGCATAAGGATATGCTTTGAAGCATCAAGAAAGGGTGAAGCAAATTTCCAGTATAAGTTGAGGAAGCCATGTTGGAAGTCCAGTCTATATTTTACTTAAATTCCCTGTTTTTTTTCAGACATTATGCTTGCACTAGTGCAAGTATATTGTCCTATATAATAATGCAAGCAGTAGAATTACATAGTTTAAGCGGTGCAAGCAGACTGGTGCAATCATGCACCCTGTCAGAAACATAGTACAATTTTTTCTTTTCATATCATACGTCATAAGAAAGTGGTCATCATGAAAAGACCTTTCACTTATTCAATGAGTACTTGTGCTATCACATTAACTAGGAGAAAATTATTTAAAGTACAAGGTGCTTTTAAGTTAAGAATCATGATCATTTTTTAATGAATGTTAACGTTCTTTTTTTGAATTATGAAGGAGTGCGGAAGTGTTTAACCGTTGCTTGGATATAATTGCCCTTTTTGCCATAATCCTAGATGTCCTTCACTCATAATGATTACCTCACCTAGCCGTTAAAACGTCGCCGCAAGCACCAGTCCGGCACGATATCAAAGGTGCAGCGTGTCCATGGCTATTTCAATGGAATGAATGGGTAATAAGATGGAAGGGATGGTGGATAGTTAGATCCCTATCTATAAGAACCAATTTTCCGGGTGTTGCATGTAAATTCTTGATTGTTCATAATCGTTAAGTAGCGATGCCGCATGTTCGAAGTGAACCTTCATCCCTCAGTTTGGTAGAACAAACTACTGAGTATCGCAATAGTCTTGCACTATTGCGAGACTCAATCTTTCTTCAATTCTTGCAAAATTTTGACAGGCACAACAGTGAAGTGGCCCTACAGTTTGCTAGAAGTTTCAAAAATGGGCGAGTAAAAATTGGGCCTCTAACATTTGAGGTTACGGAAGAGTTTATAGTAGCAGAGACAGGCTTGGAAAATATTGGTGAGAAGTATTTTAAAAATCAGAAGCTAGAAAGGAATCGATGGCAACGTTTCGTTGTCGACAAGAATATGAAGGTAGATTGGAAGAAAGGAATTCCGCGCAGTGCTCTCCTGGGACAGTGGCGGGACCTCCTTTTCATCCTACAGAAATTCGTAACCTGTGAGGGAAGGTACTCCCTCACTTTTGTGTACCATTTTAGGATGTTACAACATTTCGAAGGTAGCCGGCACGTCTGGTGGGGGATTGATTTCCCCTATTTTTTTCTTAAGAGCTTGGAAAAAATGGCCAAGGGTGTGCAGGACGCACGGGCAGACCAGACCGATAAGAAGTTATATCACCACGGCCTAATAAATATTTTGGTCCAAAAACAATTAGAAATTAAAGGCATGACCTGGGAGGCGCTGTTAAAACAACTACATAAAAAGACAACTGCTGGGAAGGAGACAAAGGACCTCGCCAGCACAAGCAAGGGTCCAAGTAAGAATGTAAAGGGGAGTCCTTCTTGCACTAGTGCAAAAAGGAAACGACTTGAAAAACCAACAGAAGAAAGGGCCCCATCTCCAAATAAGAAGACAACTAGTGCACCTATCGAAGAGACTCCTTCTACGCTACTAGTACATGCACAGACCCCCGAAGAAGACAACCTGTCAGTCCTTGCAGATGCAGCAAAATCTGTAGAGGTCGAAGATGACACTCTGTTGGTCGATTTCATTAAAAATGATCGAAAAAAAAATGAAGAATCTAGTGCAGGAAAGGAACCATAGTCCCCACAGGACGTTGAATCCCCTCTTGCACCAGTACAAGAAGAAGAAGAAGAAGAAGAAGAAGAAGAATTGTTGGGCCGTGAATATGACCACCTTTTAACACTTATTTCATCCATTTTTACTCTTATTTATCATGTCATTTATTATAATTTATCATATAAATCCATTTTATAATGAGTTATGCTCTTATGGATGAATATTATTTCTTCTCCTTTATTTTTAATAAATTGATGATTATTATGCATAATTTTATCAATGATGGTTTATTAATATATTTTGTACCAACACTCACCATTTAGCTTCCAAGATATTTGCCAGATTGCAGATTTGATCTCCAAATCATCATCAAATATTCCAACTCATAAATTCGCTGGAATAAGAAGTGACAATTTGCGGTTGAGATTCTGGGCAAATGAAGAAGAATCGGGAAAATTTGGAACGTGGGTTTTGTCCAGAATGGACCAAATTAACTTTATCCACAAATGGTTTGCCCAAATTCGGCCTGTATTCAGAGAGATGCAAGGTTCTTTGAGCATGATTTTCTTAGATTCACTGTTACGGCCATCCTCCAAATTATCTCAGCTGCAAATCCAAATTAGACTTGGTTTTGTTGAAAGATTGATGGAAATATATTTTCTGGTTGATCAAGTTGTTGGGAACAATCCAATATTGTCATGAGAGATCATATTTGCTATTTAATTTCTCCTCTTTCTAATTATAAAAGGAGAGCAGGTATTATGTATTGGAGAAGAATGGATGATTATTGAATTCTTTTTGTAACACTGTAATTCCTTGACTCTCGTGATCAAAGAGGAACTGATGTAAAAGCTATTCATGTTTGATTAATACAAAGACGCGTTCTCGTTCCATTTCTCAAGCTCTGAAGTAAAACCCAGCGACGTTTCACCGGTGGTTGGGGGCTCGGCCCTGGTGGATCGATCCGTTGTTTGTATCTCTATCTTTTCATTATTGTTGTGAGATAGTTCATACTTTCTTTTATTACAGTTTGCAAGTTAATTGGTTTGTTGTTTAATTGCTTATGGATCTTGGTGTGTTACGTTAATGAATTGCATCATTGTTCCATTTCAACAAGGATCTTAATTCACGTATTATTCATCTTGTTATTGTTTACTAAAGCTTTGTTGTTCAATATTTAACTGCATTTTCTTGTTGTTCATGTTGATTACTGCTTAAGAACGTTTGTTGTGGGCTTGGTGTTTAATAGAATTGATGTTTTAAGTTAATATTTGTTGTTCGATTTCATAGTGTTGATCACTTCCGATTCATTAGCTTCAGATTGCAGAAAGATTGCTTATTTACATTGTTACAGTTTGTTGTTTATGCACATAGTCATTCAATTAGAGGTTGTTGTCCATTTCTAATTCTTTCTTTTAATAAGAGTTCTTCTTTGTTTACTTTCAACAACAATTATTTCAATTTTGATTTCTCTTTGATTGCTTGAAAGCAGGACTGTCAACTGTAGAGAACATTAGTTATTGCTTCCTCGTTCCCAGATTGATTGTCTTGTTCCAGTTTGATTTTAATTGCATCAATTTCTATAGGAATGAGTTATTGCTACTGTATCCTCGATTGATGTTTGCTGAGTGAATAGTTAAGTTTCAGAGCATTTGAATTTATCTTATTGTAATTAGATTTCTCTTCCAAGCATTTGTTTACTTTTGTATTTAGAATACTGTACTACTTCTCACACAGCATTACTCTTGGATAAATTTCCGCCTCAGACTGAGTACACTCTTGAAATAAAAAATCGTTCCCGGATTGATAATTAATGTAGGATAAATAGGCATTAAAAATATATATTTTATACCTCAAAATTTTGGCACCGTTGCTGAGAAGAGTGTATGCCATTTAGAAGGAGTGATGCACATTTGACCTTTTTTCTGCTTGGGAAGAATTGGGTATTAAAAACGGAAGGTAAGAACCTGTGCACCGAGCAAGGAACATACTTGCTCACAGCCCGCTTCACAGCAGAATTGGGTAAATTTATTTCTTTAGGTAGGAATAAAGGCTTGTTTTTTTTTGAATGAATAGAAAATCTAAATAGGAAAAAATTCCTCCCAAACCTGAAAAACCTAAGGGACCAGTGATCCTTGGGAGAACGACCTTTATTAACGAAATTCTTAAGAAAACTGAATCTCAGCCATCAATAGGATCTAGGAAATTTATTTCTAGATAACCTGCTAGTTCCCTTCAGGCCACAGAATCACCATCTGTAGCCTTTGCTGAGGTACATAGCCAAATAGAAGACACTGAGCAAGATTCCCAAGAAATTGAGAATTCTCGCCCAATTTTTTTTATAAGAAGGAAAGTTGGCTTCTCATACCCTACCATTTATCAATATGCATTTTTCAAATTTGGGTATGTACATACTAGAGGCCTTATTTTGGAAATGGCTCCACTCGGAATATTCTTATACATAAGCATATTCGATTTTCAAATAAGAGTAGATTAGTGGAGAAAATAAAATAAATAAGGAAATAAAATAAACACATTTTTTTATTATTTTATTTTTGTAAAAATAGTTGTTTTTGTTGCAACACGCTGTGAAAATCAACATCGGTGATAAATATTTTAATCTATTTTTGTATGTAGATGCATTATATTGAAAATAAAAATTCTACAAACATTCATATCCATTTTTATCACCAATATGGAAAAATTTCTTGAATATCATATTTTTTTGGCTTGCGGGCTTGATGAAATTTCTGAAAACACAGTTGGAATAGTCATGTTTTGGGGGACAAAAATGAATATTTTTAAAACTTGTTTCTAACCTAAGTGGCCCTTAATTTCTACTTTCCAACCCAATTTGAATCACTCAATTTGGATTTTATACGAAAAAGTTAGAACCAAAACATTGATAGGGTGTCTAGTAGGAAGCTCAACAACAGAGTTGGGACAGTCAGTTTTTGGAAGCCTAAATGACTATATTTTTAAAACCTGTTTCTATGATATATTTATCTATGAATATAGTTTACAACTCAATTTTAAATACTCAATTTCGATATCGTATGAAGAATTTATGACCAAAATACTGATTGTCTATCATAAATCAGCACTCTTGAAACTCTGTTTTTTCTGTTGTTCATTAAAGTATTTGACCCATCAATTATTATTTTCTTTAAAACTTGTTTCTATTGGAGATAAATAAATGAATATAATTTAATCTCCAATTGGAATTGGTTCAATCCGCCATCAAACGAAAAATTTATGCTTGAAATATCAACTGTTGGTATGAGCTGGAAAATCGAAAATGACTCTATATGCAGGTTGTTCCAAGCAAATTTAACATACCATTACATAGAATTTTTAAAACTTGTTTCTATTAGAGATAAACCTTTGAATTAGAACTCATTTGGCTTTGGAATCACTCAAATCGAACGAAAAACAAAGAAGGTATGATTAAAACACTGCTGGTTAGTATAGTCGACCACTGCTCTCTCGTAGGTGACAAATAAAATATGTTTTATTTTTTCGTGGATTTGTTCTATAGAGTAACTACTTGTTATTTTTTTGCATAATTATTGGATTAAGGGAGCCCGTACACCTCTCTTTATCCATGATTTAATGTTCTATTGCAGGTAGACACTCGTTTTTTGCAGGTCTTAGGAGAACAAAGAAGGTCAATTTATGGACGAGCGATTCTTGAGAGAAATTTTAGTAAAACAAGGGAATTTCATCCAATTCATTACGTAACAGATTCATAACAAGAAGAAATGAAGAATTGGTTTCCATTTAAAGATTCATGTCATTGCTGCTAAAACATTTTTCGAAAAAATCATTTTTTCCCATTAACAGATTGATATTCCCTTAGGAAATAACATCATAGCTGTTGTAACTTAATAAAGTGTTGTTTCTTTTCTGATTTCTTTTATGTTTTTGTATTTCAGGTGTTGATCTCTTCAAATTATAATTTCCACTTCAGTGGAAATTGAACAATAAGAACCCCACCATGCAAGTTTCAATTGCAGAAGACAATTCTTCGGTAGCACCAATCTGTAAAAAATTACTTTTTCTTGAAACCTGTACATAGATTTTCCTTTCTATCTGATTGGATTTGCTTGACAATGGATTGCACATTAGCTTTGTTCTTTCCTCTATTTTTTTTCTTTTTCTGTTCCCTACAGCACCTTTGCATGTTTATATCTGTTTTTTGTTCCTCTTAAGGACAACAACCGTTCCTCTTAAGAAGCAATGCATTTGTGTGTTTATTTTTGTTGTTCCTTCCAAAAGGAACAACATTTTCGCTGATTAGTTTTGTTGTTCCTTTTAAAAAGAACAACATTTTTGCTGCATGTTTTTGCTGTTCCTTTCAAAAGGAACAACACCGCTCGTTTTTGCTGTTCCTTTCAAAAGGAACAACACCGATTGTTCTTGTTGTTCCTTTCTAAAGGAACAACGTTTTCACAGATTGTTTTTGTTGTTCCTTTCCAAAGGAACAACATTTTCGCAAATTGTTTTTGTTGTTCATTTCCAAAGGAACAACACTTTTTGAGTGCATTTTTCTTGTTTTTTAAACAACATTTCTAGGAATTTTTGTGAATTTTTCATGACTCTTTGAAAGGCAAACATACAATTCATGCAAAGATACATAAATTAAAGGTTACTAGAATCAGTTAATCAAGAGAAATTGTCATTTTTAAGAAATTTTTTTGTAGTGATAAGAAAAAGGAAATGACACAACCATCTATATCTCTAGCTGTCTTTATTTTCACTAAAATTAATATGATCAATTATCTTTATCATGTTGGTTCTTCCCTAAATCTTCACAACTCTCTTTGATTTTTACTTATTAAATAAGAATAAGGGCATACTTTCTCTTTAGAGATGTTCAAACTTCTTCCACCATCCCTACTCTTAAGGAGTGTTGAGCCACCTTTTATATATAAATAGGGAAGCGCTATATGTAAAGGGAAAAAAAATCTCTATATGATTACTAACAATTCTATGATATGGTAGATGGAGGATAGGGGGTCTCATCAAGAGCCAGCCTACCATGATCATAAGGAAGCAGTGAAGTGGCATTCACATTATGGCCACCACACCAGGGATATGATCCAATGGATAACTCAGAAAAATAAAAAGTCCTTGGAATAAGAGGTCTCATCACAAGCCGTCTTGCCCACTTTTCACCCCTTCCTGGTGAATGGCATTGTGATTCATCTAGTTCCCAAGCCAGCACAGTGGCCTCCATCATGACATCACACAGCTCTTCCCTAGGCATAAATAAAGGATAATGGTTCGAAGGGTGAGAAAACAACTTTGTGAAGGTTATAGACACCTGTGGGCAACAAAGCTCTGTTGATGGTATTGGAGTCATATTTTTCACAAATCAATAGTAATGATAAACCCTTTTCTTATATCTTTATCTAATATCAAATGAGAGTAGGCTCCTAAACCCTTTGTTCGGAACCTCTTATGCATGAAATTTATTTATAAATCGGTTATAATGGTTTATGTGCATAATGATCGCATAAATGTTTTTTCACATCAGCTGTCATTTTCCTTTATTTTCGAATCATTACATAAACATTTCCATATCTACTCATGATTTCAAAATATGCATTGATCTCAGTAATGCGATAATTTGTTGATCATATCATAAGTATGTATGTCTTTCCATGCTGTATAATTGTTGTGCAGTACGCTGCCATTTTTCCACAATATTCATACTGCATTTCTACAGAATTTTTGCTAATTGAACTTTTTGCATGTATCTTATCTGTTGCAATTCAAAACTAAAATTGTGGATTCAAGAAAATTGCATACAGAATTGTGATTTGTTTACAGGAGAACAACAAATATGGGGGGAAATTCTATTTGTAGCATGACTACACTATTGCAACTAACATCAAAGACTCGCGAATACGCACAATTCTTCAGACATGATGTGCTTGCATGGATTCCACCTTTTGAATCACTTCCAGTATCCGCTCAGCCTACATTAGCTTCAACAAAGGCCAGTCTCTACATGTCATTCCACATTTTTTTCGAAGGTAACACTTGAGGTAAAATAGCAAAATTTTCTGATTTATTATGAATTTAGGAGAATTTCATGAAAATCCATTGAGCATTATTTATCATCATTCATTCCACATCTTTACCACTTCCCATTTTTTTAGACACATCTCATATTTCAGTTTAGAGGAGTGTTGATTTCCTTCATTTATTTCTTATGACCATGTCAGTACTATTCTTTATCATCCATTGATATTCTTATTCATTCTCAACACCTCCCTTATTCCATGTTGTTTTATACCAAGCATCGATTTCAACAGATTGTAGCAACCACCTCTCTTTGTTTTCTAGCATCGCATGAGGACATGCTAATTCTTCAGTTTGGGGGAGGGGGTAGGGGAATTACTACACATGATGGATGTTTTCTATTCTCTTTCTCGTTTAAGACATACAATTTCATTTTTATACAGTGCAGAAATTGATTTGCATATATCTTTAAAACTATGAACTGAATTCTTGTGATTTTTGGATAACAAGGAGGTAGCATTAAAATACACAAACCCAGATAATTTCATGCTAAATTATTTCATAAAATTTCGAAAATTATGCACTATCACCTATAACCATTTTGTTTATATCTCATGATCCGTGCATCAAAACGATCTGATTTTTGAAAAAATGATTAATGAAATTTGATGTTACTTATGTCACATTTTTTCATATACATATAGTTGAACGTCAACTGTAAAAATTGTTATGCCTCTATCAAGATTTCTAAAATTGAATATTCATTATTTGAGGAAACATGCATTTGTTCCATCCATTTCATGAGTTGGGATGAACAATTTTCTTTACTTAGTTAACACATGGGTTTTGTCTTTGGGTTGCATGAGGACATGCAATATATTCAGTTCTGGGTTGCAAGAGGACATGCAATATATTCAGTTTGGGGGTATGTTGGGCCGTGAATACAACCACCTTTTAACACTTATTTCATCCATTTCTACTCTTCTTTATCATGTCATT
This sequence comes from Pinus albicaulis, assembly GCA_034641835.2. NCBI lineage: Eukaryota > Viridiplantae > Streptophyta > Pinopsida > Pinales > Pinaceae > Pinus > Pinus albicaulis. The sequence goes on from CM076572.1 coordinate 595,448,332, forward strand.
TATTATAATTTATCATATAAATCCATTTTATAATGATTTATGCTCTTATGGATGAATATTATTTCTTCTCTTTATTTTTAATAAATTGATGATTATTATGCATAATTTTATCAATCATGGTTTATTAATATATTTTGTACCAACACTCACCATTTTAGCCTCCAAGATATTTGCCAGATTGCAGATTTGATCTCCAAATCATCATCAAATATTCCAACTCAGAAATTCGCTGGAAAAAGAAGTGACAGTTTTGCAGTTGGGATTCTGGGCAAATGAAGAAGAATCTGGAAAATCTGGAACATGGGTTTTGTCCAGAACGGACCAAATTAACTTTTTCAAAGTATGGTTTGCCCAAAATCGGCCTGTATTGAGAGAGACGCAAGGTTCTTTGAGCACGATTTTATCAGATTCACTGTTGCGGCCGTCCTCCAAATTATCTCAGCTGCAAATCCAAATTCGACTTGGTTTTGTTGAAAGATTGATGGAAATATATTTTCTGGTTGATCAAGTTGTTGGGAACAGTGAAATATTGTTATGAGAGATCATATTTGCTATTTAATTTCTCCTCTTTCTGATTATAAAAGGAGAGCAGGTATTATGTATTGGAGAAGAATGGATGATTATTGAATTCCTTTTGTAACACTGTAATTCCTTGACTCTCGTGATCAAAGAGCAACTGATGTAAAAACTATTAATGTTTGATTAATACAAAGACGTGTTCTTGTTCCATTTCTCAAACTCTGAAGTAAAACCCAACGACGTTTCACCGGTGGTTGAGGGCCCGGCCCTGGTAGATCGATCCGCTGTTTGTATCTCTATCTTTTCATTATTGTTGTGAGATAGTTCATATTTGCTTTTATTACAGTTTGTAAGTTAATTGGTTTGTTGTTTAATTGCTTATGGATCTTGGTGTGTTACGTTAATGAATTGCATCGCTGTCCCATTTCAACAAGAATATTAATTCCCGTATTATTCATCTTGTTATTGTTTACTAAAGCTTTGATGTTCAATATTTAACTCCATTTGCTTGCTCTTCATGTCGATTACTACTTAACAACATTTTTTGTGGGCTTGGTGTTTAATAGAATTGTTGTTTTAAGTTAATATTTGTTGTTTGATTTCAGAGTGATGATCACTTCCGATTCATTAGCTTCAGATTGCAGAAAGATTGTTTATTTACATTGTTACAGTTTATTGTTTATGCACATAGTCATTCAATTACAGGTTGCTGTTCATTTCTAATTCTTGCTTTTAATAAGAGTTCTTCTTTGTTTACTTTCAACAACAGTTAGTTCAATTTTGATTTCCCTTTGATTGCTTGAAAGAAGGATTGTCAACTGTAGAGAACATTGGTTATTGCTTCCTCGTTCCCAGATTGATTGTCTTGTTCCAGTTTGATTTTAATTGCATCATTTTCTAGAGGAATGAGTTATTTCTATTGTATCCTCGATTGATGTTTGCTGAGTGAATAGTTAAGTTTCAGAGCATTTGAATTTATGTTATTGTAATTAGATTTATCTTCCAATCATTTGTTTACTTTTGTATTTAGAATACTATACTACATCTCACACATCATTGCTCTTGGATAAATTGCCGCCTCAGACTGAGTACACTCTTAAAATAAAAAGTCGTTCCCAGATTGATAATTAATGTAGGATAAATAGGCATTAAAAAGATACCTTTTATACCTCAACAAGAACCATAAGAGGAAGAAGCGTTTGCTGAAACTCCGAGGAATACTGAGGTCCCTAAAGAAGATACTGCCCCTGTCGAGACATGAGAAGAAGAAGATGTGCTAACTCCTGCTGCTTGAATAGCTGAAATAGAGCTTCAAGTGCAGAACTTAGAATAGCTCATAGCTAAAGCGCAGAAGGATAAAGAACAGAGTAAATAAAAATTAACTGCAGAGATCCAGAAAAAGAAAGGAGAAGTTAGAGTTTGGAAGTACCAAGCTGCGCAATGTTTCAAGCGACTTAAAACAGTGACAAAGAAACTAAAGAACATCAGAAAGAAGAAGTCTGAAACATTGCAGGCTGATGTCAGTATGTCAGGGCAAGATTGAGCTGGAATGCTCAAAGTTTTGAAGGTTTTTTGCAGAGGTAAAGAGTTGTGTGAGGAAACACAATAGCTTAGGGATGGGAGGATGTTAGCCCCTTAATTTTTTCTCTTTTTTTCATTTTCCCCTTCCTAAATCATAACCATTTACCTCTGTTTTACCTCTTTTATGCACCCTCATCTTGCACCAGTCCAAGCACGGTGACATATTTTGTATAAACTTTATTCTTCATATTTTTAATTCAACTTAGCATTAATTAATTATTTCTTACATGATTTCTTACTTTTAATCACTCTTTGTAACTTTTCGATATCTCCAATGTTTATTTGGTAGTTAAAGTACTTGCCATGACCACTGATCCTAGTGCAGGACCGGATCTTGCACCATTTCCAGCACAACAAAACCTTTCAGCAGATCCGAACCTTCTCGATCACTGCCTCATTTTGAGTAGCTTCAGCCATGACAACAAAGATCGAGCAACTTTTGGCCATGACAGAAAAGATCGACCTAAAGATAGTCAAGACCGAATCTGTGAAGGACGAAAGCTGGAGATTGGCTATGGCCAGTTTGCCAACCATCTAATCTTGAAGGCCGAAAAGCTAAATTCTGCGTTTGGTTATGTAATCGGTTAAATGATTTATTTTGGCCTTTGGCCAAAGATCTATATAATGTAGAATGTAAATAGGACTAGAAGGCTAAGTTTTTGATAGCAAGAAGAATAGAGAAACAACCAGAGAGGCGGTAACAGGTTACTGTATTTTGTTATCACCCGAATCTAGGTTGGACGATGTATTATTGTATGTACTTGCCTTAGTGAATTAATAAAAGGGATCTCCGCCTCATGCTTCACAAATTTACATTTCTGTATTTGAGCTGATGAATTGATTAAAGTACTGAGTAGTGTTTTTATTTATAAAGGGAAACGCGCTGGTTGGCTGGGGCCCAGCCAACCCATCACGTTTACCCTATTTCCCGTTTTCCTGTAATTTGTGTTTACATTGTCAAGTGTGATTTAATTTCAAGCACATGCATTCCTGTCTAAGTGAAAGCGGATCCATTGTGTGAAGTAGACAAATTTTCTTTTCCTGCACTTTATTTCAGATTGGTTTTCCTCCGCCCGGTCCAAGCAGGAGAAATAACCCTACACCAGTGCACGTTGGTGTGATATTTCCTTTTCTGCAATTTTGTTGATTGGTTTTCTTACGCCTGGTCCAAGCAGGAGAAATGAACCTGCACCAGTGCACGTTGGTGCGATGCAGCAAGCTTTCTTAGTCTAGTTCCTGCAATCTTCTTTCTTTCATTAAAATTTTATGACAGGATAAATATATATTGATTGTTTCTTTATTCTTGCAATTTGTTAAGATCATAAACATTCACTTTTTATGTGTGCAATTCGATTTAACAGTATAATAGCACTTGCAATAATTAAGCACTCATTTTAAGAATTAAATGCTAAGTGCAGGAAGCTCTGATCCAGTGCAAGAACTAGTTTCTTGCCATGAGATCTGAGTGCTTTGAATCTGGAAAAGTTCAAGACCTTGCATGAAGTAAAAATTATTTAGTAAAGACACCATTTCTACCTTCTGCATAAATCTATGTTCCTGCACTAGTGCAAGCAGACTGCGATAGTGCAGGATAGATTAGTGCAAGAAGGAAATCTCTAAAGGAGTAGGTTTAACAGCCCATATGATGAGACTGCTAAGTGTCTCTACTAAAGAAAAAACAAACACTCATTAGTTAAACAATAATTAGCTAGAGTGATTTCCCTTTTTATCTTTAATACCCTCTTGCAAATGCATTCTTTCTTGTTCCAGTCTTAGATTATTTTGATGGTTCAAGTTGTTTTTTTCTCTCTTTAATTTGATTTTGCAATCTTTCCTTTAAATAAAGTAGGGATTTATATTAGAAAGATTCATACCATCTCTAGCATTGCTTGTGCTTCGTCTCTAAGTTTACTGATCCCTCAGGTTGACAAATTAAGTGTTGAGGAGTTTACTTAAGTGTAATTCCTGCACCCAACATTTTGGCGGCATTGCCGAGGACGCGATTTGATTTGGTAAGAATTTTCTGATTATACAATAGAGGTAATTTTTCCTTTATTTTTGCAGTGTTTTTTGGAAAATCTTCTTTGAAGGAATTTTACTAGTGTTAATTGATTTATGACAGCATTTCTTACTAGAATTTATTTGTTATTTTTCTTTCTTTTTTGAAATGAATGCCTAGAAAAGGTAAGGGTTCGAAGCCCACTAAGGGCCAAAAGAATTCTGAAAACAACTCTCATATTGGGTCTCCTACTGTAAGAAGGAAGCCCAATCCAAATCAAACCCATCACATAGGAAAAATCCACCTGGATTCTGGTGACAACAGCTCAGGTTTGGATCAGCCTGTTGAGAGCGGTACAAGTAAAAGGGAAACAATGGTGGACCATGCAGATAATTTGGAAGGGACTAGTGAAAATCAGGTAAGTGAAGAACAAACCACTTTTGTGTTTCGAATTTTGGATCCTGATATTGTAGCGCAAATGAAGAATATTCCACCATCAGCTCTCCCTCATTTCCATGGTAAAGTTCATGAAGATCCTAAATCTTTTCTATTTGAGTTTGATATTCTATGTAGAAGTTATGATTATTCAACTGATGCTCAAAAGTTAAGATTATTTCCTGTTACTCTCAAAGACTCAACTCTACGCTGGTTTATGGGGTTAGGAGGAAACACTATAACCTCTTGGGATCAGATGAAGAAATTGTTTTTGTCTAAATATCAAGAATATTTAAAACTCGGGACATGCAGGATGGGATTTTTACTATCATACAGGATGATGATGAAACTCTTGAAGATTGCTTGGAAAGATTTCTATATATTTTACAAAGATCGAAACTTAAGTTTGATCCCAGTACTATTAGAACCTTGTTCTTAAGAGGAATTACTAATAATGCTAGAAAAAATTTGAATCTGTTAGGACAAGGTGATATTTCTCAGCAAACTTTTGAACAAATTTGTGAATTAAGTGGGAAATTTTCAAGAAATCAGTATAGATCTGGTAGAGGAACTCAAAATAGAAATAGAAAAACTAAATCTACTGATTCTATGATTATTGGACTAGAAAATAAAATGCAAAACATGAAAATTTATATAATGAATACTGTTACCAAACAGTTAGACTCTTTAAAATTTCAGCAAAAAATCATGAAGGAAAAAGATTCATTATGTATCTTCTGTCCTAAATGTAGAGACAAGCATCCTCCTAAAGAGTGTCTTCTTAATTTGAAAGAAACTAATAAGTGTTCTATTTGTGCAGAAGACCATGTCACAGAAAAATGTCCCTCTATACCATGACTTAAAGCTGTATTTACAGGGGGATAGCCTGAAGCTGAATACTTGTATGTTATGCGAGCAAGAAGGAATTGACCTCAGGTAGGTACATGTATGGCTCCTGAATTTTCTCCACACTATCTTGGTTATAATTCACATGTGTATTCTTATCCTAACACTAATCAGCAGTGGCAGTATGGGATTCAATATTAGCATGGGAAACCTTCTCAACCATGGCAACAAGGTTGGAGAGGGCCAACTCATTCTCCATATTCCTACCAGCCACCTATGCAGTCATATCCATCTACGCATACACCTTATTTAATGCCTCAACTTTTTGAGTCAATCCACTCCACCGTTGCCTTTACCTCCACCCTTTCGACCTCCTGAATTGCCTGCTCAACCTATGAAAAATCCTAACAATAATAAAGAAGTGAAAATGATCTATGTAATGAACCCACCTTGACCATTCGAATACCAGTCTATTCCAGTTGGGGTTCATGATATTCAATTAAGATCGAGAAGGACTGTAACATCAGAAAATCAGAAGCAACCTATAGTGATTGTTGAAGAGAAAGGAGAAGAGGAAACTCTTAACCATTCTCCAAAATCTGTCACTAAGCAACCCTTACCCTCCGAATCCTTGCCATCTTCTTCCAACCAGCCTCCCTTCCCAGAGAGGCTAGTAATGGAAAGAAGTGAGCCTATTTATGAGACTGGTTTGGCATCTGAGGTTCGGAATCTTTTCATTAAGATACCTTTGCTTCAAGCCATTAAAGAGATCCCCATTTGTACCAAGATAATTAACGAACTCTGTCTCAAGAAACACGGGAGGAAGAGAGTGGAACCCCAAACCATTCAATTTGTTGGTAGGGTAGTAGAGTTCATGACGGGATGTGTGTATATGGAAAAATATACTAATCCCGAAAACCCTGTTGTCTCAGTTCAGATTGGTAATGTCCTTGTCTCTAATGTTCTTGTAGACCTAGGGGCAGCCATTAATGTCATGACTAAGAAAACCATGGATCAACTTCGGTTATCTCATCTTCGCCCTACTCCCACTCTGCTTGAATTAGTAGATAGATCTAAAATTAAGCCAGAAGGAGTATTGGACGATGTGATCTTCTCATTAGATTCTTGGGAATATCTTGCTAATTTCATTGTGCTTCAACCAAAGAACCCAGTAGGAGGACATCCCTTGATCTTGGGTCGACCATGGCTTGCTACGGTCGACGCATATATTAGATGTCATTCCGGTGATATTTATATTTCGCATGGAGATTCTAGGAAGAAAGTTACCTTATACCCCCCTGCCAGATCCATTCAGGACCTTCGAGATACTTTATGGTTGGATTAAAGCAGTGATGAGCAGACTTAGCCCATTTCCCTTATTCATCATTATACCGAGTCTTCACAAGAAGATGAGATTTAATATTTCCTGAATAATCTAGACACTGTGCCTAATTTTGAGCCATTGAGCCATATTTTCAGCCTAGATTTTTAAGATAATCATGATTCTCATTCTTCTGTACCGCTGCATTTGACCACTTCCTCGAATACTCTTGAGCCTGATACTACTCTTGTTGAGATTAGCTTTGGTAAATCCTTGCATATTAGTTCAGATTTGGACTCATCTCAGCAGGAGCAGCTTGTGAATTTGTTGCAAAACCATCTTAGTGCCTTTGCTTGGGGCTATGAAGATATGAAGGGTATCCCTCCTGAAACTTGCACACAGCATATCTATATTCAGGAAGGAACCCGACCTGTCCGAAAACCCTAAAGGAAAATGAATCCAGCTCTAAGAGATATTATGAAGGAAGAAGTACAGAAACACTTGGGTGCCGGTTTTATCTATCCTATTTCCGACAGTCAGTGGGTATCTCCATTAGTTCTAGTACCTAAGAAAGATGGAAGATGGCATATTTTTATTAATTATCGAGAATTAAACAAAGCCACTCTCAAATATTACTTCCCTCTCCCTTTCATTGACCAGGTGTTTGATACCCTTGCAGGAAAGAAATATTTTTCCTTTTTGGATGGCTTCAGTGGTTATAACCAGATAGAGATTGCACCCGAAGATCAAGATAAAACTACTTTTACATGTCCATGGGGTACATTTTCTTATAAAGTGCTTCCCTTTGGTTTATGTAATGCCTCGAATACCTTTCAAAGGGCAGTCCTGGCCATTTTTTCTGATCTAGAATTTGTAGAAATTTATCTGGATAAATTTTCTGTGTTTGGTGATTCTTTTCAGGAAGCTCTCAAAAATCTAGAGAAATTGCTTCGTTTTTAGGAAGCCCATCTCGCCTTGAGTGACAATAAATGTAGATTAATGTGCAAAGCGGGAGTGGTACTTGGCCATTTGATTTCTGGTAAAGGTATCCAGGTTGATCCAGCAAATATTGAAATCATTCTGCATCTTCCTGCACCCAAAACTCAAAGGAAGTAGGAGGTTTTTTAGGACATGATGGTTACTATAGAAGATTCATTGAAAATTTTTCTAAGATAACTACCCCTCTTTTCCGACTTCTCGCTAAGGATAGTGGAATTTCTTGGTGCACAACTTGCCAATAGTCTTTTGAAACATTGAAAGAAAAGTTGGTACAGGCACCAGTTTTGAGAGGTCCTAATAGGTCCCTGCCTTTTCACATTTCCTCGGATGCTTAAGATTTGGCTATTGACGCATTTTTAGGACAAGAGGAAAATAAGAAATCCTATGCTATTTATTATATTAGTAAGAATTTTTCTTCCACTGAATTAAATTATACAGTTACAGAGAAAGAGTTTTTAGTTGTAATTTTTGCAATTAATAAGTTCAGGGACTATGTTACAGGATATGAAGTATTTGTACATACTGATCATTCCGCAATTAAATATTTGATGAACAAACCATTGACTAGTGGTAGAGTGACTAGGTGGTTGCTATTGTTTCAGGAATTTAATGTTACTATTGTTGATAGGCTAGGGAAATCTAATGTTGTAGTAGATTTTCTTTCTAGATTAGATAATCTTGGTGAAGCAACTCCTGTTAATGATGATTTTCCGGATGAACATCTCTTTACTATGTCAACATATTCTCCATGGTTTGCTGACATTGTTAATTACTTGGTTACTGGGAAAACATCACCCCACTTGTCCGCTTGTGAAAAGCGAAATATTATGCAGAAAAGTGCTGCATAATCCTAGATTCAAGGAGATCTCTTTTACACTGGTCCAGACCTGATTATCCATAGATGTGTAAGAGAAGAGGAAGTGTTGGACATATTGAAATCTGCTCATGATGAACCTTTTGGAGGCCACTTCGCGGATAAGCGGACTGCATATAAAACACTACGTGATGGTTACTTTTGGCCTTCCTTGTTTAAAGATGCCAAATAGTATGTCGAGCGATGTGATAGCTTTCAACGAATGGGCCAGCCTAATCAAACCAATGAAATGCCTTTATGCCCCCAAGTTATGATTGAGCCATTTGAAAAATGAGCTATTGATTTTATAGGGCCAATAAATCCAACGTCATTAAGTAAAAATAATATTTTGGTTTGTACATATTTTGTTACAAAATGGGTAGAAGCTAAAGCTGTTTCCTTTGCTATAGAAAAAGTTGTTGTTTATTTTCTTTTTACTGAAATATTTACTAGATTTGGTGTGCCTAGAGAAATTGTTTCTGAGGCACAAAAAAAACGTCTTCTCCAATTAAATAAGTTAGATGAATTTCGTAGGGATGTTGTTCAGCAGAACATTCTAATTCAGTAGCAACACAAAAGGTGGCATGACAAGTCTATTCAGAAAAAGCAATTCCAACCAGGTGATTGGGTGCTCCTTTATGATTCTAGATTTAGAATTTTTAAAAGGAAGTTCCATACACGTTGGATGGGACATTATGAAGTGATCCGAGTATTCGAGAATGGAGAAGTAAAAGTTAAAACTAATGATGGAAAAAATTCAGTATTCTTGGTAAATGGGCACAGATTAAAGAAGTATTCTCAGCCACTTGCCAGGAAAGATTTTACACAGCAAGTCCAACAGAAATTTGGGATGGTAGTGGTGAATGGTAATACCAACCTTGTGAAAACATGAATTCTTCTTCTTCTTAGTGAAAAAAAAAATTTAAAAAAAAAATATATATATATATATATATATATATATATATATATATATATATATATATATATATTTTAAAAAGTAAAGAAAAAATATTTTCCTGTAATTATGAAAATCAGTTCGCTGACATGATTGCAGAAGGATCAACCTGAAAACCAGCTTGCTGGCAGGAAGATAAAAAATTTCTAATAAAAATAGAATGTTGCTTGATCTTTAGATATGCTAGCAACCAACAAGTAAAAGCAGAATCAATAGAACCAACCTTTATACAATTGGGGTAACTAGCATGGATATTTTTATTCAAGTAACGCTTAATTCTTGCTGCAGTTATTTTTCTTGCACCAGTGCAGGCAGACCTTCCAGAAAATTTTATGCCTTTCTTCATATTCCACTTCCGTAATATTCCCTCAGTTTTCTTCTTCAATCCCAGAATGATTAACCTTCCCATATTCTTATGAATTTACCCTATCCGTTTCGTAAAAATCCCACTTTACCCTCGATTTTTTTCCCTATCCCACTTCTGTTTATCCCCTCTTATGGTACTATTCCTGGAATCCCTGTAAAAAAATTCCTTCCCATTCTAAAATTTCCCTTTTCCCACTTCTTTGTTCCCTCATGAATTCATTGTAGGATCTCGCGCACAAAAAGCAAAAGGATATGCTCTGAAGCATCAAGAAAGGGCAAAGCAAATTTCCAGTATAAGTTGAGGAAGCCATGCTGGAAGTCCAGCCTATATTTTACTTAAATTCCCTGTTCTTTTTTCAGACATTATGCTTGCACTAGTGCAGGAATATTGTCCTATATAATAATGCAAGCAGAATGGTACCAGCAGAATAGCATAGTTTAAGCGGTGCAAGCATGCACCCTGTCAGAAACATAGTACAATTTGTTTTTTTCATATCATACGTTATAGGAAAGTGGTCATCATGAAAATTCCTTTCACTTATTCGATGAGTACTTATGCTATCACATTAACTAGGAGAAAATTATTTAAAGTACAAGGTGCTTTTAAGTTAAGAATCGTGATCATTTTTTAATGAATGTTAAAGTTATTTTTTTGAATTATGAAGGAGTGCGGAAGTGTTTAACCTTTGCTTGGATATAATTGCCCTTTTTTCCATAATACTATATGTCCTTCACTCATAATGATTACCTCATCTAGCCGTTAAAATGCCGCCGCAAGCACTAGTCCAGCACGATCTCAAAGGTGCCACGCGTCCACGACTATTTCAGTGGAATGAATGGGTGATAAGATGGAAGGGATGGTGGACAGTTAGATCCCTATCTATAATAACCAATTTTCCGGGTGTTGCATGTAAATTCTCGACTGTTCATAATCGTTAAGCGGCGATGTTGCCTGATCGATGTGAACCTTCGTCCCTCAGTATGGTAGAACAAACTGCTGAGTATCGCAATAGTCTTGCACTATTGTGAGACTCAGTCTTTCTTCAATTCTTGCAAAATTTTGACGGGCACAATAGTGAAGTGGCCCTAAAATTTGCCAGAAGTTTAAAAAATGGTCGAGTAAAATTTAGGCCTCTAAAATTTGAGGTTACGGAAGAGTTTATAACAGCAGTGACAGGCTTGGAAAATACTAGTGAGCAGTATTTTAAAAATCAGAAGCTATAAAGGAATCGATGGCAGCGTTTTGTTGTCGACAAGAATATGAAGGTAGATTGGAAGAAAGGAATTTCGTGCAGTGCCCTATTGGGACACTGGCGGGACCTCCTTTTCATCCTACAGAAATTCGTAACCTGTGAGGGAAGGTACTCCCTCACTTTTGTGTACCATTTTAGGATGTTGCAGCATTTCGAAGGTGGCCAACACGTCTGGTGGAGGATTGGTTTCCCCTATTTTTTGCTTAAGATCTTGGAAAAAATGGCCAAGGGTGTGCAGGACACATGGGCGACCAGGCCGACAAGAAGTTATATCACCACGGCCTGATAAATATTTTGGTCCAAAAACAATTAGAAATTAAAGGCATGACCTGGGAGGAGCTGTTAAAACGGCTACATAAAAAGACAGTTGTTGGGAACGAGACAAAGGACCCTACCAGCACAAGCAAGGGTCCAAGTAAGAATGTAAAGGGGAGTCGAAACGACCTGAAAAATCAACAGAAGAAAGGGCCCCATCTCCAAATAAGAAGACAACTGGTGCACCTGTCGAAGAGACTCCTTCTACGCCACCAGTATAGGCACAAACCCCTGAAGAAGACAACTTGTCAGTCCTTGCAGACGCAGCAAAATCTATAGAGGTTGAAGATGAAACTCTGTTGGCTGATTTCATTAAAAAGCCCTGGAAAAAGAATGAAGAATCTAGTGCAAGCAAGGAACCACAGTCCCCACAGCACGTTGAATCCCCTCCTGCACCAATACAAGAAGAAGAAGCGTTTGCTGAAACTCCGAGGGATACTGGGTCCCTGAAGAAGATACTGCCCCTGTCGAGATAGGAGAAGAAGATTTAGTAACTCTTGCTGCTTGGATAGCTGAACTAGAGCTTCAAGTGCAGAACTTAGAACTCATAGCTAAAGCGCAGGAGGATAAAGAACAGAGTAAAGAAAAAATAATTGCGAAGATCCAGAAAAAGAAAGGAGAAGTTAGAGTTTGGAAGTACCGAGCTGAGCAATGTTTCAAGCGACTTAAAAGGGTGACAAAGAAACTAAAGAACATCAGAAAGAAGAAGTCTAAAACATTGCAGGCTGGTGTCAGTATGTCAAGGTAGGATTGAGCTGGAATGCTTAAAGTTTTGAAGGTTTTTTCCAGAGGTAAAGAGTTGTGTGAGGACACACAACAACTTAGGGATGGGAGGATGTTAGCCCCCTAATTTGTTCTCTTTTTTCCATTTTCCCCTTCCTAAATCATGACCATTTACCTCTGTTTTACCTCTTTTATGCACCCTCATCTTGCACCAGTCCAAGCACGGTGACATATTTCGTATAAACTTTATTCTTCATATTTTTAATTCAACTTAGAATTAATTAATTATTTATTACATGATTTCTTACTTTTAATTTCTCTTTGTAACTTATCGATATCTCCAATGTTTATTTGGTAGTTAAATTACTTACCATGACCGCTGACCCTAGTGCAGGATTAGATCTTGCACCATTTCCAGCACAACAAAACCTTGTAGTAGATCCGAACCTCCTCGATCAACGCCTCATTTTGAGCAGCTTCAGCCACGACAGCAGATATCGAGCAGCTTTTGGCCACGACAGCAAATATTGACCTAAAGACAGTCAAGACCGAATCTATGAAGGAAAAAAGCTGGATATTGGCTACGGCCAGTTTTCTAACCATCTAATCTTGAAGGCCGAAAAGCTAAATTCTGCGTTTGGTTATGTAATCGGTTAAATGATCTATTTTGCCTTTGGCCAAAGATCTATATAATGTAGAATGTAAATAGGATTAGAAGGCTAAGTTTTTGATAGCAAGAAGAACATAGACACAGCTAGAGAGGCAGTAACAAGTTGTTCTATTTTGTTATCGCCCGAATCTAGGTTGGACGATGTATTAATGTATGTACTTGCCTCAGTGAATTAATAAAAGGGAGCTCTGCCTCATGCTTCACAAAATTACGTTTCTGTATTTGAGCTGATGAATTGATTAAAGTACTGAGCAGCATTTTTATTTAAAAAGGGAAACGCACTGGTTGGCTAGGGCCCAGCCAACCCAACACGTTTACCCTATTTCTTGTTTTCCTGTAATTTGTGTTTACATTGTCAAGTGGGATTTAATTTCAAGCACATGCATTCTTGTCTGAGTGAAAGCGGATCTGTTGTGTGAAGTAGATAAATTTCCTTTTCATGCACTTTCCTTTCCTGCACTTTATTTCAGATTGGTTTTCCTCCGCCTGGTCCAAGCAAGAGAAATAACCCTACACCAGTGCACGTTGATGTGATATTTCCTTTTCCGCAATTTTGTTGATTGGTTTTCTTCCGCCTAGTCCAAGCAGGAGAAATGAACCTGCACCAATGCACGTTGGTGTGATGTAGCAAGCTTTCTTAGTCTACTTCCCGCAATCTTCTTTCTTTCATTAAAAGCTTATGACAGGATAAATGTATATTGATTGTTTCTTTATTACCGCACTTTGTTAAGATCAGAAAAATTCACTTTTTATGTGTGCAATTCGATTTAACAGTATAATAGAACTTGCAATAATTAAGCACTCATTTTAAAAATTAAATGCTAAGTACAGGAAGCTCTAATCCAATGCAAGAACTAGTTTCTTGCCACGAGATCTGAGTGCTTTGAACCTGGAAAATTTCAAGCCCTTGCATGAAGTAAAAAGTCTTTAGTAAAGAAACCATTTCTACCTTCTGCATAAATCTCTGTTCCTGCACTAGTGCAAGCAGACTGCGATAATGCAGGACAGATTAGTGCAAGAAGGAAATCTCTAAAGGAGCAGGTTTAAGGGCCCATCTGATGAGACTGCTAAGTGACTCTGCTAAAGAAAAAACACACACCCAGTAGCTAAACAATAATTAGCTAGAGCGATTTCCCTTTTTATCTTTAATTCCCTCTTGCAAATGCATTCTTTCTTATTCCAATCTTAGATTATTTTGATGGTTCAAGTTGCCTTTTTCTCTCTTTAATTTGATTCTTCAATCTTTCCTTTAAAGAAATTAAAGATTTATATTAGGAAGATTCATAGCATCTATGGCATTGCCTGTGCTTCGTCTCTAAGTTTACAGATCCCCTAGGTTGACAAATTAAGTGTTAAGGAGTTTACTTGAGTGTAATTCCTGCACCCAACAATATCGATATGCCATGCCAAGAGAGGTAATGTCGAGGAACTCCATTTCCTCCTGAATGTATCAGTGCAAACGACTACAGTACTTGAGCACCAAATGTCTGTCTGAATATTTAATACCCAACTTTGTGCACAGGGTATGGAACAAATTCGTCATCTCGTGCACATCTTGATCCATTTTTTTCCACAGTGTGGTCCATTGGATGTACTTGTCCTCATAACTCCCCACGGGGTAATATTTTTCCTTGATGTCATCTCGAAACAAATTCCAAGTGGGTTCGACTGAGTACAGAGAGGGTTCCCTCTCGTCCTTTTTATCACAGTAGGTTTCCCACCAGTATTTAACATGGGGGGCGGCTTTGAGGAGTGAAAAAGTAATATTTTCTCGGTCAAAAAAATCATGGATCGAAAAATACCCTCCCGTCAAATTCAACCATCAATCTATGACATTTGCATTTATCTGGCCTTCAAATACAGGAATGTCAAAGTTGACTTGTACCTTGAAAGGAGTGGTGCCTCTAGAGTGGCTACTAGATGCAGATGCACTGCAAGTGGGAAGTCATTGAAGAATCTGGGAAAATTTATCCATCATCACATTCTTTTGTTTCTTGAGGGCCTCCTCAAGCAATATTTTGATAGGATCTCTTTCTCTCTCGTCTTTCTTTTCTTCTGCCATGGGAGGCCATCGGGATTTGCAAGGCTAATATTGCAAAGGTTCAACCAGATCGAGCCCTAACTCCTTATACCCCGACCTCATTGGGGACATGAAAATAAATATCAAGAAGGAGAAGACCAGTCTGATACCACTGATCTAGATCTTGGTTGAAATGGACATCTTGATGTAACTTTGCTGATAACTTCTGCTATAGGTGATGAAATAAAATCCCGTCAAAGACCCATTTGAGGTATTGAATAGATATTTCCAGTGATATAAGACACTTGAAATTTGATGACCTGTGGGGTGAGAAAATGATTCTACAAACTCATAGGACGCACGATGGTGCAGTGTTCCAAACAAGTGTAGCTTCAACTGCTCATATCTCTCAACTGGGAAACCAAATCAAATTCCGTAAAAAACCCATTTGAGATAAAAATATTTTTTTGCAAATGAGATACTTTTCACTCTCTAATATAATATGTGGAGACCGTGGAACTTGCATGAAATTTACTGAATATTACTACAAAACATTGAAAAGACATAATGGACATAAAATAGCTAGGGCGATGGTAGCTTATCTCTGAGAAGAGATGTGGTGGCTACCTTCCTCTAAACTATGTTACAATGAGACTCAAGGGCCTTTTTATTATTGAAAAAATTAGAAAATCATAAACAATCAAAACCCTAACCCAAAGAGTTGTAGCACCAAGAGTTTATGGGCCTTGTTGAGGTTAGTTGGGAAACCAACTTCCCGGGGTCGTAACTTGGTCATAGTATCTCTGTTTGGCGTGTATGATACCTCATTGGAAAGATATATGCGAGGAATATTCCATATAGGGCCTCAAAATGGATCCGTAAGTTTATGACTCGAAAAACTGCTAAAAATAATAAATAAGAAAATTGATGACACTGACTAATGGAATAGGCGGGTGGCCACCAATATCCACCTGGATCAATTGGACTATCTCTTCTTGAGAATTTTGGCTAGCCTTTTGATGGATGAATTGGATTTATAAATGAATTTTGATTTTTGGAAAGCCTATCTTGTCTTGGAGCTTCAAATTTTTTTCACATTGATGGTTGGAGGATTTCCACTATACTTGTAAGTGTCATTTTCATGTTCTTCTTTACATGTATTGTCAGTTGTGTAATGTATAAATGTTTTCACTCATGAATCTGGTGCAACTTCCTTTAATAAATTTGATTTTTTTTTAAATTCATCTTTGTGAGGGATTTTCATATGTTTCATGCAAAATTATGGTGAACAAATGTCCTAGAGGCATATGATTGTTCATTATTACCTTGATAAGTCATCAATTATAGCATCAAATAAGTATAAACTTTCCTAGTGACCTTTTTTCTGACTCTAAGGCTATGTCAGGTTGCTAAAAGACTCCTTGATTGGATATAAGACGTCCCTAAACATTGATTTTCATTAACTCCATTCTCCCACTTGGATAGGAACTGGTCTAGTGACCCCAAGACACTTTGGTCATCATTAACTGCTAACATGCTCGTACCAGAGCCTCCTCTCCCATAACTCTCGTCCATAATATATGCGATGATTAAGCCTAGGCACTGTTACCACTCAAATTAATAGAGGACCTAAAAGGGGTTCCTAGAGGGCAACTATTAGACTAAGGAAAACATTGGAGGCCTAACACACTATCACTACAACTAAGACTCCCTGCTCTTTACAAAATTTCACTGATGGGAGGAGTCTCGATGTTTTTTTGGAAGCCACTTATAAAGGATATGTGAATGAATAGGTATGAAGTGATCCCATAAACCCTTTCCCAAGGAGGAGGTGAAGAAATGGTGCTTGCTTTCTCTTTAAGCAAGGGAATTGCCTTCCAAAGGAGAGAGGGTGAATTTAGGGGGAAGGATACAACTTGTAGAGGTACTTCTTGATCCCTAAAATCCTATATGAACTTGTTTTCCAAAATATACCTTGATGATTAGACTTTGATAGGAAACAAGACCACAAGATACCAAGTGGACCTAGCCCAGGTTCGGGGATGGAATATAGCAACCAATGATGTTCCTATCCTGGAGAATGTGAGGGGAGAGGATCAGACAAGAAATTTTTCTTCAAAAGGTCCAATTGATCCTACTAGGTTCTAACCTTAGGGATGCTTAGGAAAAACTTGGTCCTAGAGCTAGGGCTTAGGATTCTCAGAGATTCCACCATTGGAATTGCCTCAACTTCATAGGAGAGGGAGGGGACCCACCAACGTAGTAGCCTATAAGAGATATAATTTTTCCTTTGGGTGAATTCCCGAGAAATTGATGCCCTGGGTGACCTATCAGGGCTAGACCTGGGAAAATCGAAAAAGGTAGGAAAGGAGGGGAAAATGACCACCCTTTTGATGAACCAATGCGTATTTCCCTCGGGGATATGGAGTGAAGGACGATAATGATTGAGAATTTGGTTTCTTGATCAAGGAGGTTCGAAAAGTCAACTTCGTCCAATGTTAAGGGAAAAAGAAGAAAAATTTCCTTCAAGCATTTATATTGATACACATAGTGCAAAATTATAGAGAAAAATCAATATCTAGGACATTTCATTCATATAACAATGGCCCATACATTAAACGAGCTAAATCGACACTTAATTTCACATTCCAATCATGCAGCAACTAGCCCTAATTATAGTGAAGTTCAAAAATATGTAGCAACAAAAATATATCATTAAAATTCACTTAAAATGTTAAATATTATATCCAACCAGCATCACATTTTCAAAAAACAAAGCTCCAAGATAAAAATGGCCCAAATCCATACATCGAAATTCATCCATTTATCCAAAATAATCCTCCAAAAAGAAATGTGAAGTTCTCTAAAGATAGAAAGATCCGAATTGAAGTGATGATATAAATGAAAGTAGCTAACATCAATTATACCCCTTTTATGAGTTTGAATTTTCCTATGAGCCTACATTATCCCATATTAATAAAATAATGTGCAAATAAAACCCCTATTAGTGACAAGCCCACCGAACTAGCTCATAAATGGAAAAATAAGCCTCTAAGGAGGTCAAATAATAATATGTACATGTCGTGGGACCCTCCAAAGGCCTAACAGTATCCATAAGTTCCATAATGACGAATAAAATCCTCAAATTATGATGGAAAATGGGGTGGCCCCTTGTTCTCCAAGTAGTAGACCTGTGGTGCTCCCAGTGGATGTGGGGGCACATAAATGACCCCATGGGTCTTCATATGACTCAAAGATGCATATAGATCCTCTGCAAGGGCTCAAGTGATGAAATGAACGTTGACATGATATCATACAAGTCCTAGGACATATGCCAAGAGTGTGGGGCTCTTGTGGGGCCTGTTGGGCATAGTGTACCAAGCACATCATTATCATCCCAAAATTGGATCTCTAGTAGTCTCTGAACATTGATGGGGATCCGTGGAGTGTTTTCTGCAATTGTGGAGACCCATGGCTCTCTACGCACACCCTATATGTGCCAATGTAACCCTATAGGGGTTAGGGCCCCGTATAGGGAAACCAAACCCAAATGGAAACCACATGTAATGCTGTATAAGATCCAATGTGTCCCCTAGGCTTTCAGTACAACCAGTCATTAGAGTAATTGTGTAAAAGAGCTTACAAATCATGGATAACAAAGTGAGAATGCCCTTCTGTAGTGGGATTTGGCATGTGCTAGTGTATTCATGCTCCAAAGGGGGTTATCCAAGTAACTTATTGAGTGGTTTCAGCCCTTAAAGGGGATACTATGTCCAAGGTACATCCGTCCAATGGGGGTGGCAAGTGATAAATAAGTGAAATGTAGTAGAGAATGAGAGGGGCAATATTGGGGCATAGGAGCATCCAGATAAGGGGAATCCTAAACTAAGGTATGTAATGTGTAGGAGGGAGAAATAGTGGTACATGTGATTCCCCAACCTTGATTTTTCCACCCTTCTTTATATGTCTTTTTCCTTTTATGACTTTTTTTTAATTGACTGCTCGGGGCTCAAGGATAAGAGTGTGATGTGTCAAATATAGTAGTGATTTCCCCTTTAAGGTAGGGCAGTTCATTTCCCTCTAGGGGTTGGGACAATCATGGGTTTTTGGATGAAAAAGGAGGCTCATTTAAGTCTTATGGAACCAGGTTGATGGCCATGGGTGTGGGGCAGAGCTCATGTATTGGATTTTGCCCACGTGCTAATTATTTGTCTCGACCATCTTTTTCATTTTTTGGTACAATTTACTGTTAATTGTGGCCAGTTATGCCTTTTTTTTATTTTAGCTGCTTCAACCTCCGAGGCATCATTCCAAGCCTGACCCAAGGTGGGGGCAAGGGGATAGGAAGGCTGACCCTATGTGGACCTAGGTGGGAGAAATGATGGATGGGGGTATATTGAGTGGAAGTGGAGTAATATATGTGGATAAAGGAGCAAGACCACGCACCCAAAGTCAGGGTTTCCCAAGTAGTACCACCCTAGAATCAAATGGTCAATAAAGGAGATCCCACAGGACTAAGATGCAAGGGTAACATCCAAAAGATATCAAGGGGAGAGGAGCACAAACTAAGCAAACTATTTCTGCCAAATCACCCTATCAAGACACGCCTAGAAGTATTCATGATAAGTAAACCCTATACTCAATCACCAAATGATAAGACATGCCTTTAGATTCGAGAGGCCCACCTTCAAACATACAATCAATACAGATGGATGAGGGACCACATGGTTGGATCAGGTGGCAGATAAATGGCACAATGTTAGGTCCCTATATTACTAGTGTAGCCCCTTATTGTTGTTAGTGTAGCCCCCTTATTATTATTGTTGTACCCCTGTAGTCCCCATATTGTTATTATTATGCCCCATGAAACCCCACTATTGTTATTGTTGTGCCCTTACATTATTATTGTTAGGTCGACTATGATTATATTGTGACCCCATGGACTCCTATATATAGAAAGGAGGTTGTCATTTCAATCATCCAAGAATTGTTCATTTATGTAATTTAAAGGAGGTTTCCCCCTCGAAGTGGCTGATTTCTAAGGTGTTGATATCTCTTTTCTTCTATTTTTGGAGCTGGTTTCATAATATTAGGTGTTAGATCTTTGGATTCTAGGGTTTCTCTGCTTCAAATAGGTCATCGTGGAATTTTCTCTATATCATTTCTTTATGAAGGTTCAGAAGCTAAAAAAAAACCCATTTGCGAAGAAATCCTGATGAACGTCGTGTAAAAATTGCAGATCTTGGTTCACAATATTTTCCGAGATATGATTTGTTGAAGTTAGTGTTTGTGTAGGCTCCTGAATTTCATCTCAAAGAGGTGACCTTGGGAAAATCGTCATAACTCTCTCTCTGAGCATTGGATTGGAATTCTGTATCAATTCGCTGAAAGTACACGGACTATGGTTTATTGTGTATCAATTTCAGAGCAGAAGGAGGAAACAGTGACACATGGCACGTCGTACAAGTTCACTCTACTGAACTAGTCCATGATTAGGTCATTGAGGGATATTAGGCATAACTTTGCCTTGAAGAATCCAAATCAGGTCAGACCTGTGGCATTGGAAAAAAGATTCATAGGGCTACTAAAGGATTGAAGATAAAATCTCTGGGATCCAAAATTCCAGAGATACATAAGTTTCAATATTGAGCTCCTCAAAAGAAAGAAAAAGGTATAGAAAGAAAAAGGTATGTATTTTTTTTTTCAAATTGCATAAGTCTTGTTTGAAAAAATTAGTTTGAAGTGATTCCAAGGGCATATTGAAGCATAGATATCAGTATTGGGTTCTAAAATTTCCCCTAAAAATAATTCAACACCCATTAATCCCTCAGAAGGCTCTACTATGACTCATGAAGAGGAAGAAGTGCAACATGATATATCAAAATTAGAAGACCAAGTGCACCAAATTTCCCTCTTGCAAAGAGAAAAAAAAAATGAAATGGAAGTTTTGAAGAAACGCATGAAAGCTAAGATGGTTGGTATAAAGAAATATGTGGAAGATAATATGGATGGTTTGAAGAAAGGCGTGGAAGCTAAGATGTATGGTCTGAAGAAATGTGTGGAAGCTAAGATGGATGGCATGGAAGCTAAGATGGTTGACATGGAAGCTAAGATAGATAAAAAAATGAAAGACAACATGGAAGACATGAAGAATGATCTAAAAGTAGACATGGAAGGTTTGAAGGAAGGTTTGACAAAGTTGATACAAGAAATTATTCCTAATGGCGAAAAGGTAGTACAGGAAACTCATGATGAGAAAAAAGTAAATGTTAATTGTGATTTCATAAACTCTAATGTTGGATTGAAGACCCACCATATTCCAAATATCAATATAAGGAAGTTTCATGGCAAGGATCCCGTAACATGGATACTATAGATGGAGCAATATTTTTATCTCCATAATGTGCAAAACACACAAAAGGTATGCATTGCAACTTTACATTTAGAACAAAATAAATTTGTATGGTATCGATGGATTTTATCTTGTAAAAAAATTGTCACTTGGTCAATTTTTACAGAGGAAATGATAGCACATTATGAGAATACAAAGAGAAACACCTTCTTTATCCAATTGATAAATCTCAAACAAAAGGGTTCAATGGTGGATCACATTGAGGACTTCCAAAAATTGAATATAAGGGTAACTGATATTCCATAGGAACATAGGATTGATGTCTTCATATGGACTTTAAATGATAACATCCAACATGAGGTTCGCCTTTGGGAACCTGATTCATTGGAGAAGGCATTCAGGTTAGCAAGAAAAATTGAAAGTAAAATTATGGCGACAAGGAAGCCTACCACTCACATCTATAAAGATGGAAGTGTTGCTACTCCTAGACTTCCACAACCTACAAGGTTGACACCACAACAATTGGAAGAAAAAAAAATCAAAAGGGCTTTGCTACAGTTGTGAGAAAATACACTAAAGTTCATAAATGTACCGAGAAGAAATTATTTTACATATATTATGAAGAGGAAGAAGAAAATGAATAACAAACTTCAAAATAAGAGGATATACACTAGGAACCAACCCTAGAGAAAGAAGAAATGAGTCCATCCATATCCTGTAATGCATTGGAAATAATTACCACTCCTCAAACTCTCAAGATAAAATGACATATCAAGAAGAAAAAGGTAACAATGTTTATTGATTCAGGTAGTAATCATAATTTTATTCATTGTAAGGTAGCCAAGGAATTGAATTGCTTCCTATACCCAACACCAGAGCGTCTAGTGATGGTTGAAAATGGAGGGACTATAAATTGTTTTGGAAAGTGCCATAATAGCATGCTAACCATAGGGGAATATGTATTGAATAGTCCAATTCTTTCCATTCCAAAGGGAGGTGCTAATGTTGTACTATGAGTAAAATGGTTACAATCTTTGGGGATGGTAGCTTTTAATTTCAAGAAATTTTCTTGAATTTTTTTTCGGAAGGAAAGTAAATTGAATTATGGGGTATCGCAGGGAAGCTGAGAAATATAATAAGCTCTAATGTCATGACAAAGCTTCTAAAGAAATAAAAATGAGGTGTAATTTCACAATTATGCTCACTAGAAGTTCCAACATCAAAATCATCTATTTCTCCAGATCTCCAAAAAGTCTTGGACAATCATTCCAAGGGGTTTGAAACTCCCAAAGGAATCCCACCTATTTGTGATCATGATCATGTTATTCATTTGATTCCAGGAAGCATTCCTCCAAACATCAGGCCTTATATATATCCTTATGTCCAAAAGAGTGAAATTGAATGTATGAATGCAGAAATGTTAGAGGCTGGTATAATTCAACCTAGTCAAATTTCTTTCTCTGCTCCAGTATTATTGGTGCACAAGAAAAATGGATCATGGCGCATGTGTCTGGATTATAGAGAGCTCAATAAGCTCACTATTAATGATAAATTTCCCATTTATGTGATTGATGAATTATTGGATGAATTACATGGAGCAATTTATTTTACCAAGTTGGATATTCGTTCAAGATATCATCAAATTAGAATGAAGACTGAAGATATTCTGAAAGCAACATTTCCAACTCATGAGGGTCATTATGAATTTTTGGTCATGCCTTTTGGCCTTACCAATGCACCTTCTACATTTCAAGGGTTGATGAATTCCATTTTTAAACCCTTAGAAAATTTGCGTTAGTATTTTTTGATGATATACTAATCTACAATGGGCCTTGGAGGGACATGGTCAACATGTTGACAGGGTGCTCAAACTATTGGAGGAAAAACAATTATATGCAAAAACCTCCAAATTTTTCTTTGGAGTACAAGAGGTGGAATATCTGGGTCATATTGTATCTTAGGAGGGTGTTAAGGTAGACCCTAACAAAATTAAATCCATTAAGGAATGGAAAGTCCCCACAACCATAAAGAAATTGTGAGGATTTCTCGAGTTAACAGGGTATTATCGCAAGTTTGTTAAGAATTATGCTAGAGAATAGCAACACCTATAACAACATTATTAAAGAAAGATGCATTTTCATGGAATCATGAAGCAACTAAGGCCTTTGAACATATTAAAGAGGCAATGTGCCTAGCACCAGTCTTAGCTACACTAGGCTTCACAAAAATCTTTATTGTGGAATGTGATGCCTTAGGAAATGGAATTGGTATTGTTTTAATGCAAGAAGGAAGAGCCATTCTTTTGAAAGTCATCCAATCAAAGGAAAGTATTTACAGAAAGCTATTTTTGAGAAGGAAATGTTGGCAATACTACATGCACTAAAGAAATGACGACCTTAACTAATGGGAAGACACTTCAAGGTAAAAACTGATCATGATAGTCTTAAATACTTTTTGGAACAAATAATATCTTCAGAAGAGCAACAAAAATGGGTCACAAATATGTTTGGTTATGACTATGAAATCATCTACAAAAAAGGGAAGCTAAATGTTGTTGCAGATGCACTCTCAAGAAAGGATGAGGAGGTGGAAGCATTGCTTTGTACCATTTCTATTATCCGATCAAATTGGATAACCGAAGCAAGGGAGGAATGGAAGAATGACGAAGAAGTGTGGACACACATTCAAAAGTTGCAACAAGATCCGAGTAGATCTGATACATTTAGTTGGAAAAATGATTCCTTATGGTATAAATATTTCTTATATATTTGTAAGAATTCCCAACTGAAATAAAATATTCTTTTGGAATTGCATACCTCTCCCATAGGAGGACACTTGTGATTTTTAAAAACTTACCATGGGGTGAAGAAAGAATTGTTTTGGGATGGCCTTAAATCTGATATTGAAAAGTTTGTGGCAGAATGTTTGGTTTGTCAGCAAAATAAAGTTGAGACAATTAAGACCCCGGGTCTGCTACGACCTTTACCTATTCCAAGTCAACATTGGGAGGAGGTTTCAATGGATTTTATCACAAGTTTACCTAATTCCGAAGGAAAGAGTGTCATCATGGTGGTAGTTGATATAATTACCAAGTATGCACACTTTTTTGCATTATCTCATCCATTTAAAGCAAGTACAGTTGCTACTACCTTTATGGAAACAATTCAAAAGCTACATGGAAACCCAAATATTATTGTAAGTGACAAAGATCCCATTTTCACTAGAATTTTTTGGACAAAATTATTTTTTCTTGTTTGGGTACTCAACTATCCCATAGCTCATCTTATCATCCTCAATCCGATGGGCAAGCTGAGATAGTGAAAAAATGTTTGGAAGGATATCTTCGTTGTTTTGTATCTGATAAACAAACACAATGGGTCAAGTGGTTACCTCTGGTTGAATGGTGGTATAACACTTCCTTCCATACTATAGCAAAAATGACCCCATTTGTGGCACTTTATGGATATCATCCACCATCCATCACATCATATTTAAGAGAAAATTATAAGGTTCAAGTAGTGGAAGATCACATCGAGCATCAACAACAAGTTCTCCAACTCTTAAAGGATAACCTAAATTTGGCACAAAATCGAATGAAACGACAAGCAAATCAACATCGCAGCGAGATAATTTTTTATGTAGGAGACTGGGTATTTTTACAGCTACAACCATACAAACAAATGTCCCTCAAGCAAGCTAAGAAGGATAATAAATTATCGCCAAAGTACTATGGTCCTTACAAGGTGTTGTAAAATATTGGTACTATGGCATACAAATTGGAGCTTCCTACTTCTTCTCGAGTGCACCCAGTTTTCCATGTTTCATGTTTAAAGAAGGTTATAGGTGAAAAAATTACAGTTCAAACAATATTTCCAAAACTTGATGAGGAAGGAAAAATCATATTGGAACCTGAAGTAGTCACGGAAACAAGAAATCGACAACTACGAAATCGATCAATTCCAGAGTATCTCATCAAGTGGAAGAACTTACCCACTGAAGATTCCACATGGGAGGATGAAAATTTTATACAGAAGCATCCAAAGCTACTCAAGCATTGAGGATAACACTTTTTTGAAGGAGAGGGGCATGTTAGGTCCCTATATTACTAGTGTAGTCCCTTATTGTTGTGAGTGTAGCCCCCTTATTGTTATTTTTGTACCCTTGTAGTGCCCATATTGTTATTATAGTGCCCCATAAAACCCCACTATTGTTATTGTTGTGCCCTTACATTATTATTGTTAGGCCGGCTAGGATTATATTGCGACTCCATGGACTCCTATATATAGAAAGGAGGTTTTTTCATTTGAATCATCCAACAATTGTTCATTTATGTAATGTAAAGGAGGTTTCCTCCTCGAAGTGGATGATTTCTAAGGCGTTTATCTCTCTTTTCTTCTATTTTTGGAGCTGGTTTTGTAACACACAATGAGATAGAAGAAGGTTTCAAGGGGTTTTTGGCTACTGACTGAGGACCATCGTGGAGAAAACTTTCTCATAGGGATATCACCCATGAAGTGGTGGGTAACAGGGCCAACTTGCCAAAGTGGATCAACAGTGCCAATGCCTAACACTCCATGGATGGCCCCAATCTTGAGAAACAATCTACCTCGCTATATGGTGAGTGCTTGGGTGATTCCCCATGTGAATTCCTGAGAATGAACCAGAATGCCTACTACCCTGACCATGCTCACTAAGAAGTGGAGTATCCCACCAAGCCACTGAATCTCTGGATCCCATAACCATACTAGAGGTCCACAACTCCCAATCCTCATTGCCTGCCACTATGATATGTTGCTAGCTATTAGGATCCCTATGTGCCTCATATATAACTCATGTATGCATCCAATAAGTAGGAACCAAGCATCAAGAACCTATCCTGTGAATGACCAACTGCACTGCGCCTGCCAAATCACACAACAATATATGTTATCCCGAATCGCGATTATGTGCCTGGGTACTGCCGGAAGCCTAGGCATCATCCTGCCAATAAGTACTACCATCCCCCATACCTCATGCTCACCAGATGCCTTGATCCTCTAGTTGAAAGAGAACCATGCATCTCCCTCTCGATCACCTCCCTAAGTGTGAATTTAAGGGTGGAGCATATGCGACCTCTACAACAACCCACACATTCCCAAAGCTTGTATCCATCATCTCATGCCCTGACCAAATGCCACTGCCAAAAATTCTCTCTCTGAATACTCGATGTCCCAACTAGCTATCCCAAGTGAGTCTCCCGCATGCTGCTGCTCGCAATGAAGGAAACAAGGGACAGCATCCAACTCCTTTGGGTCTACAAAAAATGTGGAAGTGAGGCAGAAACACAAGACCCCATGGGTGTCATCAAATGATGCTCATCTGCCTCCTCATCGATACGGGGTGAACTGTACCCAATGACATGCTTATCGTCCCCATTAGGTGGTCTCTCTAAGGTTAAGCTCCAAAATCCACATGGGAAGCATCATACCTCACTACATATGGCTAAGAAACCCTACGCTCCCTTGCATACAAACATGTACCTCTGTGCCCCTTGGCACATGACCGCACCCAGTCGCACCCCTCTTTGCCCTGCTGGAAACCACTACCTATCATTGTATTACCCCACACCATAAAGCATCCCATGTGTGCCAATGTATCTGCCACTCTGAGGGTGGACCTGTCATGATGCGTGACATATCTCCACACTTGTCTTGGTGGACCTGAGAGGTCTAACTCCATGCATGCTAGGGGAAATATCACTATTATGTTGGTTGTCTATGGCTCCCGTGCCCAATACATCAATGGGAGAGCATCATCTCCATGTAGTGCCCTATCTGGTGGTCTGTCAATTCCACCTCTTTTGACAACCCTTGCCAAGATCCACTGGTCATCCAATTCCCCCACACATGGCCAACATAATAAGACAACTCATGGAGTCTACCTGCTCCTCTATCAACTCGACCTGTCACTAGTGTTGTCCAGAACTCTGGTGGGAATAGGAAAATTGGGGTGTTCTAATCACTGGATCCACCATCTTGCTAATACCATGACTGATCCAATCCATGGAATGGAGCGGAGTCCCACTTGGATCCCAATTATGATCCATCCCAAGAGCCCCTCTGGAAAACCACAACCCTTGCTGAACTATGCTCCTGACCATGGATGTATCCAAAAACCTAGCCAACCCCAATAGGTAATAACTCAATACCTCCTACCATCCAACCCCAAGGATGGACCGAGAGTATGAACTCACGTACACAGAACTATCCCCCCATCCTGCGAAGGTTTCCCCCTGCGTAACTCATGTCGCCTCATCTCACTGTCCTAGTCAACACATAAAATCTGTCGAGGTGACTTTTCCTCTCCCTCTCCAATGTGCAAAGGCAACCTACTAGTGCTACCATCCTCATATATGTATGTCTAAGTAGGGATTCTCCATCTCTCTAATCTGAACTCCAGCTAAGCCATTAGGGAACTCATTTTCACCGTTTATTGAACAAAAATCTCTCTCATGCCCTCCAACTCCTCGTTCTACTACAGAATGGAATCTCGCACTATCGTGGCATTCCTTATCAATGCTATAAGGTCAGCTTGAAACTAATGAAACTGCACAGGGCAGTTATCATCTGTAAAATCAGTCACAACTCTGGACCCCTGTGTCTCTTTTGGTACCTCATCAATGATAGGTATGCCTCCAAGCACCTCATCAATATGTTTTAGGCGTCTATCATCTAGAAACTCGATCATAGCACCAGGTGCCTCGTCAACACATGGCCCTTCGAGTGTATGCTCTACTCCCTTAACCAAATTACCAGTCGTAGCTATAAAATAGGTCTCCAACAATGGTGACTCCTACACCACATTGTGTATATCGATGTGCCCCTCACCATCCTGCATGCCCTCCTGCTCAACCTCCTCCTCAAGCTCCTGACATATAAATCCTGATCTTCACCAACAAAATTGCCTCCTGGACTCACTCTCTAACTCCCCTCCTCTACCTGATGATCCAACCCCTGAACCATACTTCTCCTTCTCCTATTGATCTAGGAAATGAAGCATGGTAGGATGGCCAGATTGGCCATACGTATGGTGTTGTACGACTAGGGTGTGCATGCATGTGCTTGGGTCCTCTGCTGGTTATGTATCATTTGTTGCATCACCTCTAGGATCTGCTAGTTCTGCCTCACCAATTTTTGGATCTGCCTCATCAACTCCTTCATGATCGTGCTAGCCTCCTGTTGGTGTGAGGCGTCTTGACCCAAGTTTAGATTTGAGGTTAACCAAGAAAATATTGGCCCTTTCGGAAATAACCTTCTTGTAAAAGTCAAGGTCTCACCCGAAGTAGTATGGGAGGGTACTGGAACCAGATTTCCGCACCTTGAGAGACATTTTAATGAAGTGGGTGCCTTTCAAGTCTAGAACAGGTCTGCACAGAGGAAGCCCTAACCAAAAACCCTTAACAATATAATTAACAGAATGACTTATGCACAGCTCGTAACTCATAATATAATTAATTAAGAGGAGCAATATAACTCAATATCACCAGATCTATGCATTCATTGTTCTTTTAGGAATCTAATACATGTGTGCAATCAATCTACTAACATCATTCACTTTTCACAGAAATAATTTGGAATTAACGTGCATCGCAACTCATAACATATCAAAAAGACATTAATACCAGCCAAACGTCCTTATATTCATCAATTAGTTCAAATTCTTCTTACAGACTCTTTAACATACCCGTGCACATAGCTAGTGGGGTCCACACACAGTAGGACTTAGGGTCTCCACACACACAGCCAGCAGGAGCCCTTACATAGACAAAAACCTCGAAGTAGATCTATCATGAACATACATACCATAAAATTACTTCAGCTTACTTCTTCGACTCATCCTACTCTTATTTATATATTTAGCCTGCGTTATACTAGGGTTCGCAAACCATGGTTTGTGACCCCTAGATCTACCATTTTTTCCCATTACAATGCATGAGGGAATTTGACCTGCCCTGAAGTCCCTTAACTTGTGCTGCGCATGACTAAACTACTCAAAAAATTCCAAAAATGCATCCAAAATTGTATTTAGGGGGCCCTGCTCCAACAGGTTCCCAACACAATCTTGTGACTCATCCCGAGTCACAGCAGTAGTGGGGTCTTCATCTTTCTCTGGAGTTGTTTGAGGGTAGTGGAAAATTGTGGTAGGACACCCTCACTCTTCGCAGAAACATTATGTGCGATCTCGACCAACTTCTGTGAAGTCAGCGCTCAGTAGCCAAGGTGACATTGTCCAATGTTTGATTCAATGCTTTAACCACAACGTCCAGTTCTTGCAAGAGCTTCATCGCTTCATCCGCCTAGGGATTCAAATGGTCGCTGAGAAAATGATTTTTATGATAGATCCCTTCAATTTCATCTTTGAGAGCATGACTGGTGTGAAGGCACACCAATCGATGGGCTGCAACAAGGGTGGGCATTGTTACCTTCAACTGATCAAATTCCTGCTCCTTGTGGCGCAGTTTCTGAGTGAATTGTCAGAGAAGCGGGTCTCGCTTCTTGACAGGATGTGCATCCGACTTCAAGGTGATCCTCATAACACCCATATCTCCTACAATTCCCTTAAGCTCTGAAAACTTCATAGGAAATCGATCCTGATATTCAGTCAGCAGCTCCGCAATCTTTCCAACAGTATCATCGTCCCAATAATCCCCAATTTTGGCCAACTTGGGATGCTCCTCCGTCCCAATGTTGACTTCCTTCAACTTCAATGGTTTGGTAACGTCCACTGTTTGTAATGAAGGTCCTGCAATTGCGTGCTCTCCTTTTGATTCTAGGATTGTAATGTTCCTGGGATCTTCGTCACCGTCCTCTATTGAAAAATTTCTACAGTTGACAATATCCTGCATCCGCGCATCCCAAGCTTGTGTAGCACATTCCTTCAGAGGCAAAGAATCATCAAAGACAAGGACATCTATATCTTGCAGAGCTTCATCTAGTTTCTCCATCCCTCCAACTAAGCCGAACGTCTCCATGAAATCCTCTATCATTGTATCCCAATGGCGAGTGCGTTGGTGAAGCTCCGCATCTAAATACTAGGTGGTGGGTACGGCCCTAATGAATGAATAAACATATGGACCCACTCATTCCAGGTCCTTTCATTCCTTACCTCCATCCACATAGCCGAGTGCTTGCATGGATCCCCACAGCCAGAAAAGAGCTCCATGGGTGGGTTCACTGGAGGTTAAAAGCGAAGGATCATCATTTTTCGACATTCCCTCCAGTCCTAGAAAGCCCCCTTGTGTGTTTCCCACCATCATGTAGGGGTTGCACGCATGGCCAAGTCAAGTGCCCAGAATCTTCGTTCCTCAGGGACATATTTTTCCAATGCTTTAATAAATTCCTTAACACTACTAGAACCATCAAAGTAAGGAAATTCTCTTACCTTTGAGGAGATGCACTAGAAGCTCTTTGTGATCTTGAGGCAGCGCAACGCAGATACGTCATGCAACCGGTTCTGCCAATTTTCCATCTCGTCATCTGAGTCTGAGAAAAACGAGCTGTATTTTTACCAAGTTAACATGCCATCAGTTGTAGGGTTGACCCAATCATCATCCCATGCAATCAATTTGTAATTATGGTCAACATCCTCCTCATCACGCACCAGTTCTGTATATTTTTCGCCTTCTGTTGGGTCCAGAGGGGCTATTACCCGCGTACCATCATTCTCAAAGACCATGCTCCCCTTTTCAAGTTGATGATACCTCCCATGTGAATAGCCCAATCCAGTCCTAATAGCGCACGGTAAGGGTCCACATCATCAACAATCTGGATTACTTCAAAATCTGCATATACTTTAACTCTCGCAATGTCTACCACAACCTTAGGCAACCTTCCCGGTGGAATGATCTTTTGATGGTTAGCCATACGTAATTGAATGGTGAACCACTCCAATTTGGGTTCTCCCATCCTCTGACAGGTTTTTTTGGGAAGGACATTAGCATCAGATCCCAGATCGAAGATGATTTGATCCATTTCATACTCTCCAATCTGCAAAGTCATACGCATCTCCTGACCAGTCCTCTTCTTGTTATTTTAAATCTTGTTCACAACCATAATCTCCATTCGAGGGGCTTATTTTTTTGCGCAGCTATATATCAATGCTTGGAGATCCTTCTGGTTGCGCAGTAACTTCATACAAGCTTGAAAGAATGGCTTGACTGCTTCATCGACTTTTGGATCCATAGCAGCTTTTGATGTTGATGCTTCTGCCGTAGCACAATCCCTTCTAACCTCTATAAAATTTCTATTTTCTTTGTTCAGGTCTAGGCATTCCTTCTTATCAGATGCCTTTCTGATCCATGACTCTACAGCAGCTTGCTCCACAGGTCCTCCAGTGGTCATACCACTCCATGTTATTTCATTTACACAAGGGCCATCCGACGCATAGCTCAGCCTTGACCATTTGTATGTTCTGCGTAGGTGTCTGTTGCTTTTCCTACATCTTAGCTATTAGAATGGGACTGTTAATCAGGGTTTTCATTGATGTAAATATGGCACTAGCCGAGATGGAAAATATCCTTGAGATGCCTAGTTCTAGATGACGATGACATAACTATTGTTTGACAAGGATGCCATCAATGAAGATGTCAACTACGAAGATGTGAAACCACTAATGAAGAAGTCTTTGAACTAACTATAATGTTGCATGTGCCTTGATGATCTATACCTTAACCCGTGATGACATATGGAGTCATACACTTGATGATGTCATACACTAAATGAATGACCACAATTGATGATGGCCTCTTGATGAAGGTCTTGATGACAATGGTTGGAAACTATATGATGACATAGAGGACCATTTTATGACATGGACAATGATTGCATGACATGAAGTATTTGGAGATAACTAGATGGCATATGATGACATTGTTGGAATATCTCATTTGATGATATGGATGGTGGTTGGAAGACTACTTTGAAGCTCTCTTGATGGCAAATTAATGGATGTTGCACTTTGACATATGGATGACATATCATTGCACTATTACATGACATGAATTGGATGCTACACTATCATGATGACATAGATGACATTGATGGCAAGCATGATAACACACTATTATGAAGAAATTGGAGTCGTAACAATGAAGGAGCCCTAATGACCTTGTTGTCCTAATCACCCTCTGCACAATTTTTGCCTAACGACTTTGCTGTCCCAAAAATTTTATGTATAAAATTTAAAGACAGTCCCAAAGAAAAATATTTTTTTCCACCTTAGAGACATCTTTTCTCAACAGGACCTAGACCATCTTAAAGAGGATTTTTTCCTCTTTCCAATGAGCCCTTACTTGCCCCGAAATTCCAAATAGTTTGTGAGATATTGAATTTTCAAGTTAAAAAATATGTTTTTGACAGTGAGCCGACCTACACCTTGTCTTTCAAGTCGGCCTACCTACAGTGACGTGTCTCTTCATCCTGGATTGCAAAAAACTAATATATATATAAGGGTTTCAAAACTCATTCTCAATCATACACCTCGGCTATTATCACAAAAGTACCACAGCAACTCGAATAAAGGAAAAGATAAGGCACAGGAACGGTTTAAATAAGTTTTGGGTCTAAACTTTTATTGCAGTAACTCAGATTATACCCTTAAACCTCGGACTGTGCAGACCTGAACCAAAACTCCGATCTATTGAGTGATAGCTACAGGACTTTGGACCTGTTTGGCAGCCTTGGAAAAGAGATATGTACATGACTTCAGACCTTTCATTATTACAGTTGCCGGAGTTAAGGGTCACCACCATTGCACTTGTTTGAGTTTTCCAGATTGCAGTCTCAAGACTTTTCTGTGGTGAATTTATATTATACCTCGGAACTGTGGCATAAAGTTCAGAATTTGAAGTTCGAATTTGTGGGTTACTGGATTGATCTGAGGCCAGTAACAAAATGTTTTTGTATTTCATCATTTGAAGTAAAGGTTCCTGCTCAATAAGTACATATTGTCATCCTCAAGCAGTAAGAGATAAAGGCAACCTTGAAAGCCTTTTTTTAGCAATGTTCAAGCATAAATGATGTAGCCTCATATAATCTTATTTGAAGTAAACATGAAAAATACCTTCTATGCTTTGTGGAGTTGACTATCATCTTTGGAGCAGAATTGTAGAAGCCCCTTTGCAGCAGACATTGAAGAGTTGACACCTTGTTGAGGCAGTCCCTACTGCATGGTTGAAGCAGACTTGGAGGCCATCTTGACATTGTGGAGCTTCTTGTAGAAGGTGTTTACAACAGTCTTGAAGGTGCATTGTTTATAAAGTTTTATCTTAGCCCTAGAACAATTTGTGCACACTTTTGGAGCAAGGTTGAAATCCTTGTCAAGGCAGTCTTAGGAAGTTGTTGTTGAAGAGTAGCATCTAGTAATCTTGTAGAAGAAAATCTTTAAGACATACATTATTGGGGCAGCCATAGAAGTCTTGCTAAAGAAGACTTGAAGTTTTGGAAAGGCAGATTGGAGAGAATTTTGTAGACCCACCTTGAAGACCATGATGCATTGAAGCCATCATGAGGTAACCTAGGAGAAAGTGTTTGGGTACAATGAAGAGAATTGGTGATACCTTCTAAGAAGAAAAGGTTGTCATTGATGATGTGATGTGGAGACTAAGTGAAGGCATTGTTGAAGATTGTCAGGGCTCATTGAAGAAGACTTTGGGAGCCATGAATAATAACCAATGATATTTTGACGAAGTGAAGTTGCGAGTTGGAGCCCAAGAGGTTGGAGCCTCATAGAGACAAGGTCGGTGCCTTGGAAGAGAGGGTTGGAGCCCTAGAGGATCGTTGTCCTCAAGAATCTAGGTTGGAGCCTGAACCAAAGAAGGGTTGGTGCCCTTGGGGTTGGAGCCTCTAAACACAAGGTTGGTGCCTTGGATAGATAGGGTCGAAGCCCTAGAGGTCGGAGCCTCACAATAGTCCAAGTTGGTGCTTGGCAACATGTTGGAGCCTAGAATATTGAAGATCAGTGTCTTTGTCTAGGGTTGGAGCCCTACACCTATTGTACATATTTTATTGTATCTATTTTATTGAAGAATATAATAAAATAATTTATTCTTATTGTTCATTTTGTGTTCTAATTATAAGTGATCTAACTGGGAAAAATAACAATTGGAAAGAAATACTGATTCACCCCCCTTTCAGTGTTTCCAACAATTGGTATCAGATCCAGTACCTTCACTCAAAGCCTAATAGGTTGAAGGTTTATCATTAGAACACAAATGGAAAAGCCAAGGAAGAAAGTCTCCAATCCTCCTAAAGATGTGTCTTCTTCAACCATTGAAATTGAAGTAAATCAATTTCCAAAGGCCCCATTGTTCAATGGAAATTTTGATATATGGGAGGCAAGAATGAGGAATTTCTTGAAGACTCAAGGAATTGAAGTTTGGAAATCAGTGATTACTAATGACACAATGGAAAAAGAATCCAAGGAGTACAATACAAAAGCAATGAAGACAATTTTGAATGGGTTACCAAATTCTGTGAAGGCCAAATTTGCAAAATGTTCGTCAGCAAAAGTCATATGGGACAAACTTCATGATATTCACTCAAAATGAGTGTTGACAATGATCTCTAGTCAAGAATATGATGGAAAACAAGAAAGAAGTACAAGATCCATTAAGGAAGCTAAAGATAAGAGAGATGACAACAAGGCTAAAGAATACCTAGAAGATGAAGAGAACAAAGAAGACTTTGAAGAAGATCTCCTGAATAAACTTATGGCTTCCATGGAAGAGATGAACAGTTTGAAAAAGGAAAATGAGGAACTTAAGAAGAAAGTGCAAGATGGTAACAAAGAGAAGACAAGCAAGGAAGTTGACTTTGTCAAGCTTCAAGTACAAGAAAGAGATGAGGAGCTCACCAAACTTAAAGAGGAATTTCATCAAAACAAAAGAAAGCATCCTGAAGAAGTCATATCTATGACAAATCAATTAGATAAGGCAAAGAAAAGGGAAGAAACTTTGTCAAGCCACCTTGAAAAAAGACTTAAGAGCTTGAACAATCTTGAAGCAAATATTGGTCAATACAAGCAATAGGTCTCCTCTCTTAGATCTCAACTAGAAGAATCAAGGAAACAAGTGCAAGGAGCCGAGAAGGTGATGGAAACTTCAGAATTCATAGAAGGACAAGTTAATGAAGCAGAAAAGGAGAGAAACACCATGATATGCCAACTAGAATAAAAGGATGAAGAAATATTGAAACTAAAATCAAACATCAATCTTCTCAAGGCTGAAACATGTGAAGCTACAAAAATAAAAGAAGAAATGAAACCAGTCTAGCAAAGGAGAATGAAGAATTCTTCATAATGAAATCAAATATCATCTCCCTTAAAATCGAAGCACATGAAGCAACAAGGATGATGGAAGAAATGAAGAAGCAACTAGTTATGAAAGATGAAGATTGTGAAAAGTTGAAAGGAGAAATTGTCTTTCTTAAAAAGGAAGTTGACTTGCTGAATAAGAACTTGAAAAGCTCTCAAACCCTAGATGACATCCTAATTCATCAAAGGTCTCCCCTTGATAAATAAGGTCTTGGCTATGCAGGTGAATCCTCAAGCAAGAATGATAATGCTTCAAACAACAAAGATGTGAGGAACCTAGAAAGAAATGTTGATGCTCCAAGTTCCAACAAAGGCAAGGAGAAGAATCAAGACAACAATGGAAGAAATTCTACTCCAAGGAGACTTGCAGATGGTGTCAAGAATACAAAAGGCAATGAATGTCATCAAAGAATCCCAAGGCAAAAATACTTCAGAAGTACATCAAGGAAAACTCGATCTCCGAGGTACCAAAATATATTTCTTGGTTATTGCTATTCTTGTACAAACTTTGG
Source organism: Pinus albicaulis (assembly GCA_034641835.2). Classification (NCBI taxonomy): domain Eukaryota; kingdom Viridiplantae; phylum Streptophyta; class Pinopsida; order Pinales; family Pinaceae; genus Pinus; species Pinus albicaulis. Next base: position 595,484,400 of record CM076572.1, read on the forward strand.
GCACATGGAAAAAGACTGTAGGGCATATCACAAAGACAAATACAATGGTACCCTTCAATATCCTAGAAGCAATTTTGTAAGAAGAAGTCATGATTTCTTATTCATGAAAAAGATAGAGTGTTTCAATTGCCATAATATTGGACATATGGCACGTGATTGTTACTTGACTTGGGTCCCTACACAAGCTAGAACCATGACAACCAAGCCAGAAAAGAAAGTTACACAAGTATGGAGAAGGAAGAAAACTGGGTTTGAAACTCTCTTGAACACATGTTGTTGACTTGATGAAGTCATCCTTGATATTCGAAGTATTTGATGGTGAGACTTTTCCAAAAAGGAGACCATGCATAAAATTAGGGGGAGTTTGTGATCATTCCCCGAAAGGGCACTACGTGGACAATCATCTTTTAGATCATCTTTTGGGAGCATTGAATAACATAATCCCATCTCACCCGATGGACCATTGTTGAAACTGTCTTCCATTAGATCACAAAGCAAGAAGTCTTTCTTGAGCAAGGGGAGTCGGTTCATCATATGAAGAAATGTGGTCACATCTATCATGGACCACATTGCCAGAAGAAAGAGCACCATGGAAAAGGGAGCAACATGAAGTAGTGCGATAGGGGGAGTACTTGGGCACCCCTTTTGCCATTGATGTCAAAGGGGGAGAGAATGATGAAGGGAAAAAATATTGCCATCAATGACAAAGGGGGAGATTGTTAATCAAGGTTGTCATTGATGTGAATATGGCACTAGCTGAGATGGAGAATATTCTTGAGATGCCTGGTTCTAGATGATGATGACATAACTCTTGTTTGACAAGGATGCCATCAATGAAGATGTCAACTACGAAGATGTGAAACCATTAATGAAGAAGTCCTTGAACTAATTATAATGTTGCATGTGCCTTGATGATCTAGACCTTAACCCGTGATGACATATGGAGTCATACAATTGATGATTTCATACTCTAAATGAATGACCACAATTGATGATGGCCTCTTGATGACAATGGTTGGAAACTATATGATGACATGGAGGACCATTTGATGACATGGACAATGATTGCATGACATGAAGGACTTGGAGATCACTAGATGGCATATGATGACATTGTTGGAAGATCTCATTTGATGATATGGATGGTGGTTGGAAGACTACTTTGAAGCTCTCTTGATGGAAAATTAATGGATGTTGCACTTTGACATATGGATGACATATCGTTGCACTATTACATGACATGAATTGGATGCTATACTATCATGATGACATAGACGACATTGATGACAAGCATGATAACACACTATGATGAAGAACTTGGAGTCGTAACAATGAAGGAGCCCTAATGACCTTGCTTTCCTAATCACCCTCTACACAATTTTTGCCTAATGACCTTGTTGTCCCAAAAATTTTATGCATAAAATTTAAAGACAATCCCAAAGAAAAATATTTTTTTCCACCTTAGAGACATCTTTTCTCAACGGGACATAGACCATCTTAAAGAGGATTTTTTCCTCTTTCCAATGAGCCCTTACTTTCCCCAAAATTCCAAATAGTTTGTGAGATATTGAATTTTCAAGTTAAAGAATATTTTTTTGACAGTGAGCCGACCTGCACCTTGTCTTTCAAATCGGCCTACCTACAGTGACGTGTCTCTTCATCTTGGACTGCAAAAAAATACTATATATAAGGGTTTCAAAACTCATTCTCAATCATCCACCTCAGTTATTATCACAAAAGTACCACAGCAACTCGGATAAAGGAAAAGATAAGGCACAGGAACGATTTAAATGAGTTTTGGGTCTAAACTTTTATTGCAGTAACTCATATTATACCCTTAAACCTCGGACTGTGCAGACCTGAACCAAACCTCGGATCTGTTGAGTGATAGCTACAGGACTTTGGACCTGTTTGGCAGCCTTGGACAAGAGATAGGTACATGACTTCAGACCTTTTATTATTACAGTTGTCGGAGTTAAGGGTCACCACCATTGCACTTGTTTGGGTTTTCCAGATTGCAATCTCAAGACTTTTCTGTGGTGAATTTCTATTATACCTCGGAAATGTGGCATAAAGTTCAGAATTTGAAGTTCGGATCTATGGTTTTCTGGATTGATATGAGGCCAGTAACAAAATTTTGTTGTATTTCATCATTTGAAGTAAAGGTTCCTGCTCAATAAGTACATATTGTCATCCTCAAGCAGTAAGAGATAAAGGCAACCTTGAAAGCCTTTGTGCAGCAATGTTCAAGCATAAATGATGTAGCCTCATATAATCTTATTTGAAGTAAACATGAAAAATACCTTCTATGCTTTGTGGAGTTGACTATCATCTTTGGAGCAGAATTGTAGAAGCCCCTTTGCAGCAGACATTGAAGAGTTGACACCTTGTTGAGGCAGTCCCTACTACATGGTTGAGGCAGACTTGGAGGCCATCTTGACATTGTGGAGCTTCCTATAGAAGGTGTTTACAACAGTCTTGAAGGTGCATTGTTTATAAAGTTTTATCTTAGCCCTAGAACAGTTTGTGCACACTTTTGGAGCAAGGTTGAAATCCTTTTCAAGGCAGTCTTAGGAAGTTGTTGTTCAAGAGTAGCATCTAGTAAGATTGTAGAAGCAAATCTTTAAGACATACATTATTGGAGCAGCCACATAAGTCTTGCTGAAGAAGACTTGAAGTTTTGGAAAGGCGGATTGGAGAGAATTTTGTAGACCTACCTTGAAGACCATGATGCATTGAAGCCATCATGAGGTAACCTAGGATAAAGTGTTTGAGTATGATGAAGAGCAGTGGTGATACCTTCTAAGAAGAAAAGGTTGTCATTGATGATGTGACATGGAGACTAAGTGAAGGCATTGCTGAAGATTGTCAGGGCTCATTGAAGAAGACTTTGGGAGCCATGAAGAATAACCAATGATATTTTGACGAAGTGAAGTTGCAAGTTGGAGCCCAAGAGGTTGGAGCATCATAGAGACAAAGTCAGTTCCTTGGAAGAGAGGGTTGGAGCCCTAGACGATCGGTGTCCTCAATAATCCAGGTTGGAGCCTGAACCAAAGAAGGGTTGGTACCCTTGGGGTTGGAGCCTCTAAACACAAGGTTGGTGCCTTGGATAGATAGGGTCAAAGCCCTAGAGGTCGGAGCCTCACAATAGTCAAAGTTGGTGCTTGGAAACAAGTTGGAGCCTCGAATATTGAAGATCAGTGTCTTCGTCTAGGGTTGTAGCCCTACACCTATTGTACATATTTTATTGTATCTATTTTATTGAAGAATATAATAAAAGAATTTATTCTTATTGTTCATTTTGTGTTCTAATTATAAGTGATCTAACTGGTAAAAATAACGATTGGAAAGAAATACTGATTCACCCCCCTCTCAGTATTTCCAATAGGGACATTCCTAATTAAGTGATCATATTTTCTATAGTACCTGCAGGACTTCTGCGCAGGGTTAGGGAAATCACATGCATAATGTCCTAGATCTCCAAAATTATAGCAGATTAGTTGCCCTCTTCCTCAACCTACGCCTCCTCCTCTCCCCCCTCCCCTTCCTCTTACTGTGGAAGATGTTTCAACCTGCACCCTGTACAAGTTTGCATTATCTATCATCAGCTCATACGTCCGGTAGTGGTGCTCATCATGACCAACCGAGGAGCAAAATCTGCAATATTTTTGCTTCAATTCTGACACATAGATCCCTAGCCATGGGTAGTGGTTAGTGTCATGCTAGCCAGCTACCCAAAAATCAACGCACCACAGGGTGGGTTGCTAGGCCCCGCAATCTCCCTAGGGTGTAGCGGATTTGGTCCTCCATCACCCGGGTAATCTGTAAACACAGGGAACTGATCTTTGGTGTGGCCTGCTCCTTTGCAAGGAATGCACCAGAAATCTGCGCCAACCTCTTTACCCTTGTCTCTTCGTAGGTTCTGTATCTCTAAGTGCATAGCCTCCAATTGAATTTGAATTTTCAGAGTCCCAAGGGGAATATATTCTCTAGACGCAACCTGTAACTTCATAGCGATCTCCAGGGCTTTAGCCTAAGTAGCAATCTTCTGTTATCCTAGAGGACTGCGTAGATAGGGTAACAACATGGTGATGAACCATTCCCTGTGTTGGTCATCATCGTAAACAAATCCTCCATCATTGATGGTTTGCTTCAGTCGTTGATCGACTTCCCAGACTGATTATTTTTCTTCTTGCTTGAAATCTTTTAGCTCCACCACTACTTGCGTGTAGGACATCGGATTTTTGCACTGTTGCTTTAGTTCCTTCATATATCCCATAAACCAGTGTATCACGTGACCTTCAAAAGCCATGGCCAGCTGCGCTCTTTTCAAAGCATCAGTATTAACGTTCTGGGCAGTCCATATCACATCAGCTACAAACCAGAACCGATCCATGCCCTCATCCCCCGCACCTCTAAAGGTGGGTATCTTCATGTGTGCAACCATATCGTCTGCAGGTGGGGGTGGCGGTGGGGTAGGAGATGTCTGATTCCTACGTGAATTCGAGTATGGTGTAGCAGGGGGGCTACCTGTAGCATGCATAGGCTCAGCTTCTTCTGGATCCGACAAATCCCTCAGACGACTGTATGAAGCTCTTTCCCCTTTTTGATTGACCCGATAATATTTCCCGTTGCGCATGGTGCTTTCAATTTGTTCATAGTTCATTCACTCGGAGTGGCTGCACAGAACAACTTTTTCGCTCAATAGCATCTTAATCAGCAAAGGCAATGTTTGCAAGAATTTACCTCTAAAGCCCTTGAAAAACATTCTTTCAGCTTCAGAGTATGAGACAAACTAATCTACTGCAAAATCCGTCACAAATCCACCCAAGATACTATCAACCCAGTGATCTACGGTCTGGGTGATTTTGTTATTAGTCTTCTCCAACTGTTGGATAAATTTAGGGGTCCATTGTGTAACCCTATCGTCCTTCCAACAGGTCTGGAACTATGCTAATATCGACAACCAATCCTACAATTTGTGCGCAAAGGTCACGAAGAAGATCTCATGCACCTCTGTGAAGATATACTTATTCTTCCACTTTTCAGTAGACAACTTCTTACTTTTGTTTTCTTTTAGGGCAAACTACTGGATCTGCTTTTCGAACCACTCATCAATTTCATATTTTTCCGGGTGCCACAAACCTTTACTCATTACCTGATCTCTCTCTCAAAATGCTCCCGGTCCCGAAAATGGAACCATTTGTTGGTTTGAGGGGTCTTGACCCAGGTTCATATTTGAGGTTAACCAACAAACCCCTGTACTACTGGGCCTTTCGGCAATGACCTGCTTGCGCAAGTCAAGGTCTCACCCGAAGTAGTATGAGAGGGTGCTAGAACCAGGTTTCCACACCCCGAGAGAGATATTTTAATGAAGTGGGTGCCTTTAGGTCTATAACATTTCTACGCAGAGGAAGCCCTAACAATAAACCCTTAACAATATACTTAACGTAATGACTTGCGCACAATTCGTAACTCATAAGATAATCAGCTAACAGGAGCAATATAACTAAATATCACCAGATCTATGCATCCATTGTTCTTTTAGGCATCTAATACATGTGTGCAATCAATCTACTAACAACATTCACTTTTCACAAAAATAACTTGGAATTAACGTGCAACACAACTCATAACATATCACAGAGACATTAATACCAGAAAAATGTCATTATATTCATCAATTAGTTCAGTTCTTCTTACAGAATCTTTCACATACCCACGAACACAGCTAACGGGGTCCACACAAAGTAGGATTTAAGCTCTCCACGCACGCAGCCAGCAGGAGCCCTTACCTAGACAAAAATCTTAGAGTAGATCTATCATGAATAGACGTACCATAAACTTAATTCAACTTACTTCTTTGACTCATCCTAGAATCTTCTTATATATTTAGCCTACCTATACTAGGGTCCACAAACTGTTGTTTGTGACCCCTAGATCTATCCTTTTTTACCATTACAATGCATGAGGAACTTTGACCCACCCCAAATTCCCTCACCTTGTGCTGCACACGACTAAACTACTCAAAATATTCCAAAAATGTATCCAAAATTGTATTTAGAGGACCCCACTCCAACACCTCCCCACAGCTGGCCAAGAACATGCTCTGATACCACTATAATATTCCTAAATGGAAATATTAAGTGTAACAGAAGCATGCACTAGAAAATACCAAAGAAATTATAAAACAACACAAGGCACAAACACCCAACACAATTTCAGAAAACAACTAAGTCATTTTCTTAAAATATGGAATATATTGGAGTGCAATAGCAAGGAATAAGTGCACTTGGGATTGCATAAAAAAGCTGAAACAAACCCAGGTGAGATAGATGTCTCCAATGAGTAGAAACTTTGACCTGAGATGGCCTCTGCGTTGAATGAAGAAATTGGTTGTTGTTTCCGCTAGAGAATAGCTCGAATCTCCCACTGGAATGCACAGAATGGTCTGAAATTGATGTTGTAGCCTCCTCTTAATTTTCCCCACATGACCCAAAAAGGAATTGGTCCCAATCCTCCACACTGGAAAACCCACAAGATGGTGCAAATTTCTAGCTGAGTAAAATGCACTGTTGAACAAAAGGAGGATTTCTATCTTGAATACTACCTGGAAAATTCTACCAATTTAACTAGGACCTCTCCAAATTCCCATAAAAAACTAGAAATCTTTGGGCTGCATTCCAACCTTCCAAAATCACCCCCAATTTCTATGAGCTCCTCCACTTCCTAGAAAATTCATCCTACATAAAATCAGCCTTTGTAACCCCTCGAAAATGCTAAAATAATTCCCCCAACAAGCCTTCTTGCACTCCCTATCAGGCCAGCCCCAAAATCCGCAAACCAAATCTCCCCCACAATCAACCGCACCAAGAACTACATAGTCCAGAACACCTTTTGTGCAAGCCCCAAGAAGAATAATTTGACCTGGGCAATAGACACACCCTCATACCACCAATCCACCTGAAATCGACTGCAATTTGTCCAAGGATTGATCTTGCAAAAATCCAGAACTAGATCCACCAGAATTCCTCTCTGGAAGAGTACATGGTCCCCTTTCCTGCGTCCATATTGCTCCACAGAGCAACTTGAACCTCTTGAAAGTTTCTCTAGAAAGTCTCCAAGGAATTATGGTGATGCTCCCCTTCGGTGGCACTTGAAGTACACCGAAAAAAGAGTGATATTTCCCCTTAGAAATCTCTGGTGTTGAACAATGCCTTATGACCCAGCTAAAAAACTTGAGCTACAATGATGTTAAAGTAAAATTAGCATAAGGCACCAATTACTACCCTCACCCTTCTACTTATAATTTATGCCGTAACTTTCCTCGTGGGTCCATCCAAATATTTTGACCTCCCTTCACAAAACTGATTTTTCCTCCAAGGGGTACATATTCCTTGAGGGGTGGCCCCCACATTCCACCAACTCCATGAATTTTCCCTTTTTATAAAGTGCGGCCTTCTCTTTACCCAAAAATAAAATATTCCTTTGATTTATCCATTCTCCTAAGTTGTGGACCAAAATATCCCCCAATTGCCAAAATTTAAAAAAAAAAAATATCTTCTTAACAAAATTAATTAATTTGGGGGGCATTACACTATTGAGAATTTGGAGGGCTAGAGATTAATTCAAATTCTCTTCTTGATAATTACTTGTGATCTTAATTGAGTTACTTATGTCTTCTCTTTTTTAGGTTATTTAATCATTCATCATGTCAATTACCAAAATGCACGAGACACAAATTAGGCTTCTAGAGCCAGGGAAAAACCTCTCCCTTTTGGAGAGGAAAACCCACGAGAAATTCTTCTTATAGATATTAAAATGACAAGTACCATGACCCAGACTTAGACCCTTGACCTATGAATGTCTCCAAGATCTTGTCACTGCTTCTTTTGCTGCCTTTAATAATGATCCTGTTAATCCAAGTTGTCATTGATGGCAACAGGTCGAAACACTTAATGATAACATGGAAGATATCATTTGAAGTTCTCCTAATGATGTTGCACTATGACATATTACTGCACTTTCTAGGTACTATCATGATGACATAGATGTATTACATGATGACGCTATGACCCCATGATTGATAAGCCAAACAATGGAGAAGACAAATGAATGAGAAGCCAAGCAATGGAGAAAGCATTCTATCCTATGCATTTTCTGCACACAAAAATTAAGGACAGTCACAAAGAAATTTTGTTTTTACCTCCTTAGAGGCATCCTTCCAAATTGACTCCTATACCATCTTTTAGAGCATAATTTTTCCTTTCCAATGAGCCCTTATTTGTCCCAAAACTCCTAGTAGTTTTTGAGATATCGAATTTTCAAGTTAAAAAAATTATATTTCTGATATTGAGCCAACCAATGCTCAGGGACACAAGTCGGCCTCCAAACAAGGACATGTCTTTTCGTTTGTTGTTTCAAAGAAGGCTATATATATATATATATATATATATATATATATATACAATCCGTAACTCATTTCTCTAGCACAGAATTTCGGTTATCAAGCACAGAAATTCGGTTATCAAGCACACACAACAGAGATTCAGTTCACATCTCGTGAACTCAATATATAAAGGAGACTCAGACCTAACCACAGTGCACAGAACCTGGATAACCTCGAACCTGTGATACGTTGGACTGGAAACAGTACACCTGTGGGCAGTAGTATAGTGACCATTTTTGGAGCTCGAACATTGTAGGAGGAAGCTCGGACAGCCACTTTAAAGGCACAGTATTGAGAGCTCAGAAGAGCAATTTTCCGTGGGTATAAATTTCAAATTACAGTGACCTGTGATTGCATCTATGGAGGGAATTTACTAAGGACCTGCGGTGGCTTTCATCCAAACAGAACTACTCACATTTGGAGATAGCTAACTCGTGATTCCTCCTTCGTTAACATCTCGGTTTTATTTTGTAGTCCTGTGGAGGTTCAATTGACTAGTGGAAGCTTGGTGATAAATCTAGAAGACAATCTTGCCTTGGTAGTTCGGTTTTGCAGGACAATCACCATTTGGAGGAGCTTGGTCATCATTACAAGGATTTTCATGCTTCTGCAGCTTGGTACAATGATCTCTTGGCTCAGAATTGCAGTAACCTAAATTTGGCAGTGATCTCTTGTGCCAGACCTTCATAATATTCCAGAGTAACCTTGCGGTGGAGTTGAAAAATCGTAAGCAATAATAGGAAGTCACAATATAATTTGAATTATGACAAGGATTGCATAATAGCAGCATTGTGGAACAAAACAAAAGAATCCTTCTTGATCACTTGTTTAGAGCATGCAGATTTGAGTTTTTGGAATCAAGACTAGTGAATGAAAATCAGTGAGCAGTGAAGCATTAGTAGTGGAGTCAAATGGTGGACAAGTACAGTGAAGATATAGTGAAGTCAAAATCAAGAAGTATTGAACAGTGAAGAATATTTTGTAGATGAAAGTCAAGTAAGTATATCACACATCTTCTATTAAAAGTGATCGACGGATTGGTGTCCTTGGAGTAGGAGCTCCTAAACACAAGGTTGGTGCCTTGAGAAGATAGGGTCGAAGCCCTAGAGGTCGAAGCCTCATCAAAGTCCAAGTTGGTGCTTGGAAACATATTGGTGACTGTTTCATTAAAATGGTTGGTGCCCTCACTCATCTATTGTATACTATTATTAGAAAGGGAATTGAAATTCTTATTAATTCTTAATATTATCATTATACACCTCTATGTCTTTAATTGTGAAGAATCTAACTAGCAATAATTAACAATTGAAAAGAAATACTAATTCATCCTCCTCTCAGTATTTCCAACAATTGGTATCAAAGCCAACTTCTTCATTATCAGCCTAACAGTTGGAAGAAGGATTCTTAGGCACAATGAAGAACATGGAAGCAACAGAGAAACTGGCTATCTTTGATGGAACAAACTTTAGTTTTTGAAAAAAGAGGATGTCCTACTATCTAATGTCTCTTGGTCCTAAAGTATGGCACTCTGTTTTGGATGGGTACAAAGCTCCCGCTGGTCTTCCAACTGATCAAGATGAAAGAAGAGCCTACATTTCTAATGCCAAAGCTTTAAATTCCATCACTAGTGGAATTACTGATTCCAAATTTACGAAAGTCATGGATTGTGACTCAGCCAAAGAAGTATGGGATAAGTTGGTTTCTCTATATGATGTGGACTCCAAAGTTAAGAAGGCAAAGCTTCAAACCTATAGAAGACAATTCGAGAGTCTGAAAATGGATGATGAAGAAGATATTGCATCATAATTCCTCTGAGTAGCTAAAGTGGTTAACTCTCTTAAAGGACTAGGAGAAAATATTGAAGAAAGCACCATTGTTCAAAAAATCTCGAGATCGCTTCCTGACAGATTTGACTCCAAAGTAAGTGCCATAGAAGAAATTAAGGACCTAGATACTCTCAAGATGGATGAACTTCATGGAATTATTATTTCCTATTAGATGAGGAAAGGGAGCCCAAATTTCAAAGAAGCAGCTTTCAAAGCCTCAAGATCTACAAAAGAAGGAAAAGGATGGAATTGCAACAACGATGAATCTGATACTGAAAATGAGTTAGCTCAATTTGTATGAAGACTAAAAAGGGGATCTAAGCTAAAAGGTAAGTACCCTCTTATTTGTTTCAATTGTGGAAGAATAGGTCATTATGCTGCAAAATGTCCTCGTAAACATGATAGTGATGATGAAAAGGACTCTAAAAGAATGATGTACAAAAAGAAAGGGTTTAATAAGAAGAACTTCTTCTCCAAACAAGATGAGTCTGATGAAGATGAATTTGTAGTCATAAAAAAGAAATCAACTAGAAATGTGCGTCATTACAAAGAAAGTGATGATGAATCAGATGAGGAAAGTAATTATGTTGGAAGCAAAGAAACGTTATTCATGGCATTTACAAATGATGATGACTCAGAATTAGAAGATGAAAGAAACATGGATAGTTTGCTAATGAGTGCCATTGAAGAAAATGAGAATCTACAAAATAAGATAATTTCTCTCAAAATAGAAAGAGAGGAAGCAAAAAGAAGGGATGACTTCTTGAACATTAAGCTAAAGAGAAGGACGATATATGTGAAAAATGTGAAGCTGAAATAATATCTCTAAGAAAGGAATTAGAGCAAGTTAAAAGGAGTTGGAAAACCTCTCTAGCTCTTGACAACATTCTTAATACTCAAAAACCTCAACATGACAAGTCTGGAATTGGTTTCAAAGGAGAATAATCAAGTACAAAGAATAATGCCAGAAGTTATGTTGATGTACTCTCTTTCCATCCAAAAGAAGAAAAGTCATCTCGTCGGGAACAAAGTCCCATCTCAAAACCAAGAATTGAAGAAAGAGCAACTCCAAGGAAGAATGGTTCAAGCTATGGATACTACAACAGGTATCAAGATATTTTTCTTGGGCATTGTTACAATTGTAAAAACTTTGGGCATCAAGTGAAGCATTGCAAGGCTCATAAGAATGAAGCACCAAGATTGAATGATCAAACAAACCAACTACGTGGTCCTAAAGAGCAAGGACAAATCAAAACTTACAATTCCTTTGATCCTTTGGCTAAGTTTGATCCGTCTTGCTCATTATGTGATAATTATGATCATAATGAACAAAATTGCCCTCTCAAAAGGGAGAAAGCTAAAAACGTAAATCTCAAAACTGATAAATGTGGCCTAGCTCTATGTGCTCATAGTGAAGAAAATCATTGGTTTGTGGATAGTGGATGCTCAAGACATATGACAGGTGACCAAAAGAAGTTTATCTCATTGAACAAGAAAAATGGAAATGTATCCTTTGGAAGTGGATCTGCTAAAATCACTGGAAAAGGAATTGCTACCCTTGTCAATGGACTAGGAAAGGCTCAAAATACCTTGCCGGTAGAAGGGCTCAAACACAATCTCTTAAGTGTTAGCCAGATTTGTGACCAAGGACATAATGTTGTCTTTAGTACAAAAAATTGTGAAATAAGAGACTCATCCTCGGGAGAACTTGTGGCGAAAGGAGTAAGAACACCAGATAATGTTTACATTCTCAGTAGAATCCAAGAAGATAAATGTTACTTAAGTCAAACAGATGAAAGTTGGTTATGGCACAAGCGATCGGGGCATACAAGTTTTGACAACCTAGTCAGCATCAGCAAAAATAATGCAGTAAGGGACATTCCAAAAATGTGCAAACCAAATCAAGTTGTTTGTGGCCCATGCCAACATGGAAAGCAAACCAGAACTAGCCACAAAACCAAGGAGTTCTCAACATCAAAACCTTTGGAAATCATTCATGCAGATTTGTGTGGGCCAACTAGAACTCCAGCTCTTCAAGGTGAAAGGTACTTTGCTCTATTTGTTGATGACTATACTAGAATGATGTGGATATATTTCATAAAATATAAATCCGAAGCATTTGAATGTTTTAAGAATATTAAGGCTCTCATTGAGAATGAGAAAGATTCTAAGATTAAATGTCTTAGAATGGATAGAGGAGGAGAATTCACCTCAAAAGAGTTTGATGAATTCTGTAAAGAGCATGGAATCGAAAGAGAACTCTCTACTGCTAGGACACCCCAGCAAAATGGAGTAGTTGAAAGAAGGAACCGAACCATTCAAGAAATGGCAAGGACAATGCTACTAGCAGCTGATTTGCAACCAAAATTTTGGGGAGAAGCAGTTGGCACCGTAGTCGAACTCAACTAAGACCTAATAATGAAAAGACTCCTTATGAATTATGGAAAGGAAGACCTGCTTCAGTAAAATATTTCAAGGTTTTTGGAAGCAAATGTTTCATAAAAATAAATGATGACTCACCAGGTAAATTTGATTCTAGAGTTGACGAAGGAATATTTCTTGGATACTCCACTAGGAGCAAAGCTTACAAATGTTACAACAATCATCTACGAAGAATAGTGGAAAGCATTGATGTGAAGATTGATGAAGGCCTTCTAGAAAAGAGAATTGAAGATCATGAAGTTGAGCCTTTCTTTGAACAAAGTGAAGAAGAAGAACCTGAAAAAGAAGAGGAGAATGGAGAACCTCAAAGTGAACCTCAAAGTGAATCTTCACAAACTCCCTCTAAGATCAAGTTTATTCAAAGACATCATCCGAAAGAACAAGTCATCGGAAATATAGATGAAGGAATTCAAACTCGAAGAAGGATGATAAGCACCCCAAGAAAAGATGATGTGGCTCTATTATCTTTAATAGAACCTGAAAATTTTTCTCAAGCAAGCAAAGATCCTTATTGGATAAAGGCCATGGAAGAAGAAATGTCTCAAATCGAAAAAGATGAGACTTGGGAACTAGTACCTCGCCCAAAAGATAAAAATATAATTGAAACAAAATGGGTATTCAAAAACAAGATGAATGAAGATGGACAAATCATCAGAAATAAAGCCAGACTTGTCTGCAAAGGATACTCGCAAATCGAAGGAATTGACTTCGAAGAAACCTTTGCACCAATAGCTAGAATGGAAGCCATAAGAATGTTTTTAGCATTTACTTGTTCAAAAGGATTCAAGGTTTATCAAATGGATGTAAAATCAGCATTCCTGAATGGAGATCTCAAGGAAGAAGTTTACATGGAGCAACTAGAAGGATTTGATCTTGCTGAAGGAAAAGACTTTGTATGCAAACTAAAAAAGGCCTTGTATGGATTAAAACAAGCCCCTAGAGCATGGTATGTAAATTTGGATCACTATTTGCTACAAGAGGGTTTCAAAAAGGGAGTGGCAGGTAGCAATCTCTACATGAAGATGGACAAGGAAAAACTTCTGATCACTCTTGTTTACGTTGATGATCTAATCTTTGCTAGCAATAATGAAGAAATGAGCCATGAATTTGCTCTAAATATGTCCAAAAAATTCGAAATGTCAATGATTGGTGAGTTGTCTTACTTTCTTGGGCTACAAATATCTCAAACCTCTGCAAGCATGTTTATATCTCAAGCAAAATATCTTAAATACATGCTCAAAAGATATGGAATGGAATATTGTGCACCTATGAGCACACCAATGACCACAGATTGTAAATTAAGCAAAGATGATGATACCCCTCTCATAGATGCAACTCTTTACAGATCAATAATTGGAGCTCTCCTATACTTAACTGCTACAAGACTAGATATTATGCAAGAAGTAGGAATGGCAGCAAGATCTCATTCAAGTCCTAAAAAATCCCATCTAGCAGTTGTGAAGATAATTCTCAAATATTTGAAAGGAACGATTGATTTCGGTCTTTGGTATCCTAAGAGTTCAACTCTTATTGTGACAGCTTACTCTGATGCTGATTGGGCTAGAAGCGTGGATGATCGAAAAATTACCAGTGGAAATGCATTCTTTATGGGAGATTTCCTTGTATCTTGGCTCAGAAAAAAACAATCATCTATATCCCTTTCTACAATTGAAGCCGAATATATAGCTGCTGCTGATTGTTGTACACAAATTCTATGGATGAAGGAAGCCTTGAAGGATGTCAACATAGAAACTAAGCAACCAGTTACTATTTTTTGTGACAATACTAGCACCATCAGTCTTTCAAAGAATCTAGTGATGCACTCAAGGACCAGTCAAATACCACTTTCTCCGTGAACAAGTTGTTGAACACAGTATCAGGTTGGAATACGTCAATACAAAAGAGCAAATTTCTGATATCTTTACAAAACCCCTTCCATGAGAAGCATTTGAGTATCTTCGCAAAAGATGGGTGTCATTGCTCTTGCATCACATTAAATCAAGTAGCATGTCAGGGGTACAGTATGTTAGGGGAAGCAGCATGACAGGGGGAGCACTTTGGCACTCCATTGCCATTTATGTCAAAGGGGGAGAGAAGAAAAATATTTCCATACAATGAGAAAGGGGGATATTGTTAATCCAAGTTTTCATTGATGGCAACAGGTTGAAAGACTTAATGATAACATGGAAGATATCATTTGAAGTTCTCCTAATGATGCTGCACTGTGACATATTACTGCACTTGCTAGGTACTATCATGATGACGCTATGACCCCATGATTGATAAGCCAAACAATAGAGAAGACAAATGAAGGAGAAGCCAAGCAATGGAGAAGGCATTCTGTCCTATGCATTTTCTGCACACAAAAATTAAGGACAGTCACAAAGAAAAATTGTTTTTACCTCCTTAGAGGCATCCTTCCATATTGACTTCTATACCATATTTTAGAGCATAAATTTGCCTTTCCAATCAGCCCTTATTTGTGCCAAAACTCCTAGTAGTTTTTGAGATATCGAATTTTCAAGTTAAAAAAATTATATTTCTGATATTGAGCCAACCTATGCTCAGGGACACAAGTCGGCCTCCAGACAGGGACATGTCTTTTCGTTTGTTGTTGCAAATAAGGCTATATATATACAATCCATAGCTCATTTCTCCAGCACAGAATTTCGGTTATCAAGCACACATAACAGAGATTCAGTTCACATCTCGTGAACTCGATATATAAAGGAGACTCAGACCTAACCACAGTGCACAGAACCTAGATAACCTCGGACCTGTGATACGTTGGATTGGAAACAGTACACCTGTGGGCAGTAGTACAGTGACCCTTTTTAGAGCTTGGAAATTGTAGGAGGAAGCTCGGACAGTCACTTTGAAGGCACAGTATTGAGAGCTCAGAAGATATTTTCTGTGGGTTTAAATTTCGAATTACAGTGACCTGTGATTGCATCTGTGGAGGGACTCTACTAAGGACCTGCGGTGGCTTTCATCCAGACAGAACTACTCACATTTGGAGATAGCTAACTCGTGATTCCTCCTTTCTTAACATCTCGGTTTTATTTTGCAGTCCTGTGGAGGTTCAGTTGACTAGTGGAAGCTTGGTGATAAATCTAGAAGACAATCTTGCCTTGGTAGCTTGGTTTTGCAGGACAGTCACCATTTGGAGGAGCTTGGTCATCATTACAAGGATTGTCACGCTTCTGCAACTTGGTACAATGATCTCTTCGCTCAGAATTGCAGTAACCTAAATTTAGCAGTGATCTCTTGTGCCAGACCTTCATAATATTCCAGAGTAACCTTGCTGTGGAGTTGAAAAATCGTAAGAAATAATAGGAAGTCACAATAGCATTTGAATTATGACAAGGATTGCATAATAGCAGCATTATGGAATAGAACAAAAGAAGCCTTCTTGATCACTTGTCCTGAGCATGAAAATTTGAGTTTTTGGAATCAAGAACAGTGAATGAAAATTAGTGAGCAGTGAAGCATTAGTAGCGGAGTCAAATGGTGGACAAGTACAGTGAAGATATAGTGAAGTCAAAATCAAGAAGTATTGAACAGTGAAGAATATTTTGTAGATGATAGTCAAGTAAGTATATCACACATCTTCTATTAAAAGTGACTGAGGGATTGGTGTCCTTGGAGTAGGAGCTCCTAAACACAAGGTTGGTGCCTTGAGAAGATAGGGTCGAAGCCCTAGAGGTCGGAGCCTCATCAAAGTCCAAGTTGGTGCTTGGCAACAGGTTGGTGTCTGTTTCATTAAAAGGATTGGTGCCCTCACTCATCTATTGTATACTATTATTAGAAAGGGAATTGAAATTCTTATTAATCCTTAATATTATCACTACACACCTCTCTGTCTTTAATGGTGAAGAATCTAACTGGAAATAATTAACAATTGAAAAGAAATATTGATTCACCCCCCTCTCAGTATTTCCAACAGATCCTTTATCTTTAAACACTACTTTTCACTGATTCACATATTGGATACTATATCATTCGAGATCTTATTCTTTACTTGAGGAGTATTACTTTTATTGTAGGAAGGTAAATCACATATTTACCTTCCTTACTTTGCACTTCAGAATTCATCATAACCCTTACGCTTATATCTTAGTCCTGATGATGTTCAGTTCTATTACATAAATAATTGCTTCCATACTTCGGACTAGATATAGTTTGACCGTAATCTTTCCAGAATTGACCGCAGTTTTCCTTCTTATCAATTCACATCATTTTTCTGTTATGGAGCCCTTACTTGTATTCATATATACTTATGCATTATACCCATATAGGAATCCACATTTGTCACTGTTTTATGACCACAATCCTTCCTGAATACAAATCTTCTTACCAACGTTGTGTTACATCAGAGACATCCGAATTTTCTGTTCCCAAGACATATCCACATTTTATTCCTTTGAACTCACTTATATACATACCTTTATTTGTCGTTATTTTAGATCCATCTGCAACTAGATGACCACTGTAATCTGCAGAGGAATCCACATTTTCCTATTATTACTTCTTCAGAGCTATCTGAAATTATTTTTGTGTTGAATGAACTGCGACAAGGAGTATATATAGTAGCCCATGCTTGGTTATTAGGCCAACCATTTCGCTGTCATATAGGCCGACCACTCAACTATCATATAGGCTGACTTTAATACAGTATGAAGACTATATTTTCCAGCATTAAGGATGATAGTCATGAGGGTTGTTATGAGCCACAAGATCTTGGAGGTCATTCTTCAGACTAGGCACTTCATTTTCATGACTCTTAATTACATTTCTAAACTGAAGACAATCCCTAATAGATATCAAGAATAAGTCTATTGACCTATAATAAAATATTGCTCATGAAACCCATGAAGCAAGTACAAAAAATACATTTTATTATCTTTGTATTCTTCTTTACATAAGATACATAATTACATAGTCAATATGAAGATCGACCTAGTTACACTTTTCAACGCTCCCTCTTAACTAGGGAGGTATTCATACAGGTACATGGTCACTTTCAAACTGAAGAATCTCATAAGAAGAATTGGATTGGTAATCGCATTTTTATAGCATCATATCAACCAACATTGTCCTAGTGCAAGGCCTTGACTAACAACCCCGTCTCTCAACGAGACTATGGGATACAATGTTGGCAAGACACATGACTTATAGACACCATAGTCATTGTCGCTCCAAGGTACATACTCCACCTAGGTGTTCCCAAAATATGACCTTCTTGGACTATTCTTCTCTTGGGTAGCCAGCCCTCAAAGAATATTAGTCCTCGACTACTCTTATCTTGAATTCCCTATCTCATTCTCAAAGAGTATCAAATGCCAGATGATTACCCAATCCTCCATTTTGTCTTCTAGTTGAAGACCATAATGATGTGTCTATCCATTCTCTCCACATGGCCTTCACTAAGACTTACGATTGTTAGTCCCGGTCTATTGCATGACACATGTATTAGAGAATCACACACGTCACTCCTGGACATACTTCAAGTTTCTTCCAAGTAAGAAACTTACCACCGGGATCCCTCTCAACCAGGGTCTTGCGGCAACAATCCAGCTACTCATGAAGAATTCCTCCCCTCGATGTCATGGAGTTTGATATTGAGGAATCTTCAACTTTTGGCTTCATAGGGCACAAATCATCCATCACTTTTAGTCACAAGTCATGTCCACTATCAGAAAGTGATTCATCAGTCTTTCTCATTTGGTCCATCATTATGCCATGTTTCTTTCCATCGAATCATCTCCAAGGATCATACATCCTTTCTCATGATTAGCATCCCTGCACAAATTTATCCAGATAAACATATACATATGAACTTTTTAAAGCAAAAGTTACCTTAGCAATGATCTTTCACCATGACATCTTCCTGTAGGCATTGGCATCCTTTATTCAGATTGACACATCTCCTAATGATATGTTTTGTCAAGGTTCCTCTTCTTTACCGGAATTCTGCCAGAGTCTACATATCCTCCCAGGAGATCTCCTAGTCACATCTTCTTGGCTTCCAGATGAAAATTTCCTCTTGACATGGTTGCATTTAATGATCTTTTCCTTTCTGTACATTCTTCATTCCCAGGAACTTACAAATTTTCCAGTTCCTTGTTCATATACAACCACCTCATATTCCATGAGGATATATTATGTTTATTTCATATGTTGGTGTACCAAGAGATCCTCCTTCATAGATCATACTTCTAAATATAGAAGTCCATTACCTGCAACCATATGACATGACTTCACAGCATCCAGTGTCAACATATAAATATATATATACCTCATACTTTTTCCTTTGAGTCATCCTATAGCAATTTATTTAAAATGAAGAGCTTCATTCCCTTGGCCTGCTCCATCAATAGGCCATCACATCCTGGAATTCTGTTTTTCATGATGACCCTTGATCTTGATGACTGCCTTCCATCAGTATTGTTATCAGAGAGGTTTTCCAGGAGTTGTTTTACCAAGAACTCCTATAATTCTTTGATCAGGATGCTACACTGCTTCCTATCATACAACCAACAGAAATCACTTAAAGGAGAAGATGATCTCAATCATAGTGGAGATCCCTCGCTTATTATTTCTTATATTTCTTTGCAGCAGGTTATTCCCTCATTTATGAGATATGGGCTTCCTCCCTATTTCTCTTTTCCTTTTCAGATTTAGGACAATCTCTTTTGTAATGCCCAAGTTCATCACATGCAAAGCATCGTGCTTTTTCCATACTATTCTTAGGACCAAACTTACCGAATATTCCTTTCTTCCTTGACGTGGCTGCAAAGGCTTAATTCCCTTCACTTGATCCTGTAACACCTTTGGCTCTAAATATTTCTTCCTCTATTTTACATAGAGACCATAAATCGTGGAATGGTGTGGATCCTTTCTTCCAGTATAATCTTGAAGTGAAGTTTCCCCATTCTTCTGGCAGAGCATTCAACACCACTATAGTCATCTCAGTGTTAGACATTACTTCTCCTACAATTGATCTCAGAGATATTGCTTCTCCTACAGTACCCATAGAGAATAGCTCCACCAATTTCTCATATATTCCTTTTAAATATTCTAGATTTGGTACATCGGAGATGATAAAGTATTTTATGGATTCTGTAAGGATCCTTTGGGCTCTTATATCTCCCTTCATGTATTTGGCATGACTTCATTGTCCTTGTATTCTATGCAGGAAAGTTTGAAACCCTATCCAGTTTGTTTCTTTCTTTGCAAAGAAGACATTTTGATAGATTCATATGAATTCATAAAGATACTTACTTGAGTAGATGCTTTTCTTCTTCTATCAACTTTCTTGTTGAAGATGATGGCAGGAACTCCCTCTTAAACTGATTTCAAAGTAGGTGATCTTGGATCCTTGATGTTCAAGGATTACTTCAGAATGAATATGTCTTCAATAGTGTTGGGTGGTGCTTAATGATTTGTCTTTCAACAATGTCAATAATATTTAATGTCAAAAATTACCTTCTCGATGTGTGGATTCTTTGAATAAGGTTGAAAGCCTTCTTGAGATGGCTTGAGGATTTCCTTGCAAACTGATTCGACTTTTCAATGTAGACTTTGATTTTTTCTTTGATGCTTTCTAGAAAACTGAATTTTGATCCTTGAGTGTCTTCTTGTCTAATAGCCCTTTGTCTACAACACTTTAGCTCTGATACCATGTTGAGAATTTGGAGGGCTGGAGATTAATTCAAATTATCTTCTTGATAATTATTTTTGAGCTTACTTGAGTTACTTATGTCTTCTCTTCTTTAGCTTATTTAATATTTCATCAAGTCAATTATCAAAATGCACAAGATACAAAAAATAGGCTCCTAGAGCCAGGGCAAAACCTTTCCCTTTTGCCCACGAGAAATTCTTCTTATAGATATTCAAATGACAAGTACCATGAACCAGACTTAGACCCTTGACCTATGAATGCCTCCAAGATATTGTCACTGCTTCTTTTGCTACCTTTAATGCTGATCCTTCTTTTCTGGGCTAACTTGCATTGAGTTTATCTTTAAACACTACTTCTCACTAATTCAAATATTGGATACTAGATCATTCGAGATCTTAATATTCTTTACTTGGTATATTCTTGAATATTCTTTACTTGAGGAGTAGTAATTTTATTGTAGGAAGGTAAATCATAGATTTACCTTCCTTACTTTACACTTCAGAATTCATCATAACCCTTATGCTTATATCTTATTCTTGATGATGTCCCATTCTATTATATAAATTATTGCTTCCATTCTTTGGACTAGATATAGTATGACTGCAATCTTTCCAGAATTGACCACAATCTTCCTTCTTATCAATTCGCATCATTTTTCTGTTCTGGAGACCTTACTTGTATTCATATATGCTTCTGTATTATACCCATGTAGGAATCCGCATTTGTCACTATAGTATGACCGCAATCCTTCCTGAATACAAATCTGCTTACCAACATTGTGTTACATCAGAGACATCTGCATTTTGTGTTCCCAAGAAAGATCCGCATTTTATTCCTTTTAACTCACTTATATACAAACCTTTATTTGTTGTTATTTCAGATCCATCCGCAACTAGATGACCACTGTAATCCGTAGAGGAATCCACATTTTCCTAATATTACTTCTTCAGAGTTGTCCAAAATTATTTATGTGTTGAATGAACCACAACAAGGAGTATATATAGTGGCCCATGCTTGGTTATTAGGCCGACCATTCAGCTGTCATATAGGCCGACCACTCAACTGTCATATAGAACAACTTTAATGTAGTATGAAGATTATATTTTCCAGTGTTAACGATGATATTCATGAGTGTTGTTATGATCCATTCTTCCACAAGATATTGGAGGTCATTCTTCAGACTAGGCACTTCAGTTTCATGACTCTTAATTACATTTCTAAACCGAAGACAATCCCTAATAGACATCAAGAAGAAGTATATTGACCTATAATAAAATATTGCTCATGGAAACCATAAATAAAGTACAAAAAATACATTTTATTATCTTTGTCTTCTTCTTTACATAAGATGCATAATTACATAGTCAATATAAAGATCGACCCAGTTACACTTTTCAACATACACAACCCTAGGTCTAGGTATCCTCATAGCCCTTCTTAGAAAGTTAATCACCTTTCTTTCAAATAAAGAAAGCCAATTATTTGAGCCTCTCTTGTGAATAATATTTAGGAATCATCCCATATCCTATCATTGATCCATCTATTTTCTTGATTCCTCTCATTCTAGGACTCCTCCCATCGGTGAAAGTCCATAAAGAGTAAGTATCTTTAGCTGAACTGATAGGGGGATATCGCTCCATTGTTGCCACTTGACCTAGTAGTAGCTCTATAGGATCCCCTCCTACAACCCCTGTGAGTTTGAGCGGTAACAATGCCTAAATTATTTGTCTCATTGTATTCTTGGTTGTCTTCTATTGTGCATTTGACTTATGTTCTATCTACAATTTCTTATCTAATATTGCAATATAAATAAATTTTGTAATAAGTGATTGTTACAAAATAGAACATCATAATTTCAACACAACGAAATCTCAGAATGACCCTTTAGGACGCAAGAGCAGTAGCCAGTTGAGCCATTGGAGATTGTGTAGACTTAGAGGAAGCCAAGCTTCATAGGGAGCAATCCTATGGAAGTATTTAGGTTTTCAGGTTTAGATGAGATGAGGCAGATGCATTATCGAGATTGCAAGGTTCATTCTACAAATTATGTTGTAGCAATGGATGCTAGATGGCCTAGTGTCGTTGGTGATGATGATGGTGGAGACTTCCTAGTGTTGGAAGTACCTCCCTCGCTAAGAGGTAGTGTTGATATTTGTATCTTGGGAGGTACTCCAAACCCTAGGATAAAGGGTTGTGGAGGAGTTGGCACATAAAAGTGACTTGTGGGCTAAGAACCCATCTGTGGGGGTTTTTCACCCAAAGGATTTGGGTCAAAACTTAGTTGAATTTTATTGGTTTGACTAATTGAGATGATAGAGGACCTCTAGAGGAAATAGGGGCAATGAAAATCACTCAAATCAGAGGTCTAGGACATGCAGTATTAATTTTTATGTGTAGTTGGTGGGTTTTGTGGCACACAAGTCAAGTTGGCTTGGGTTTAAGAGTGCCGTAAAGGGAATTTGGTGAAACCCAAATGTTTGCATATAAATACAAGGTATGTGTGGCAGAAAAAAATTATATCCAAGAGGAAATACATCACAGGAAGATATATGTTTTGGCCACAGGTAGAGAGGAACACAATAAAGGTGAAAGAAGGCATAGTTTATGCCTCTTTCTAGATTGTTTGGGGACCAATTTCTTACAGGCAAGAGGTCGAGGTATAGAAGAGTAAATTCTAGGTAGTAAATCAAATAAAAATTATTTTTTTAGGCTGAAATTTCTGTTGTTATTGTAGGTGGGAAGGAGGGTTGTTTAGGGAGGAAGAGTAGCCTACTAGGATCCCTAAGAAAGGCACATCTATCTCCAGAAAAAGTGTAGTAAGGAGAGGTTTGTAGAAGGGTTTTTTATGTACGTCCAGTATGTCGTAGACAGGGCCGAGAAGGGTAGACACATAGCCAAATTTTTGTAAGGAGATATGGCAGGTTTGGGCATACTCAGAGGGTTGTTCTTTACCACTATTTAGGCCAGTGGTTCTTGAAGTTGAGTGCATGTATATGGATAATCTGTTTAAGGGAGATGAGAGGCCTAGAGAGCTTGAAAATTTAGCCTACATTCACTAGGTAGGATAACGCAGTTGTGGGGAAGGAGAACACAAAATTTGGGAGTTGTTAGTAGGTTTGAAGCCCTTAACCAGTGATCAAATTTCACAACAACCAAGGACAAGAGGATTGACAATGTGTTGGAGAACGAAGTATGTTTTTCCTTTTGTTGTGATGATTTGTTGCTAGTGGATGTTGTCCTAGTGTAGGAAAGTTGGAGGAGAAGCCAAAAGAACAATTGTTTGGGAGGGTTGTAGTGGGTTGCTCCAAGCCCTAAGTGCAGACTTAAGAAGGACTTGGGGTCTGCTAGAAGTGGCAGAAGGTAAGCGAAGGATTGATTCTTGAAGGAAGAAGAAAGGAGGTCAAGGGAGCATATCACATCAGCCTAAGTTCACTGTTGGAGAAGGGCATTTGATAGTGATAGGTAGTAGCCCTCCGTGCCCTAAGTGTGGCTTCATTGAGCAACACATGAAGATACTAGTGGGAATAAAGTCCCTAAGAAGTTGTGTCCTTGAAGGAATAAGGAGCAACTAGTTGGGAAAGAATACCCTAAGGAGTGTTAGAAAATCAAAAAGGCAGAAACATTTTCTTGTTCTTGATAATTTACTTGTGATGTTTCTATATTCTTGTTAGTTTCTTATTATCTTATTTTCTCTTATTTCATCAAGAAAATATTAAAGAAATAGCACATAGATCAAGGAAACCAGATATAGGCAAAAAACCAGGGAAAAACCCCACTCTAGGGGAAAACCCAGTCATTAATTCTTCCTTCAATAGTTTTTCGGAGACTCTAGACCTTGACTCACACTTCCTTCACACCAAGTCAGCCTTCTTCTTGATCCTACTTTTGACTTGGTAGCATAAAAAACAACAACAACACTATGCAACACTTCCTTTGACCCAGAAACTTCAACCTTTCTTTAGAGAGTTTGATCTTGGAGGAAAGACTTCGATCTTGACATAGAGAGTTCGATTTTGACCCAATACACCTTCTCAAGGAACCATCATCCATCAATAGAAACTTCCACTATTCTTGTCTTGGCAGCAATAACATGTAGAAACTGGAAGCAACAACACAATGAGGTACTTCGATCTTCCAATATAGAGCACTTGAGAGAGAGGGAGAGACCAAAATTTCGATTTTCCTTTTCTCCTTCAGCTTGACCAAACTCATAACCCTTTTGGCTTCATCCTTGAATTCACACTTTTTCCTATGTAGTAGTAGATATCTAATTTCGGCGTGTGAGAGATGATCCTCCAAATGAATTCGATTTTCTTGTATATATAGGCTTGAGGTGAGTTCGAATTACTTGTCTTGAGGCCGACTTGATATCTTTAAGGCCGAATTGGTGTGGAGGCTCCATTAATCATATTTGACTCAATACTAAACCTTTTTACATGATTCAAAAGCCCAATAAGGGCCTCTTAAGATATGCAATGACTCTATAAACTTGAAATAAATCGTAGAAGTCATAAATGGGGACTTTGACCTAAAACATAATGACCCAAGCATGAAACCCATGCTTTAATAAGTCATTGAAATAATAATAAAAATTATTTTTTTTATTCTTTTGACAAGTACATTACATAGTGACTTAAATACATTAATGAAGATTGATCCTAGCTACATTCTTCAACAATCCCTCTTAACTAGGGAGGTATTCATGATATACAATTACAAGGACGATCTCAACTATGTGAACTATGGAGAATTTTTAGGCACCTCAATTCCATGGACTAGATTCTTGACCAAGGCAATCTATCCATTGGCCTCTAAACAATTTCGGCAGCACAATGCCATGGACTAGATTCCTGACCAGGGAAATCTATCCAGGTGGGACTAAGATGGACTCAAGCTTTTAGCCTCTCTAGGTACCATCAGGCTTACTTACTAACCATCAACCCAGGGATCCAAGTGCGCATGCACCCGATGCCACCCTCCCTACCAGAAATCAATACAAAGTGTTGACCCGATGTCCTTCCAGGCAATGCTTCACTCACAAATCCTTAACAACAAATCTCTCCCGATCAAATTGATCGGAAACCAGCATGCTATCCAAAGTTCGAGAGATTTACCTGTATAAACATGACCCCAATCAGTGATACACTTTCAAAAGTACATAACCAAATACAAACCTTCGAGGTCTTCCAAACAACTCGATGTTTCTTCTCAGTAGGAATATCAACCGAATCTTTGATAGAATATTCCTAAATCATATACTCTCCTTTCACATGTAGCAACATATCCTTCATTCTCTAATCAAAACTATGTTATTCCGTCCATCTTAATCAGGATATTTCTTCTATATAGGCTCCCTCTTAATCTAGGGAGATCAACTTCTTCCTTCGGTATTGGTAAATCTTTCATGGCTTCCATTCTTCTTATCATGCTTATCATATTGACTTCTCTTATGAACATCTTCACCATCTTGAATATGATGTACCTACACAATTTAGATAACAAGCAAAACCAAATATATAGAAGCATGAAGTTAGTCATAACAAAATATTATAGTAGTGGAAGCATTAGATTTTACAAACATAATCAGCAAGAGACTATACTTCAATAATTGAACTTCTTGCTCAAGTTTAGTTACAAACCCTAAATTATATCAATAGCTCAATCAAGATATTAGTCTCATTATATCTAGGGCCTTAACATTATTCTTGATAAGTTCTTTCATATAGTAAACCATATAAACAATCCAAATAAGGAATACATCTAACAACTTTTAGAATTCATATGTTAGACTTCCTACTAGGATTTCATGTAAACCCTAGATTTCATACATGAGCTTTAACAGTCAATCAGAGCTTAATTAACAACATGAATAGCTCCTACTAGGGTTTGATGTAAACCCTAGATTTTCCATCTACAAATTCTCATCAAACATTATATAGATTTTATACTAGAGAATTTAACTATTACTAGGGTTTAGCTGCAAAACCGTAGATTTCCAAACAACATCATCCTAGAAATTAAAACTTTGACTAGGGTTTGTTTCCAAACCTTGGGACTGATGACCATTAATAATTAGGTCAACACATATCTAGGAGTCCCCTGAAATTGTTCCATCGATGTTATTAAATAGGTGATTCGAGGATTAGATAGGAACTTTGAAAACTCGGGATCAAGCAAAATGTGGTAAAAGGAAAAGCCATGCCATGGACCGACCCCATCGTCTCCACCCCGTAGGAACTACGAGATCACCCCAAGGATGCCAAAGGCTCCCTAACCCCGGCCTCCCTTTTGTCCCCTTTCGGGGTGGGTGAGGAGGGATTCGAACCCCGACACCGTGGTTCGTAGCCACGTGCTCTAATCCTCTGAGCTACAAGCCCCATCTCGATGAAAACTAAGGAAATTGATTCCGTAACAGATGAAAATAAAGCTCCATTGCAGAGGGAAGACCTGGGCATTTAGATAGAAGCTATGGGGCTTGTAAAGGAGTTTTGGATACTGTTGTACGAACATCAGATGTTGGATACCTCACACGTAGACTTGTTGAAGTAGTTCAAAGATGAAAATAAGCACGAGAATTGAAGCTCCTATAAATGCAGATATACCCTATATACCCTTCCGATCATCATCAAACAAAAGCATAACATATGTAAGGCATGTTAACATATTAGACATATACAGACCTAGACCAATTTAGGGTTTCAACCAAATGAAAACATACCTAGGGTTTCATTCATAGGACCTTACTTTTATAACAAGGGTTTATAGACCCAACAAACCCTAAGGATCTAGGGTTTCAGTTCATAACAAAGAAAACCCTACTATACCAAATCTTCAAAGGTTCGGGATTTCAAACAACATCATTTCAACCCTAACAAGTTAGGGTTTTCATGATCGTACCAAAAACCCAAACATGACACCATTGATATATCAAACATAGTAGCAATTTATTTAGACTCCATCAATAACCCTAAGAAGGTTAGGGTTTCACACATTATTAGCATACCCTTAGGTTAGGGTTTTCCAGAGAACCTTTCTAGGGTTATTTTATACAAACAATCAAAGATATGAGGGTAGATTTATTAGATGATGAATCATCCCAAACAAGAATCTTTAAGATTCAAGAGAGCTAGACATAACAATTGTTAGTAATGTAGAATGGATTTTCAAAGAGAATGATTATGATTGACAAAGTTCATGATCTAGGACATACCTTTTTAACTCTAATGCCTTGTCTTATGAGGCCTACTTTCATAATCCTTGAGCATTCAACAAGTCATTTCCTAGACAAGGAAATAGAGATAGAAAGGTAATTAGTATTTAATATAATAAAAACTTAAATAATTATGTGAAACCAAAACTTGAAAATAAATGAGATACTTATCTTTGGGAGCTGTTGAGAGCTCCCTCCAAAGCTTTGAGGGATACCTAAAAACTTATAAAACAAAAATGTCTTTTTCAAAGAATACGTTGAACCTACATAAAAAAAATAAAAAATATAAAAATGAAATATCTAAGGCTAAGAGAAAAGGGCTTAGTAGTTTAAGTCCCTTATGTCAGATTCTTAGGGTTTCACTTTCTTAAGGGATGCTTATTCAATAATATTTTCACGATCCCTTTCTATTTTCTTATTTTTAGGATTGTCGGTGCAGTCACTTTTATAGTGACCCATTTTATGGCATTGATAACATTCTATCTTGACATGTCAATCCTCTTTCTTGGCCCCTTTGACTTCTTGAAGTTTCTTTTTTGTTGAGCGATGTAGGCATTTGAAACTTCTTCATTGTTGGCTAGTAAGGAGATTCTTAATTCCTCTTGGCTTCAGGAAGTCCATAATTCTTCAAAAGTGGGAGCTTTTTTCCAGTTGTTGAGTCATGAAGCAAAATCACTCCAAGAAGTTGGAAACCCTAATAAGACAATGATCACAAGTTCCTTGTCTGGTACAATTTCATCAATGGCAAGAAGGTCATCTCTTATTCTTGCTATATTCACAAAGAAAGTAGCCACAATATCTTCCTTAGTCATCTTGGTGGTCCTTAGTTCATTCTTCAAACTTGCTACTTTACCAATGTTCTTGATAGTGAATAGTTTTGACAAGGCTTCGTACATTTCTTGAGCATGGTCAATGTTAGATATGTAAGGGACAAGGTTTTCCTTTATTCCTTCTACCATTAGAGTCATGGAAACCAATTCTAATTCCCTGTATTTAACCTTATCTAAATCACTTGAGTCTTATGTATGCTTCTTTACTCTTCCTTTTACCACATCTAATACTTTGTTCTTTTCAAGAATGAGGTCAATCCTCTTCTTCCAAGATCTATAGTTTGGTGTTCCTTCAAGCTTGTTCTCTCTCTTGATTGACTTAGACATCTTTCTTGAAGTTAATGAACTTCTTCCCTTAAATAACTTCCTTTTATGACTCCTTGATGAATTCCTTTAAACTGCCTTTTTCTTCTTCCTTCGCCAAAGCTCTTATACTACGTTAGAAAATCAAAAAGGAAAAAATATTTTCTTGTTCTTGATAATTTACTTGGGATGTTTTTGTATTCTTATTAGTTTCTCAATATCTTCTTTTCTCTTAGTTCATCAAGAAAATATCAAAGCAATAGCACATAGATCAAGGACACTAGATATAGGAGGACAATCGAGGAAAAACCCCACTCTAGGAGAAACCCCAGTCAATAATTCTTCCTTCAATAGTTTTCTTGATACTCTAGACCTTGACTCACACTTCCTACATACGAAGTCATCCTTCTTCTTGATCTTACTTTCGACCTGGCAACAACAACAACACTATTTAGCACTTCCTTCGACCCAAAAACTTCAACCTTGCTTTAGAGACTTCGATCTTGACTTAAGGAGTTCAATTTTGACCCAATACATCTTCTCAAGGCACCAACATCCAGCAATAGAAACTTCGACCTATTCTTGTCTTGGCAGCAACAATATGCAGCAACTAGAAACATAAACACAATGAGGTACTTCGGTCTTCCAATCTAAAGCACGTGAGACAGAGAGACACACACACCAAAATTTTGGTTTTCCTTTTCTACTTCAGCTTGACCAAACTCACAATCATTTTGGCTTCTTCCTTGACTTCGCACTTTTTCCTATGCAGTAGTAGATATCGAATTTATGTGTGAGAGATGATCCTCCAAATGAATTCAATCTTCTTGTATATATAGGCTTGAGGTGAGCTCAAATTACTTGTCTTGAGGTCGACTTGATCTCTTTAAGGCCGACTTGATGTGGAGGTTCCATAAATCATATTTGACTCAATACTAAACCTTTTTACACGATTCAAAAGCCCACGAAGGGTCTCTTTAAATATACAATGACTCTATAAACTCAGAATAATTCCTAGATGTCCTCAATGGACACTTTTACCTAAAACATAATGACCCAAGCATGAAACCCATGCTTTAATAAGTCATTGAAATAATAATAAAAAATATTTTCTTTATTCTTTTGACAAGTACATTACATAGTGAATTTATTTCATTAATGAAGACTGAACCTAGTTACATTCTTCAAGAAGGAACAACAGTGGATAGTTGAGAGTTGTTCACAAACGAAGTTGTAAACAACTTGAGAGGAGTCTCGATGTGTTGAAGGAAAAACGATCAACTAAAGAGTAGTTGGAGTTGTGTTTAGTGACCTAATGGAGTTGGTTCATTGATAGAGGAAGATTGGAGTTGATACAGATTGGAGTCGGCATGTGTTTTTGTACGGCCCAAGAGAAGTTGAGAGAGAGCTCAACATCAGCTAGAGGGTTAGTGTATCTTGTTTAGGGAGTGTGGTTGTCATATTTGTTGACACCAAGTCCCAGTCGTAGTCTTTGTATCAGTGGATGTATGAGGGCCATTATCCCAGTACAGGAGTCCTAAACAGTTGTATTAACCGTTTGAATAATATAACAAAGTTGGGTTGTTGAAAATTTGTAAAAATTTGTCTATATTTTTGCACTTATTGATTTACAGTTGTTTATTATTCCGTTGTGCAAAGTAGTTTGTTGTTATACTTGGATTGGTAGCATTAGTGATAGTAAGATTCTAACCTAGACTCCAGTATCGTGGAAAAACAACACTTTTCAATACCTTTGAGATCATGAAACAATGTTGCTCGCATAGTTGATAGCAATAACATTAATTTTGATAGTGGAAATCTTTTCAACATCCGTGAGGCCAATAAATAATGTTTCACCTCACATCAGACCTTCCATTTTCCCTCCCTTGATCCAATGGCAAGATCTTGCTCGGATGACTCCCGAACAAGTTGAATGCATCCACCATTATTATTACCTAGCCTGAGACTACCAGATAGAAGAAATCCTGCAATGCATACCAACTCCTTGGGGCAACATACCACAAGGCACAATACTATGAAGGGTTGTAGTGTAGGAAGGAAGAACACAAAAGAGTCACACAAAATTAGAGGTCTCCTGATTTTCCCATGACCAACATTTCCACTTCAGGGAGTTTATACTCTCGTATGACCATTACAAATAGTTCATTTCCTCGGATAACCATTTCAAAGAGTCTATATCCTCGAATAACCATTTCAGAGAGTCTGTATTCTCGCATTACCATTTAAGGGGAGCATATTAAGGGTGGTAAAACTCTATGCTGCTAAGTTTGCCTCAGTGATTTTAAAATAAGCCAAGAGGTACATCCATTGCAATGATGCCATCTATTCCACCCAGCGTGCATCAACGAAGGGTTTGTACATCAGAGAAATTATCCAACCCGCCATGTATATTATCGATTTCTATTGGTGTATATTATTGTTTGATTAGTCACATCAACCAAAACAGAACGAACACAACATTACAAGCCTCTTCAAAAAAGAATTTAATTTTATTAGGTGTAAAAAAAATAAAAAAAATAAAAATAAAAAAGGGAATAAAATTAATAAAAATTAATTATCATAAAGTTACTATATATATATATATATATATATATATATATATATATATATATATATATAGTGGGGTCCACAAGGAAGAAGGTTAACCCTGACATGTCGAAGCTAACCCATAAAAATAAATAAGCGATGTGCATGAATGTTGTTGATTGTGTTTTGAGGAGAAACCATTCCTTAAGAGGGTGACAATGTAACAAATATAATAATAATAATAATATATGAAAAGGTTTCTTATCCACAAAGACACGACTCTTCATATGAAAGGGCACCATGCCTAGTCATTTGTAACATCATCATTCTATCATTCTATCAATTATATATCTATCAAGACATTTGTTACAAATATATTTCTTCTTCAATATCAAACGATATATTGTTTGTCTACTACATAAATAAATATTTTGGTGGGACAAGGAATTTTATATTCAAAGAAATCTCATCCTTCCCTATAAGGACAATTTTAAAATCATTTACTAAAGCTTTCCCCTTAATTAAGCACTTAGTTTTTTGGTCCACAAATGATGGCTCCTCCATGAAATATTAGGACACCATCCTCAAAAACACCCTTCCATATATTTGCCAATTGGGTTCTTCTCATTGTGCAAATATAATGTTTTTGCATGAGAAATCGCCAATCCTTTGTTTTGGAAGGAGTTTGCTCTCCCCATTCCTCTCCTTGAAAACTCTCTCCCCTCATAGATCCTTCTTATGCAAGTTCTCGAACGAAAAGCATCATTATTAGAGAAAGATCAAGACATGCTAATTTGAAGGGCCCTAAATCAGAGCACTACACTATAAGAGATGGATACCTCAAGCCTTTGGGAAAATATAATTATTTCCTTTCCCAATATCAATTGGAACAAAATTTGGTTGACTTGCTCTATACCTAAAGTCATTTTTTTCTGTGTTGTTAGCACATGCAACATTATTGATCATAGAGAGTTTGTCTAATAGGGGAATTATGGGTCCTTGAAGGCATCTATTGTCATGATATTGAAGAAACCTCCACACATCTATTATTTAATGTGTTATCTTCTCTAAAGTTTAGAGTATTCCTTTTTAAACATGTAACCCCTCAATGTGCTACCTAGTTTCAAAAATTACGAGCTTTATGCAAATAATAATTTCCATACACCCAAGAGCTTAAAAAATAACCTACCAAGAAGGAAATTTAATGTATCATTCCAAGAATAAATCTTGGAAGATTTAGTTGTCATGAAATGATCAAATCTCCAAAGACAAAGGGACATGCCTTGAGTGCATTGACATGTTCAATAATAATTTAATTAGGGAAGTCATTTCCACGCTAGAAGACAAGTTAGGAGAGGGAGACTTAAATCAAAATGACAAAAGATGGTAGGAGGCATGGGGTGTGACAAATGGGACATGAAAACCCCATGGATCCCAACATGAAAATCATTTCATGAATAAGGTTCAATATAAAATCATTCCTCCAAATAACAACATCAAAAAATGGATACAAAAACCAGAGATATTGGTGTCTCTCGATACAAATGGTTAAAAGCATGGCGTATGAAAAATGAGACAAGAAAAACCCATGGATCCCAACATGAAAATCAACCCATAAATGAGGTTCAACACAAAATCAATCCTCCAAATAACAACATTAAATAATGGATACAAAAACAAGAGAAGTGAAGTTCACTCTTTAATTCAATGAAACTTTGAAAGGAAATCTTGGGCCTTTACACTTGGGAGGCATTATCATAACCCTTGTTGGAGAAATTTACAAGAAATTCACCTGGAACAATGGAGAATTGATAAATAACCGAGTAGGATCTTTAGCTCTCCTCAAAGAGATCACCTTGAGTGGTGCCATTATACTGACTCACAAATTGGTGTAGCTCAATTGATGGGGTATCAAGAGACAACAACATCTAGATGGTGAACAATAAAGCTAAATAGATCCTCATGTGATATAGCAAACAGGAAGCATGTCCTAAAAAAATCGATTTAGAGATAGATGGTATGTCAAACCTACTAATTCAAATCAATTTCAAGCACAACAAAATCCTTCGTGGAAATGGTTTTGAGACAATTGAAGAAAGTACAAACCCACAAGCAATAGAATTCCATTCGGAAACAAAAACTAGCTCTATTGCTTTAGCTTCTATCAAACCTATATTCCTAATCTCTCAATCAAGCCAGCTTTAGGTGCTTCTTGCAAAGTCCATGGGCTATTTTAAATGACCCTCATTTCTTCTCTTATGTTTTCCACTTTGTCCCCATTTTGAAGACCAAACAAGCAAAGAGGAGGTCGATTAGGTTCAAAGTTTGGTGAAAATAACGTAAAGTGATGAATTTTAGGTTTGGCAATTTAACAATATAATTTTTGAAGAATCAACCAAATCTATTCCCATTTTATTTATTTTAGATGACATGTATAGAGATTTATTTAAGATCATGAGAAAAAATGTATTTAGGGTCTTCCAAATTATTATAGGTTTGTTAGGAAGTATGTAGATAGTATGGAAAATAGCCTTTTAAGCTAGAGGACAATTTTGTACTAGACAAATCCCTAGATGAACCATATGAAAAGATCCTTCTAAACTAGAGGGAAATAAGTTTGTACAAAACAAATCTATAGATGAACTACATGGAAAATTCAATCTCATTTATACACCCAAATAGCATAAATCAGTGGAATGTTAATAGTTTAACAGGGATGCAAAATCCTTTGATAGGACTCTATGAGTATCATTTATATGCGTTATTATGTCAATATAACCAAATTTATGAGTTGGCACAACAAGAGAAAGGGACAATAGAAAGCACTGAGTTGATTCTCACAACTAGAGGCAACTAGCTTTTTGGGGATAAATTTTCTCAATACCCCTATCATTTGGGTGATGTAATTTTCTATTCCATGATATATATATGTGTGTGTGTGTGTGTGTGTGTGTGTGTGTGTGTATTTAGTTTCATTGGTGTTTGCCAATGTTGTTGGCCATTTGGCTAGTCACATGAAGGCAAGTGTCAGGTTTGAATCCCTTAGGTGAGGTATACTAGTCCATGCCAGTGAATTTATGGGTTTACTAGAGACAATCCATAAATATGGGGAAGCATCCTTTGAGTTTACCCATGAGGTTTCCTTTGGAATATATATATATATGGCTGTTGCTAATGTTTGGCTACTTTTGTGCCCATTGAAAACTAGTTCAAATGCTTTGAAATTAGATCCACTAGTCACTGCTAATTAGTTTTAATAAAGATCCAACTACAATGTGAAGAAACATCACTTTAATTTCCCTTATATTTTCACGTATACAATATAAAAATAAAACAAAACCATAAAAGCTCAAGAACAAAATTAAACAACAGAATTATCTTAATTCTCAAGAAACTCTATGAAATCCAGTATGATTGTGTAAATGGATCTACTATACTTGGAATAGTAATGAACCTCATTACTGTAATTGCTTGACTTTTAAGGCTTTTCTTTTAGGTAGGCCTTTATCTACTATACATATAAGCGATTCCGCTTGATACACAAGCTACCAGATTAGTCCTTCATAAAATAGAAAAACTGGGTACAAATACCACTTTCCAGAAAGAAAAATAAAATGAAAAGAATGTTTTTATTACAGATGTTGCATACAAAATATTTGAAGATCTGAAGGGACATGTAACGTGACAGCCAGTCAATTGTTGAAGGCCTGTGCCCGAGACATGTGAACAATAAATGAATGAGTGTGGAGTAGGTATCAGGTAACAACATGTCGTTGATTAGAAAGACCAAATGTTTCTTTCCATCTGCTTAAGTTACAGCCATTGAATTGAAGGAATTGGAGTCATGAGAACAGGTTACAGAAACGAATAGTACCATGAACATGCTTTTCTCAGATTTTATTAATATTAAAGGCAACTCATGATTCAAATATCAGGCCTTGGTACCAGGCTGTCAGCCGGATCAAATTTACTTTGACAAAATTCTCTCACAGGATAACTTCCTAGCTGCCACTGGAATAAAAGAAAAACATTCCAAACACATAGCACAGAACTTTCTCTCAATATTTTCCCACATTTAGCAAATACAGGATGGATTTGCAGACAGCAATCCTCTAAAGCGTAAAAGACGATGAATCCCGGAGGAATGACATTCAAGTGTTGAAGAGCTTGCGAAAGGGAAAAGGGCTGTCCTTTCTATCTTTAGCAGCTTCGGTTAAAGCCAAAAACCTTCTGAAGCCAGTGGTTGCCGCACCCCTTCCAAGAGCAGCAGCACGTGTGAGCACATCTTCACGATTTGTGATAGCAGATGTTGTAGAAGGTGAGGGGGCAGGGGACAGTGGGGCTGCAGCAGCAGGTACACTAACACTAGTTGCCACAGCCATAGAAGGAGCTTGTGGGATAATTCCAGTACCGTGCTTGTTAAAATCCTCTAACAAAGTCTGTTGCTCAGTCTTTTTCAAACCCTGTATAAGTAAACAAGGCAAAGAAAATAGGTATTTTTTAGTTGGAAACAGAAAATTAACTCATATCTAGGAAATAACACCATCTCACAATTACGAAGAGTGGTGCCTCAATTACTTTCATCTAAGATTGAAGAGCAAAGATAGAAACATGTTAGGAAACATACCTTAAGATCAAGAATGCGTTGGAAATCTGCAGCCGTTCCCTCTGGAAGGAGTGCTCGGTATGTGTCTGCTACAGATTCAACTGGTGATAAAATTACCTGGTACATACCAAAGAAGAGATGGGGAGTTATATTGTGATATTTTATGTTAAAAATACTCAGGACTTCAGTAAATCTCCTAGGTTAGTTTAGCAAAGATGGAGAAACTGAATCAAAGTTTTTTTTTTTTTGGGGGTGGGGGAAGGTGAAGAAGAAGAAGCAAACAAAAGTTGGCTTGAAGCAAGATACAATAGTAGATATCCATTTAGC
The DNA here is from genome assembly GCA_034641835.2 of Pinus albicaulis. Classification (NCBI taxonomy): domain Eukaryota; kingdom Viridiplantae; phylum Streptophyta; class Pinopsida; order Pinales; family Pinaceae; genus Pinus; species Pinus albicaulis. The sequence goes on from CM076572.1 coordinate 595,520,624, forward strand.
AATATCAAATTACTGCAATCATCAAGTAAATTAGACTGAAAAGGTGAAGGTTGAAGATTAGAAATCTTCAAAATTAAATTGGATAAATCTAAACTGCCGGCCACAAAATAGAATTTGAAATCCAATTCCAACATACCCGCACTATGTATCAAGTAAATTAGACTGCAAAGCTGAAGGTTGAACGTTAGAAATCTAGCAAAATGAATTCGACAAATCTAAACTAAGGGCAAGCGACAAAGTGGAATTTGATATCCAATTCGAACTTCACAGGACTATGTATAGAGGCACAATGAGCTTACAAGTCTAGGCATTGGTTCTAACAAGGTGATGCCTACTTTCCTAGTATGTCGAGTGAACTTTCATCATGATAATTCTATCTTGTCTGTAGATTCTAATACGAACAATTCTTGATTATGAATAACTTTCGTGGAATCACAACCAAGGAAAGTGAGGAGATTTTCACAATCTCTGTTGCAGCAACCGTAGCTTTTGTGTAATCATATTAACAACACACAGTGCATGATGTCGTCTTGGATATAATTTCAATCACCAAGGGATGCAGTTATCAGTTATAATATTAAAGCAAATATAATTGTAGTCATAGGTCAATTTGACACTTTGATAGTATAATTAATATTAATTAATAGTACCTAAGATGGACGATGCTAGCAGCTAAACCAGTTTCTGCTCCTGATCTGGTAGTGTAATTTTTTTAATCGAAATGATTAATTTACATTTAGTCAAAAGGCTTTACCTGTACCACAGGAGTTACATAAATTGATTATACACTGGCAAATAACAGGAGGGATTAGAGATTCAATATCCAGGCTTAATATTTGGAGCCAGGTATTTTGCTTCCAGAATCTGCTATAGTTTAGTTTACTATATTGTCCTAGCAGGAGAAAACACCAACAAGACATTATTTCCATTTTAAACAAAAATTAACACCCCTCTTGGGCACTAGCCACAGATTCCAAGTGAATACATGAACCCAAATTTTCTGTTGGTTTTGCCGATGGGTTAGGGGCATGGTGTGGTAGGGGTACCAGTAGTGCTGAGAAGTTGACAAATGTAGAGAGATGGACATCCGACAACCACTTCTAATGCATTGGTGGCTGCCTCTAGTTTGGCTCCTTTAGCTTCCAGGGTTGTTAGTGAGGATTGCACTTCAAATTCCTCCTTCAAGTGTTGTAAATAGCCATGATCTACCTGGAGGTTTTCTGAGGGATGCTGGTCAGACACTGTGTGATGCAAGAAGCTCTCTTCTCCAGTACCATCTGCATTGCTTGAGTTTCCAGTGCAAATGCCACATCTCCTCAGCTCTCACAGAAGTGAATGGCCCTTTGGAGATGCCCCATTCTTTTGTCTACTTGTACTTGAAACAATCAGGATTCATGGCTTGAAACAACGTGGATTCATCATAGGAGACAAAGAGGCAAAGCACAGAAAGAATTCCCCCCTTGGGTGCCAAAGAAGTCATTGTCATGAGGGGTGAGAGGCCAGTGACAATGCATGAGAGCTGCTCCATCAGATGTCCAGGAGAATGGTGGATTAACCTTCCACCTCCATCCTCAAGTTTTCCTGTAACTATGGTTGTCGCTGCAATGCAATTGAAGTGAAGGCAGACTGGGTGGTGCAATGTCCAAGAGGAGGGCAGTGCCAGCCTAGCAATGCATGCAAAAGGCTGATGGGACATGGGGGGCTTTGAATGCCCCACTTCCTTCATTAATAGGAAATGACAAGCTGTGGCATGGAGGGTGTCTTGTGATACCCTCTCCCCCTTTTAAACAAAAAATTAATCATTTATTCCTTTGCAAATTCTTTTGGTCAAGATTGCTCCTATATTTTCCATTATGCCAGTTTCTGTATTGTTCACCTGATCAAACAGTGAGCTTGATCAAACAGCTGGGTTAAAGTTTTTATCTAAGGATCCTGTCTAGGAGAGGGGATGCAGTTTGTCTTTCAGTTATCATTATATTAATTATCAGAGAGGATTCATCGATCACTATAATCATGTTCCTACTTCCTAGTGAGAGAAGAGAGGAGTTTCAGGCCTTAGTAAATTGCCAAGGCTTCCCTCTCATTATTGGTGGTCCCCAACAATGCCCCATGCTTATCTAGTCGCTTGGTGTCCTCCTGAAGTATAAATCACTCCACCAGCACCTGCCTCCCCAGGATCTGATTGAGTAATTTGCTGAAGGATTGGTTATTGATCCCTAAATTCCAAGACAACATCCAATAACATTCTATCATGAATTGCATACAAGCACATCCATTTACATTATAATTCGAGAGACAACTGAGCAACGATCGCCAAGGAAGAAAACTCATTTAAAAGTTAAGATATCTAGGACAATATGAATGGATCAAATGAGGATATTAGAAAAAAAATGTCCTCTTCCATGCACATTCATTGAGAAAGGATGACATAAAATGACAGATTCTCATAGATGACACGAATGTCTAGAACTACACTTTGTGGGAGTGGCCCCACCCCACTTTGCTCTATAATTAGTCTAGGACCACCAGCTCACTTCCATGTTGCTCCCACCCGGGTGCATTTGTAGAGAGAACACTCCTAGGGGTTATGGAGCAATCCTGACACTTGTGGGAAGTGATCTAGAAGTGACACTCCTAGATGCTTTTGAAGCGTTTTAGAGGTGCTCTTAGGCTACATTAGAAAAGCTCCACGAGTGCTCCTGGGGTTATGGAGCAATCTCGAGACGTGTGGGAAGTGACCTACGAGCGACACTCCTAAATACTCTTTGTTAGCCATCAATAAAAGTTTGTCATATTAGATGATGGCTAAACAAGTCCTTCGATTCCCAAAAAACAATCTTTTTATGAAAAACTTGTGAGTTTTGGAAATCTCACTACTTTCATTATCCTACACCTAACTGTTTAAACTATAAATCTTGTCTTTTACCTCCTAAAAATCACACTACTGTTTCAAAAAGATTTATTTTCAGGCTATATTCCCCATTCTCACCTCCATCTCCTCTGCCCATTTTTCACTCATTTTTCACCTATCCCAACAGTGATTTTCCCCTTCAAAAAAGGGCTTCTTCCTCTTCATTGACCCTCCATTCCCTCTAAAAAACCTTTAAACCATGAGAAAAACCCTTTGTTTGGTTTAAATCACCCTTTCCAACCCTATCAGAACCTTTAAAAAGGTCTAAAAATCCTTATTTTAGGCCTAAATCCGACCATTGGAGAAATGAAACCTTAAGCCCCTGTGGGCTTAAGGCCTCCACCCCTTTTCTCATATGATCCGAGGGCCTGACCACCTGCTAAACCCTCCGCCCCTTTTGTCTTAACCCCGGTCCCATCCTTCACTCCCACAGGACCATGCCTATACCCCCGCGCTCAAAAGCTTCAGTCCCTTTCTCCATTTCTCCGCCCCCACCATTGCCTTCCCCTCCAAAGCAAATCTCAACCGTCGATCCTTCAGATCCGACGGTTGTGGCACTACCGCGACCTTCCTCCCCCTAAACCATCCTCCCATCTGACTACCCCGTGAGGCAATCTCCACCGTGGATCTTCATGATCCGACGGCCATCATCCAAACCTGCCTTTCCGCTACCCGACAGAACAGCACACATCACCGCTGGCCCCACCTTCCGCCCACGAAATCATCGCCCAATCCCTCTCCTCCACCTGTACTCCACTACCGAAGTTGCACCCCACCATCGAGCTTCACTCGAACCATAGATCTCACTCCTTGAGATCTAACAGTGGAGATCGCAAATCGCGCGTGTTTGATTGCCAAGGTTTAACAACCCAAACCCGCGCGATAAAGGTGGTTTTACCTGGGACGCGTGGCGTCCATTGAATGGAATCGCGTCCATATGGACCTAAACCACTAACCGTCTTTTGTCTGTGCGAAAACCACCTAGTTTTGCACAAAACCACCCTCTTTCATTTTGTGCCCATATTCAAAATTCCACTGTTTCTTCCTGTTCCGACTATGGAAACCCCTCCTCCTCGCATTTTCCTCCCTCTGCAATTGCTCCAAGCCCCCCCTCGTGCCTTTGAAATACAGTATATCCCAAAAATGTAGGTTTATTTAATATGCTTGTTTATGGTTGCAGGTTTAATGGCGTCCAAAGTATTACATGCCATCCCACAGTCACATTGAGTGACTAAGGTTTATGGATGACGATCCATGGGGCCAAATAGACGAAGAATGGGTTTAAGGGTTTGATTCAAAGGTTTAACCAGTGTTTCATGACCATTGGTTGAATCATAAAACCCTCCAGCGCACCAAAATGAAACCCCTGCACACAGCAAAACAAAAACAAAAGATCAGTGATGAAGAATGGAGAGCGAAAGGCTAAAGAATTAATCAAAGGTTAAGGTTATTAAAGCAGAGATTAGCCTTTCAAGAAGCAGTGATTAAAGACAGAAGCTCTAAGGTCAAAGAGTTAACGAATGAATAGTTGTTTAAAGAGGACCAAGGATAAACACAGTAAAGAGGATTAATTAAAGGCAAATTAGAGTAAAAGGCCTAAGGCACAGTTTAATGATCAAAAAAAAGAAACTTAGGCCAAAAAGCAACCTCGAATACATCAACCAAGAGCAGTTATTCACTCAGAAAATCTAACTGCCACCTATATCATGCCTCCTGTCTATAAAGGAAATTAGCAGTGATTACACAGTCAGAAGATATTTTAATCTGTCAAGGCAGTTATTGTAAAAGATAAAGATAGGCTTAAAAGTCAAACTTTTCACCTATCTTTTCTTAGAAAGTTAAGACAGAGTTACTTAAACATAGAAGTAGCGGCACAGGTTCCTACCTTATCCCTTGCATGGTTTTCAAGGTTAGGAACGCATTTACTCTGTAATAAATAACATTCAAATCCTAGATTAGCTCCACCTCCTCATTTGCAGCATAAATACTGCATTTGAACTCATTGTATTGTTGGCATTTGATGACTCTTTGAAGTAATACATAGTCCTGTTTAAGTTGAGAAGAAATTGGTGTTTTGGAACTTGTGCATGTCTTGACCTGTTTGTTGATGGAGAAGGCTAGATCACTGGATCCCTGAGCTTGGTTGTTGGTGAAGTACTCTAAATCCGTTGTTGTTATTTCCTGTTTCATTATGTTTCATTATTCTCTGTTGCAATAGAGCAAAAGGTTTAGGCTAAGAAATGTCTTTTGAAAGCACCTTAGTCCTGTTTGTTTTTCACTGTCTTAATGTTTTCTTCTGCTAGGATATTTTAGAGAATTCTTAATTGCTCTCTAGAACCCCTATGCTTGTTTATTTCTTAAATAGTTCAATACAGTTGGTCTCAAGAATGATTTATGGTTTTCCCTGCTTACTACCACTTGAAAATTGAAAACTGTTTCTGAAGTCTCCCTTCAAAGTACCATTGTTTAAAGTCTGCCAAAGAGGTTTTGTTCCGATCATACCCTTTGTACTTTCTTAAGTAATTGTTTTGAAGGTCTTTATAGCTGTAATCTAAGATGTCTAGGAGTTCCCTCTAATATGAATGCAGTTATGTGTGAATCTTGAATGTTTACTTATCTTTGAAGGTGGAATCACTAGAAGTTAAATGAGTTTCTCGCCTTCTATATTTCATTGGAAAAGTTTGTCTTGAAATTATTATTTGCTGAAGTGTGGTTTATAGAATTTATGGTTAGCCTTGTCTATTGAATGCCTCTTTATGTTCAGATAATGTTTTAAGTCCCTTTGTTGAGAAGTACATAAAATTAAGGATTCTTAATTGCCCTTAGTTCTACTTTTTCATTCTAAACCATTGATGTCCATTTCATTTCACCTGAAAGACCTTAAAAGATCCACTAGCCAAGTTAGATTTGCTCTTTGATACCCCTGATCCATTTATGAACTTGTTACAACTTCCATTTGACTCCATTGCCCAATGACTTAGAGATTTCCTCATTCTACCTACGCTGCTCTGATTATCATGTCCAACCAAACAAACAAACAACCCTCATACTTAATAACTAGCCTAAAATCAACCCTTAAAAGCAAACAAGCACACATCTTTGCAAACAATCCTGAGAGATCCCTCTCTGAGTCTAGGAAGGCTAGGTCCTAGAGCTCTAAAGACTGGTTTTGATGTTGCCTTGTCACTTGGTATCCCAATCTGCCAAATCATAGGACCACAACATCATGGTGATCACGGTGGGACTTCTAAGTAAATAAATTGCCTGAATACCTCTTAAGAATTTTTAGACCCTTAGTTTGACTTAGAAAATCCAGTGAATTTGCCACCTTATCGCCACCACATCATCATGGTGATCACGGTGGGACCATGAGTACATAAAAGCCTAGCAAGCCCTTATAGACTCATTTGTCCTCCAAATACCTCAGAAAATCAGCAAATAAGCCATAGAGTAAACTCTTTTTGGTTCACCATCTTAGCTAAATGATGAATCAGGTATAGAACACTCTTACAAACCATAGAGCCATATAAAAACTCAGAAAACCCAAAACATTTCAGATTGGTCTATTAAAAACTTATTGGTGGTGGACCATAACATATTTTACCTTCAAAAGAGCTAAAAATTTCCACCTGGCGACTCCACTAGCCCCAGTAGGCCTATTACTCCACTAGTACTCTTAGATCCCCTTAAAATTGTTTCAAATCAGTCCTTGGAAATCTAAAGGTCCTAGTCCCATATTTTAGCAAAATACTAAACACCCAGAGAGTTTAAACTTTTGAAAACAATTCTTATACTTTCAGCCTCTCTTAAATTTTTTGAACTTGAAATCTAGCTTCACATAGGATCAATACTAGATCTCATCCAGACCCTAATCCTCCTATAATAGTGGCAATTTTCTAGATCTGGAAATTTAACTACTGATAGGACTATCCAAAGAACAAGATCTGTCCCTGAAAACCTTATAGTCTTGGAAGATCCTCAATTTGACTTGCCTCATACACGGAACCTATTCAGGAACAAGTCATATAGTAACATAGATCAAGCTGACCTTGAGCCCACAGAATTGCAACAGAGCTCCAGTAGAGAAGCCTCACCTTCTACTCCTCGACAATGAAGACTATTGGCAAGTGTTTGAAGGTGACAAACACATAGATAATTTTCTGCAATCAAAGAATGATTTTTCCATACCAACACCTAGCTTAAGCCATGAAGAAAACTGTTTTAAAGAAGAACAAATCCCTGAAGTAGAGCTGTCCTCTTCTGCTGATATAAATCAATTTGAAAATCTTTTTAAGACAATCATTTTACAATTCATACCAAAAGGACCTTGAAGTTTTACAATGCAAAGATGATATAATACCAAGGGGCCTTACACCACAAGAAGAACTTTTTGATTTCAATGATGTAACCAAAAAACCAAATATGGAGCCTACAGGAAACAATGTAGAAGAACATAACATAGGCAGTCCAGCTGAACCTAAGATGATCAAGTTATCTAGCACCCTTCCAACTCATATCAAGCAACAATATATTGAACTTTTCAAAGAGTTTGGAGATGTATTTACATGGAAATACAAAGATCTGAAATCATATGATATCAGCATCATTCAACATAAAATTCCTCTTAAGGAAAATCAGAAACCTTTCAAACAAAAACTAAGAAGGATAAACCCTGTTTTATTACCTTTAGTTGAGAAAGAGATCAAGAAGATGTATGATGCTGGGATCATAGTTCCCCTTAGATACTCACAGTGGGTTTCCAACCTTGTGTCTGTTAGGAAGAAGACTGGGGAAATCAGGCTTTGCATTGACTTCAGAAATCTAAATAGAGCCTCCCTAAAGGATAATTACCCCTTGCCTAAAATGGACCATATACTTCAGAACGTGGTTGGGTCTAAAAGAATATCACTGTTGGATGGGTTCTCAGGCTACAATCAAGTATTAGTACTCCCAAGTGATCAGCATAAAACTGTCTTTACTACACCTTGAGGTACATTCATGTATGTCAAAATGCCATTTGGTTTGATGAATGCAAGGGCCACCTTCCAAAGGGCCATGGACATAGCCTTCTTAGAAGACATAGGCTATTTTATAATCATTTACTTTGATGACATTACTGTTTTTTCCAAAACTGATAAGGAGCAACTTATTCATTTAAGAAAGGTTTTTGAGAAATGTAGAAAATATGGCTTATCTTTGAATCCCAAAAAGACACTCTTTGGTTTCCAAGAAGGAAAGCTTCTTGGTCACATAATTTCTGAAGAGGGAATCAAAGTAGACCCTAAAAGGATTGATGGGATATTGAAAATCAGCCATCCTAGAAACCTCAAAGAGTTGCAATCTTTCATTAAAAAGATTAATTTTTTGAAGAGGTTCATCCCCAACCTTGCTGAGCTATTAAGAAACATCACAAACATGCTTAAGAAAGAGATAGGTGTTAAATGGACAATATAGACTAAACAGTCATTTGAACTAGTGAAACAAACTTTCACTCAAACACCAGTTCTCATCAATCCTGATTACACCAAAGATTTCTACATGTTTTCTTTTGCATCTGAACACACCATAGCTGCAGTATTATTGCAAAAGAATACTATGGGGCAAGAACAACCAATATCCTTTTTTAGTAGGGCCTTAAGAGATGCTCCACTCAAATATAACATCATGGAGAAACAAGCCTTAGCCTTGGTAAAAGCATTGAAAGACTTCCGAGTCTACATTTTACATTCTCATATCATTGCTTTTGGCCCACATACAGTTGTCAAGGATATTCTAAGTCAAGACCCTGACGGCAAAAGGGAAAAATGGATTGCTGTTATTTTAGAATATGACTTAGAAATCAGACCTACCAAACTAATCAAAGGGCAGGGATTAGCAAAACTCATGGTTGATTAAAATTTCCAAGCCTTAGATATAAATATGGTAGATGTTTTAGAAGAAATAGAAGAATTCACAACTCCATACATTAAAGAAACATTTGTGAATTCACCTTGGTATGCTGATATCATATATGTGCTACTCTATTTGAATACCCCTCCTTCTCTATCAAAAACCAAAGCTAGATTTTTAAAACAGAAGGCTTTAAATTATTGCATCTTAGATGATATTTTATATTGGAAAAATACTGTTGGAATACTGCTTAAATGTTTGCTTGAGATTGATGCAGGAAAAATCATGCATGAGTTGCATGAGAGAAAATGTGGAGGACATCTTTACTGGAAGACCACAGCAAATAAGATTCTCGGAGCTGGCTACTATTGGCCCACCCTTTTCCCAGATACTCAAAAACTAGTCATGACTTGCCATAAGTGTCAAATTTTCGATGGCAAGAGAAAACTGCTACCTTTACCCTTGCATCCCATCAGTGTTGAGGCTCCCTTTCAACAATGGGGTTTAGATTTCATTGGGGAAATTCACCCATCTTTATCTGCCTAACATAAGTGGATCCTTACTGCCACTGACTATTTCACCAAATGGATAGAGGCCATACCTTCTAGGAATGCTACTGACTCTGTCATTATCAAGTTCCTTGAAACCAACATACTATCCAGATTTGGTTGTCCTAAGAAAATTGTCACAGACAATGTTGTTGTCTTCAAATCTAAAAGAATGGTTGACTTCTGCTACAAATATCATATCACATTGGGTCATTCCACAGCTTACTATCCCCAAGGAAATGGATTAGTTGAATCCTCCAACAAAAGCCTTGTCAATATTATCAAAAAATTGTTGGAACAAAATCAGAAGACAGGGCATAGTAAAGCTTATTCATGCTTTATGGGCTGACAGATTAACCACCAAGAAATCAATCAATATGTCTCCCTATCAGCTGGTTTATGGCATGGATGTTGTCTTCCCAACATCTCTAGGGGTTCCAGTCATGAAACTCCTTTAAAAAGTACAATCTGAAGAAAATGATATGCAGAGAAGGATAAATCAGACCATTCATTTACAGCAGTCCAGAGAGGAAGTGTACAAGAGAACACAAACAGTCCAAGAAAGCATCAAGAAAATGTTTGACAGAAGGACTAAAGCAAATAATTTTCAAGTTGGAAATATAGTCCTAAACTAGGATTCTAGGAGGGAAGAGAAAGGTAAACATGGCAAGTTTGAGAATTTGCGGAAAGGGTCCTACATCATTCATTCTATTAGGGGTTATAATGCATTCTTTTTACAAGAGCTGAATGGAAAAGAATTGTTTGGAGGTCTTGTCAATGGAAGGATGCTCAAACACTATTTCTGTCAAGAATCCTAGTTCCAAAGTTTTCATTCATTATACATAACATGGCATAATAAGAAACACCAAAAATGCGAAAAACAATAAAAGAAAAAAAAAGGAAAAGAGGGCAGATTCAAAAGAGGTAAAGCCCCATACCCAAAAAAGAGAATTTTCTGAAAGTGAGCAAGTCTAAATGCCACTACGGATTCAAAATGATATCTTGTTCAGTCATCTAGCCTGATCATGGCTGAACATGCTTTAAATTTATGTTGATAAGATAGTAGAAACATTGATTGATAAGATTATTTCAGATTCAACTTGTCAAGAAGAATAGATTAGGAGAATATGAAAATGTCGGTTCCACATGCTCAAAACAGAACCAAAGAGATAGATAGGGATGCCTTACAAAAAACAAATCATAGCCTTATCTTTCTGAATTTACTTTATGCAAATAATGTTTGTGTGCAGCTTGTTCCAAATGCCACAACCATGGTTGATCAGAGTGTCCAATCCTGATTTGGACCATGCTTTAAATTTTCATGTTAAATAGCTAGAGAATCAAGATTGCCAAACAATTTAATCTTGGCAGTCAGTTAGTATAGATAGGGAATAAAAAGAGTTCAACAGTTTAATTTGGACTCTTGGAAGAAATAAGGATAGGATTAGATAGTTTATTTCTATTTTCAAAAATAAAATGTCAAAGAGTTTGCTAGTTCAAATGCACTCAAAGAAGAGAAAATGCTAGGAAAAGTAGGATGGGGTAGGTAGAATCAAAGATTGCAAATAATTGAAAGAATGTCATTTCAGAGGAATGCCAGGATAAGGAAAGAGAGGGAAATCTGCCCAATGGATAAAGCACTGGTCTGCTGAAACTCAAAGATTTATTTTCTGATGTTCTGGACACCTTGAAAGGAAAGTTGCCCTCCCCAAGTGGAGCCACTGTTAGCCATCAATAAAAGTTTGTCATATCAGATGATGGCTAAATAAGTCCTTAGATTCCCAAAAAACAATCTTTTTATGAAAAACTTGTGAGTTTTGGAAATCTCACTACTTTCATTATCCTACACCTAACTGTTTAAACTATAAATCTTGTCGTTTACCTCCTAAAAATCACACTGCTATTTCAAAAAGACTTATTTTCAGGCTATATTCCCCATTCTCACCTCCATCTCCTCTGCCCATTTTTCACTCATTTTTCACCTATCCCAACAGTGATTTTCCCCTTCAAAAAAGGGCTTCTTCCTCTTCATTTACCCTCCATTCCCTCTAAAAAACATTTAAACCATGAGAAAAACCCTTTGTTTGGTTTAAATCACCCTTTCCAACCCTATCGGAACCTTTAAAAAGGTCTAAAAATCCTTATTTTAGGCCTAAATCCGACCATTGGAGAAATGAGACCTTAAGCCCCTGCGAGCTTAAGACCTCCACCCCTTTTCTCATATGACCCGAGGGCCCGACCACCTGCTAAACCCTCGGCCCCTTTTGTCTTAACCCTGGTCCCATCCTTCACTCCCACAGGACCATGCCTATACACCCGCGCTCAAAAGCTTCAGTCCCTTTCTCCATTTCTCCGTCCCTGCCATTGCCTTCCCCTCCAAAGCAAATCTCAACCGTCGATCCTTCAGTTCTGACGGTTGTGGCACTCCCGCGACCTTCCTCCCCCTAAACCATCCTCCCATCCAACTACCCCATGGGGCAATCTCCACCGTGGCACTTCATGATCCGATGACCATCACCCAAACCTACCTTTCCGCTACTCGACAGAACTGTACACGTCACTGTCAGCCCCACCTTCTGCCCACGAAATCATCGCCCAATCCCTCTCCTCCACCTGTACTCCACTACCGAAGTTGCACCCCACCATCGGGCTTCACTCACACCATAGATCTCACTCCTTGAGATCTAACGGTGGAGATCGCAAATCGTGCACATTTGATTGCCAAGGTTTAACAACCCAAACCCGCGCGATAAAGGCGGTTTTGCCTGGGATGCGTGGCGTCCATTGAATGGAATCGCGTCCATATGGACCTAAACCACTAACCGCCTTTTGTTTGCGCGAAAACCACCCGGTTTCGCACAAAACCGCCCTCTTTCATTTCGCGCCCATATTCAAAATTCCATTGTTTCTTCCTATTCCGACTATGGAAACCCCTCGCATTTTCTTCCCTCTGCAATTGCTCCAAGCCCCCTCCTTGTGCCTCTGAAATGCAATATATCCCAAAAACGAAGGTTTATTTAATATGTTTGTTTATGGTTGCAGGTTTAATGGCGTCCAAAGTATTACATGCCATCCCACAATCCAATTGAGTGACTAAGGTTTATGGATGACGATCCATGGGGCCAAATAGACGAAGAATGGGTTTAAGGGTTTGATTCAAAGGTTTAATCAGTGTTTCATGACCACTGGTTGAATCATAAAACCCTCCAGCGCACCAAAAGGAAACCCTTGCACACAGCAAAACAAAAACAAAAGATCAATGAAGAAGAATGGAGAGCAGAAGGCTAAAGAATTAATCAAAGGTTAAGGTTATTAAAGCAGAGATTAGCCTTTCAAGAAAGGCAGTGATTAAAGACAGAAGCTCTAAGGTCAAAGAATTAACGAATGAATAGTTGTTTAAAGAGGACCAAGGATAAACACAGTAAAGAGGATTAATTAAAGGCAAATCAGAGTAAAAGGCCTAAGGCACATTTTAATGATCAAACCAAAGAAACTTAGGCCAAAAAGCAACCTCGAATACATCAACCAAGAGCAGTTATTCACTCAGAAAATCTCACTGCCACCTATATCATGCCTCCTGTCTATAAAGGAAATTAGCAGTTATTACACAGTCAGAAGATATTTTAATCTGTCAAGGCAATTATTGTAAAAGATAAAGATAGGCTTAAAAGTCAAACTTTTCACCTATCTTTTCTTAGAAAGTTAAGACAGAGTTATTTAAACAGAGAAGTAGCTGCACAGGTTCCTACCTTATGCCTTGCATGGTTTTCAAGGTTAGGAACGCATTTACTCTATAATAAATAACACTCAAACCCTAGATCAGCTCCACCTCCTCATTTGCAACATAAATATTGCATTTGAACTCATTGTATTGTTGGCATTTGATGACTCTTTGAAGTAATACATAGTTCTGTTGAAGTTGAAAAGAAATTGGTGTTTTGGAACTTGTGCATGTCATGACCTGTTTGTTGATGGAGAAGGCTAGATCACTAGATCCCTGAGCTTGGCTGTTGGTGAAGTACTCTAAATCTGTTATTGTTATTTCCTGTTTCATTATGTTTCATTATTCTCTGTTGCAGTGGAGCAAAATGTTTAGGCTAAGAAATGTCTTTTGAAAGCACCTTAGTTCTGTTTGTTCTTCACTGTCTTAATGTTTTCTTCTACTAGGATATTTTAGAGAATTCTTATTTGCTCTCTAGAACCCCTACACTTGTTTATTTCTTAAATAGTTCAATACAGTTGGTCTCAAAAATGATTTATGGTCTTCCTCGCTTACTTGCTGCCACTTGAAAACTATTTCGAAATCTCCTCTTCAAAGTACCATTGTTTAAATTTTGCCAAAGAGGTTTCTTTCCGATCATACCCTTTGTACTGGCTTAAACAATTGTTTTGAAGGTTTTTATAGCTGTAATCTAAGATGTCTAGGAGTTCCCTCTTCTATGAATGCAGTTATGTGTGAATATTGAATGTTTTCTTATCCTTGAAGGTGGAATCACTAGAAGTTAAATGAGTTTCTCGCCTTCTATATTTCATTGGAAAAGTTTGTCTTGAAATTATTATTTGCTGAAGAGTGGTTTGTAGAATTTATGGTTAGCTCTGTCTATTGAATGCCTCTTTATGTTCAGATAATGTTTTAAGTCCCTTTGTTGAGAAGTACATATAATTAAGGATTCTTAATTGCCCTTAGTTCTACTTTTCATTCTAAACCATTGATGTTCATTTCATTTCACTTGCAAAGACCTTAAAGAATCCTTGATTCAGGATTAGTTTGCCCTTGCTTACCGAAATCCATTTATGAACTTGTTACAACTTCCATTTGACTCCATTGCCCAATGACTTAGAGATTTCCTCATTCTACCTATGCTGCTCTGATTATCATGTCCAACCAAACAAACAAACAACCCTCATACTTAATAACTAGCCTAAAATCAACCCTTAAAAGCAAACAAGCACACATCTTTGCAAACAATCTTGAGAGATCCCTCTCTGAGTCTAGGAAGGCTAGGTCCTAGAGCTCTAAAGACTGGTTTTGATGTTGCCTTGTCACTTGGTATCCCAATCTGCCAAATCACAAGACCACAACACTGTTGAAGCATTTTCAAGGTGCTCTTAGGCCACATTAAAAATGCTCCACGAGTGCTCCTGGCAGAATAGTAAACACTATTGGAAACCTACATATGTTTGCTTATTGGGGGAAAAAATTCGTGCCTAGGGATTATGGATGGATTAAAACATTCTCTCACTCCATTTTTCCTCATTCTGTCACTCATTTCACTCACCTTTGCCAGGGCTTTGAGTGCGCTTCTACTAGTTGCTGACGAGCAAATTTGTGAGAGCTTGGAGAGGAGATTATGGCCACCATAGCAACATTCAACCACCACTTAAAAACTGAAGAGGAGGCTCTAAGACCATTCTTTCTTGTGTCTTTTCCATTTTTTGTGAACTTGTATACTTTCTAAGTTGAATGCTGTATTCTCCTTCTCATTCCCATCTCTTCTTCTACCTTATTCTATTGCAAGAACCATGTTATTCTCAACTTTCAAGAAGCATGATGGCTATGTGGCTTACCATTATGCTTTTGTTTTTTATTATGATGGTGTTGTTGGGAAACTGAAATACCAATGAAGAGGGGGAAGAAGTAGAGTATATCAATGGCCCATACCATGGAGAGGGGGAAAAATTAGAAATGTATAAAGGGCGTGACGAAGCTGCTTATAATGATGGAAATAAACCCAAAGAGAGTTCAAGACCCTTGTGAAAGCATGTGAGGCATCAGGGAGGGAAAGGGGGCAGAACCAGTAAATTGACATTTTCCTGTTGTACCATAACTTGCACAGGATCATATACCCATGTTAGAAAGCATCATTGTGGGATTATGCAAAGTGATGAAAAGAAGAGTAAGTTGATAGGAGGCAAAGCCTCTAATAGTCTTAACAAAAGATAGAAAAGAATACATGAGGGAAGAGGAGGAAGCACAAAACAAATCAAAAAAATCAAACGTTGAATCCAAGACTTCATATAGATGTTAAGTGGTCAATCCTAATCCCCACATGCTAGTGGACCCTTGCCCATGAAATTAGGGAATCATAGAACACTATCAAATTTCCTTGACCAAAGTTGTAGGAATTACATGAATGCAAAAGTGTTTAGGGTTCTCTATGCATGTGGCATACCATTCAATGTTCTTCACTCACCCTATTGGCATGAAATGTTACATGTCATTAACAATGCCCCTTAAGAATACAAGAGCCCTAAGTATGACAAAACCCAATCCATGGGACTTGACAAAGAAAGAACCAAAATCCATAGTTCTCTAGAACAGTTTGCAAATGATTGGACCTGTTGGAAATGTAACTAGTTTCCGTCTTCTTAAGGATCTCTAAAACTTTGATACAAAGATTTAAGATACATGATACATTGATACACATGGGGCCACATGTCTCTTCAAAGATCTCTAAATCTTTGTAAATCTTACATCTAGATGAATCAATGAAGGAGAAGATCCTAAGGATCTCTATTATTGAAGGAAGCCTCATCTCTATCAGGTTCTTTGTGAATTTTTGTCTTTCTTTTATTAAGAAGTAGAGTAGTATGCATTATTGTATACTCTAGAAGAGTCTTGATTTTGTAAAAATGCATGGCATCATAGATAGAAGCACATGATAGTAGAAAGATTAGAATCTACTTGTTTTGCTTTGGAAAAGATCATTGAGTTTAAAGGGAATGAGAATCTTGGATCCATATTGCATATTATTGTTCATCCATTTTCTAACATCATGTTAGAAGTAGTCATTTTGCATAGAAGGATCATCAAGATCCTATAAGAATCATCATTGTGGAAGATTCTTGGAAGGAGCACTATGACATGACTGGTATATTTTCCATCTAGTATGGAAACAATATTATTGAAGGATGAAGGAATGCTAATGGTCAAGTTACAGTATGAAAGGCATAATGAAAGCCTTTATCCTCTTCGAAAAGGAAACCTATCTTTGATAGGTATAAGAAGCAAGCTCTATCAAAGGATGGCTAGATGATTATATGAAAGCAAAGGTATGCATATTTGAAGTTATTCTTCCCTAGAGCATGGTTCACATCTACAAGAATCATGAAGGAAGAGTTAGTTATGAATGTGCTTGGTAAATCTTCCATATGGTTGAATGATGCTCGAAAGAACAAATTTGACATAATTTGGAATAAATGGAGATCAAGACTCTCTCACACAATTGCATGGCATATAACAATGTTGATCAACATCAAGTATAATCTTCGGAAGAAGGAAAGGGAGTTAACTATGACAACTCCAAGGAAGATATTGTGCTTGGTAATCAAGCCTCGATCCATGGGCACTTTGATTAAATTGAATGCATAGAAGGATTCTTGCACAATATGGAGATGGATCATATGAAAGGATGTTGATCTTGAAGAGATCAAATAAGTTGATGCCTAAGTCACCTGATACGGGGATACGGGGATATGGGGATACCAGGATTCGAAGTATCGGATACGGGTACGATGACCCTGGAACATGATACTTCTGGGATACGTTACGTTATATATTATTTTATATATATATATATATATATATATATATATATATTAAAAATTAGATATTTTTTGCACAAATTCATACAAAATTCATTGATTCAAACATAGATATTAGATACTCATGAGTCATACATTATCATTGATACTATAATACAAATTACAATGATACATTGATACACCATACATGATACAATCGTCAAATTTACTCAGAAAGACAAGATTGAAGATAGTAATACTGTAGTTTTTTCATTAAGTCATCAGAATCAAAATGTGTTACATAACAACACTGCCAATGGCAAATAGAAATAGAAAATACAAAATCAACTACAATCTACAAGACTACAAGCTTGAAGCCTCAATGAGTCAGAGTCATCAATCCTCATAATCAGCATCACTGTCAAAATCCTGATCATCATGCTCACCACTGCTCTCCTCTGCCTCTGATGCATCCTCCTCCTCTATCATCTCTGCATCTGCTGGTGTGGAGGATGACCCCTCTAATCCATCATCAAATCTGACAGGCTATAGCACTAGCGCATTGAGATCCAAGTTGGCCAATGCCAACTCAACACTGCTGTCCAGACCCATATCATCAGGAAAGGCATCCCACATCTTTGTCTTTCCCTTCAACCACTCCTCCCTCTGCCTGTACATAAGACGAAGGTTGGTGTGCACATACACCATTGTCTCTGCCCTGGACTGCTCAAGCCTGATCCTCTTCACACTATACAATTCCCATATGTGCTCCAATTCCTCTCGCAACAAGAGGATGAAGTCACCTGAGAGAGGAGCCTCATGGCTAACTGCTGTAGAGGAGGGCTTGTTGCCCCATGAGTAGCCCACCAAGAATGGGGCTTCTTAGCCCCCCTGTCTCAAATCAAGTCATAGCCTCCAAATCGCCCCCTGCCAGTGGAAAAATCTGCAAAGGCATCCTCCACCTCATCAAGGGATGCCCTATCCTGAAAATCCTCCTCAATGCATCTTTCCTCCCCTGTGAGATTTCAACATCCATGTGAGGAGGGAATCTGCGAGAAGGTCCACCATTCAGCCACTCATGGCTGTAGTATTTTGGGTTCAAGGAGTGAGCCAAACAATGTAAAGGTGTGCAATTCTTGTCCCATCTGCTGACAAGAATATCCTGTATGACGGTGAAGAAGGCCTCAGGTGATGTCTCATACTCTGCGCACTGACTCTGTAAAATAATGGTCCTCACAGACTCAATCATGTAATCCCATCCCTCATAAACCTCTCCTAGAATGGGTTGGTCTGTATCTGCAAATCTGAGCAAGGAAATGATAGGCTCCATGATCTGAATAATTAGATCTACCTTCTCCCACCATATATCATCCAACACTATGTCCTTCACCTTCTTTGGGGCTGCTTGATCCGTCTTTCTCCAAAAAGACCAAAACTCTGAAATAACCATAGACCCAAGAGCGGTCTTGACCTCCCTCAACCTCTTCAACATGATGAATGAAGAGGCAAACCGTGTATCTACAATCTTCAACAATGATAGATTGTTGTACTCCTTGTAGATAGTGAGGGCATTTGTATGGTTTTTTACAAAGTTGCGGATATGTCGTGCATCCTCAATAATGGCTCCAATCCAAAGCACATCAGAAGCAATAGATTTCAGTGCCAAGTTCAATGAATGGACAAAACAAGGTGTCCAAAATACTTGAGGATATTTTTCTTCCACAATCATGCCAGCGGCCTTGCAAACAGGTGCATTATCTGTAATGATTTGCACACAACAATCCACACCTACACTTTCAATAACTTTGAGAAATAACTCACCCATATATTGTGCATCCTTGTATTGTCCAAGTGCATCCACTGCTTTCAAGAAAACTGCACCATTCGTGGATGACACCATGAAGTTAATGAGTGGGTGGCGTGCTGGATCTGTCCATCCATCAAAAACAATGCTAACCCTAGATGTTGGCCATGCTGATTTAATAGGCTCAAGAATTTTGTCCACCTCCTTCTTTGCCTTTGTCAACAATGTGGTTCTGAGCTTCTCTGACCCAGGAGGCACATACCCTGATGGAGCCCCATGACAAAGAGCTCGACACATCTCAATAAATAGAGGTGACCGTGCAACATTAAAGGATATGAAGTTCTGATAGAAAAAAAAATGCAATGGTGAGGTCAAGCTCTTCCCTTTTCTCTTTTTGGAAAATCTTGTCCATTGGACCAACTGCAGTTGCCTTTCTCTTTGCTAATTCTCCCCTGCTAGAAGTCTCAAAAGGGAACTTGCTGTTGCTTTTCCTCAAGAATGGAAGGGGGTCATCAGTCTTGGATTTTTTTGATTTTGCTGCCACATTTGCCTCACCAATACTTGCCTCTTTCTCCAATTTCTTCCTATCTGGCGATTCAATTGTTGTACAACATTTAACGCCACAACCTGGAATACCCAACAAATGAGCTTTCACACGGAAATATGTGCCATTGAAATGGCCATTGCAAAAATTGCATTTCCATGAACAATTTCCTCCTCCCTTTTTTGTTGCCCCTTCCTCTCTTGTCGCATATTTCCACAATGGGTATTTGGGGTCAACAATTTGTTTTCCCTGCACATTTGAAGCTACTGTTGCAGCCCCACTTCCAATGGATGGAATACTTGTAGACCCTGATGAAAGAGGGATAGGAGGGGCATCTCTAATGGAGACATTCTTCCCCTTTCTTTGCCCCTGTCTTGCTGCCTTTGATTGAGCCATGAATACTGTAAAAAATAAACAAAAACAACTAAATATATAAAACATATGCACATGCAAACACTAACAACAAATTAAATGCAAAATATAGAGGGACAATGCACTTACCGGATGCTCGAATCTCTTCGAAAGAACTCCCTTTCTCCTTGCTCACACTTGCTCCTTGCTCACACTAGCTCTCCTTCTCACTTCACAAATGAAATGGATGACAAAATAAAGAGGAAAAACCACACTTTATAAAAAAAATAGCGCGATTTTGCTTGCCGCGGGCCCGGCTGTACGGGATACAACGTATCCGACAGGGTACGGTCGGGATACGGCGTATCCCTTTTCGGACACGCCGTATCTCGACCGTACCCCGTATCCTTTGAATTGGGGCCGAATCCGGTACGGGTAGGTGTCCGATACGGGGATTCGAGGATTCGATGGCATTTTAGGAGTATCCGGTGACTTAGGTTGATGCTTAGATAAGAAGGGCCATCATGACAAGGTAAATTTGATATTTAATATTTTACTATTGGTTATCTTGTTAACATATTGTTTTGCTACCTAGTAGGATATTGTAGGACTACATGATGATAGTTGAGTCAAGTTCAACTGTGGGTGTTGAACTCAATTGAATGAACATATGAATTGAATATGCGGTATTGGAAATTAAGTCAAGGTGTTCACATTATCACCTTGGGATTGAAAGGTAGCAGTGTAAGAAGATAACCTGGGGATCATGTTTCTACATCAACAAGGATCACTTTCATATTTAAAGAGAGTTATGGCTAGCTTGAAGTTTGACAAGGCTCAACATAATGCCTTCATTGATGATGATTGGAGGAAAGTGATGTGTTAAGTTGATGGCTTGAACCCTGTCACAAGATTAAAGGAAGTGGATGGCGCCATAATATCCAAGAAGGAAGGAAGTTCATGAAGGAAAGAATGAGCCATGTAGCTATCTCCATGAAGAACTAGTTGTTGATACATTTATGAAGACAAGCTATAAAGCTTGTCTTGATGACTTCCCAAATTGGAAGAAAGTCAGAGATCTCCTCTATGTTTGAGAGGGAGAAAAGGAGTCTCTTTAAATAGGAGCAAGGATATATTCCCTAATCAAGAGGGAATGGGGATATACTCTCTGGTTGAGATGGAGTGATGATGGATATCACATTTGTATTCTCTTCTTCATGTGTCATGCACTTGACCAAGACTAATAGCCGTAATTCTAAGTGAAGGCCATGGAAGGAGAATGGTGAATGGAGGATTGGATAAGCATCTGTGATTTCCTTGAGGATAAAAAATCCAAGATAGGAATGAACCAACACTCTTTGAGGATTGGACAGGAATCCAAGACAAGAGTGGCCGAAGAGGAATGATATTCTTTGAGGATTGGGAATCCAAGATAAGAATATTCCTTAAAGGACATACCTAGTGAACATTCGAATGGGGTATGTGCCTTGAAGAGGTAGTGTGGTATCTCACGTGAAACCTCCCAAAATTATGCTCTTGTATATGAGAGAGCTTGTCAAAGTTAAGGCCTTGCTATGTTGATAATGTTGGTCATGATGTTGATGCTTAAAGATAGCTTACCAATCCAACTCTTCTTATGAGAACTCTTCAGTTTGAGAATGATGTTGTACTGGTTGTACAATTATGAATACCTCCCTAGTTAAAAGGGAGTGTTGGAAATGTAACTAGTTTTGATCTTCATAATTGTCATTGTACTCATGTCAATATGTATATCTTATGTAACAAGCAAAAGAAGAAAGAAAAATTATTATTGAAGAGCATGGGTTTCATGCTTCTTGTTGATCGTCTTCTAGGTAAAAGCATGTTCTTCATGCTTCTAGGGTTTGTTAGGTCATAATATTTATCGTCATGGGTCAAGAGAGTCAATGTTATGATTATAAGACCCATCTAGGCAAGATGTACCTTGTAAAAGAATTTATTTTGAGTCTAGAAAGTCCTGGAAACCTCCAAAGTACAAGTCGGCCCTGGTAGCTTCAAGTCGGCCTGAAGGAAGGTACTCAAACCCCTCAGATGTGTATAAATACAGGCAACTTTGACCTCATTTGGAACTCACTCACTCACAAGTTCGAGCTCTCAAGAAAAGTTTGATCTAAAGCTAAGAAGACTAAGAAGACTAAGAAGGCTAGAGCAAAGATCAAGGAAGAAAAATTCTTGAATATTTGTTTTTGGGCTTTATCTCTCTCACACGTGCGAAAAATTAGGGTTTCTGAAACTTCCAGAAAGGCCAAAATTGCAAGTCCGAATTGTAGAAGAACAAATTGCAGGATCGAGTTTCTAAAAGAGCGAATATTCTGATTTGACCTCATTAACTTTGAGAAACATTGTCATGCTCAAAGGAAGATCTCTTGAAAAATTGTCCTAGGGTTTTTGCAGCAACTACAAGACTGAAGTTGCAGGTCGAAGTTGGGGGTCAAAGTTGAAGCTGGAAGCAGGTTGAAGTAGGGTTGAGCCTTGTTGATTTGATCCACTTAGAAGGGCTTCTTGGAGGGCTGACTTGGTGTTTGGAGGAGGATTTGGTCTAGGGTTTGGGTCTTGGTTGTTTCATTTGAAGCAAATTCTATAAGAAGAGAAGGTATTTTCTTGGCTTCGAGCCTAATTTTTCCTTGGCTTGGAGCCTAAGTTTTGTGTCCATTATCTTTATTGTTTGCTCTTGATATTTGTTTGATGAAAAGATCTAATAAAGAAACGCAAGAAGATAAATAAAAGTTTGCATGTAAATATTAAGGAATAAGGAGAAATTGAATTAATAGCTGCTCTACTGCACTTTCCAACAGGACCAAATATGGGCCATTCGTTGTATTTGATGGTTGGAAAATTTTTAAAAGCAAGCTACTGGTAAATGTTATTGGTGTGTCGACTAATGGTATAGTCTTGCTTACATCCCACGACTAATCAAGTCATTAGAAGACCAATATTAATATTGAAAAACCCTTAATTAAAACCATTCCAAAGGTCTAGTTGTATAATGTCATTCAAGTCATTACTAATAGTGTTGCTAATTGTAACACAGTGGGAGAAATCAGTGATAATTTTTATCCTAACATATTTTGTTTTAAGTGTTTGGTTCATGCATTAAAGCTCTTGATGCATGATATTATTAAGTTGAAGGAGCATGATTATATATGGATTGGTGCACTATACAAGAAAGGGAAGAGTATGATAAAATTTATTACCATAGTCGTTCCCACTACATTTTTTGCAACTGCTCTAAATTGGAGCTACTTAAGATTGCAAAGACCTGATTTGCTAGCTATCACCCTACCTTCAACCATATTTTGAAGATAAGTTGGGCATTGGCTACTATGGTCTCAAGTGATTCATGGCATGGTTTGAAAGACAACTACATCTACATTTGACAAACATGAATTTCAAGAAGTGGAGGGCAATGTTCTTAATGGTTGGTTTTGGGCACAAGTTCAGTATATTTTGTAGTTTACCAAGCCTGTTTAGAATTTCATTTGATTTACAAATACAAATAAACCAATGGATGTCAATTGAAGTTATCTCAAGTGGTTGGGAGGAAAGAATGGAACCCTCCCCGCCCAAGTTCAATTCTTGCAAGCGACATGTGTTGTTTTTTGTGTCTGCGCTGCTCCCTTCAACTTCCAGCTCTGCCTCTGCTCCATCTGTGATTCTCTGCACCAACTGCTCCACTTGTCCCGCTACTGTATTAAGGCTCCCGTAGCACAGATGTGATCCAAGAGTTGGGCTACTCAAGGATCCCGCCACCACTCTGTAGCTTCTCTACAGATCCATGTCGCCCCACTTTCGTGGTTCATGAGCGCTCATGGCTACGTCATCTTCAGAGCCATCGTCCGCCACAGCAGCCTTGGAGCTAGAAGCTTCCTTGTCTTTTTTCTTCACAGGACAATTTTTGGCGAAACGTCCTAGTTCGCCGCACTGGAAACACTTGATTTTTGATAGATCCCACTTCTTTCTCCCTTGCTGCCTCTTTGATGCCAAGGCTACATCTTCCTCTTCTTCCTTCTTTACTTTACTTGACCAGGTGTTGAACTGCCTCTTGGTGATCCAACAAATTTCTTCTTGTCGGAGGATCGCCCACATATTGTCCTAGTTGGGAAGGTCCGCTTTGCCCAAGAGACTTTGGACAAAAGTCTATTAGTTCTCTGTGATAGCATTTAGGGCCGTCCTCACCATAACATCATCCTCCACCTTCACCCCCATGCCAGTTAGTTGATCCCGGATTGCTTGAAGTCTGGACAGAAAAGGATCGGTCTCCTCTCCCTTGGCCAACATGAATAACCTCAGTTGGTTCTCCAGAAGCATCTTCCTCTGGACAGACCCTCCTTCATACAGTGTGGTCAGAGCCACCCACATATCATGTGTTGTTGTCTTCTCGGCTATGTGAGGGACCACATGATCTTTGACCACGTCCATGATGAAGCGCTTGGCGTGTGCTGCTGCTTCTTCATGCTTCTCTAGGAGCTTCGCATCAGTTGGCGTGGCCAGGGCTTTCTCTGCATGCCCCCTCAGACCGTATGCCTCCATGACTACCAAGATTCTGGCCTTCCCGATTGCAAAGTTGGACAAGCCGTCCAACCTATCCTGATCACGTAGTCTGTGAGGTGCCATCTGCTCAGTAAATCTGTCGGAACAAATCCTCTTCTCTATGCTAGAGACTCAGATCTAGGGTCCTTGGCGAGAAAGGCACCCTCTGCTCTCTCTGACAACTGACTTCCTCTCTTAGAAGTCTGTCAAATAAAAAATGAATCAGCTCTCTTCGATCCTCTAATCGATCTGCAGATTTCTATGGCTGCAAATCTTTTGAGACAGTGTTCTCTGTTAAATTTTCGGTGCCAGCGGACATGTGGTTCCCTAAGGCTTTGATGTTTTGCCTAGGGAAAACTGTCCACTCTAATGTACTTCTTCTCCTAAAGTAACTTTATAAGTGGTAAAGCCAA
This sequence comes from Pinus albicaulis, assembly GCA_034641835.2. Lineage (NCBI taxonomy): Eukaryota > Viridiplantae > Streptophyta > Pinopsida > Pinales > Pinaceae > Pinus > Pinus albicaulis. The sequence continues at coordinate 595,545,177 of CM076572.1, forward strand.
TTTAATTTAAAAGTGACTTTATAAGTGATAAAGTTACATTTTAATTTTAAAGTGACTTTATTAAAGTCAATGAAGAATTAGAAAGTGAAAAAGTGACTATGGAAATAAAAGGCTAAGTGGGTCTTTATTTAAGTGGGTGAGTTAAAAAATAGAAAGTGAGAATTTAATGCACATTTATTCTCATCCTTTGATCTAAATGAATCTGAGCCATTAGATCTTAGGGTTGTCCAAAAAGTCATTTAGGGTAAAAGAGAGAAGAAGAAAAGATCATTCATTCTTTCATGAGCATTTGAGAGAAGACAAGAGAGAGAACAAAGAGAAATTTCTAAGCAGAGAGGAGGTGGAGAGCAGCAAATCCATACAGTAGCTTGGCACACATCCCAAGACAACAAATCTGTACAACTTTATTGGCATGCATCCCAAGACATAAATCCGTACAACAGAGTTTAGGCACGTTTTCTAAGGAGTACGACACAGATTTTGAGGAGGAAAAGGACAGCAAGCAGAGGCACGAATTTCAAGGCAAGCTGGGCACGAATTTTGAGGCTTGTTGTACCTTTTCCATACAATTCGTACAGTTCCGTACAGGCTATTTTGGGCACGAAAATCGAAGCGACCATACAACATTTAATGCTGTAAATTTTTTGTTGTTTTTCTATTCGCTGTTGGCACGATTTTCGAGGCAGAAGTTTAGCACAGAAATCGAGATAAGTTGGATTTTGTGAATGCGATAATTTTTCCTTTTTTTTCAGTTTCTCTGTAAAGTTTTTCAGAAATAAAGAAGAGCTCTCAAATTGGTTTTCTCCAAGAGTTGTAGGGGGTTTTTCCAGGGTCACATTGACCAACAATCACTGTATCATTATTTGTGTGGGGCTGTTATATTTTTCAGTGCATTTATTTTTGCATTTTCCAGCAGTAGTAAAATCTCCAAATTTGTATTTTCAAAAATAATTGTCAGTTCCAGATTTCAGTGTTTTTATCATGCTTGGATTTAACATTAAATGCATGGAGTGATAAGGGAAAACTGATAACCAGAGTGGGGATTGAAATTTTACATGGTATCAGAGCTTGGTTGACTGGAAATTGCATTTTGGAACAACAGTGTGAAGATTACAGCAAGCTGATTTTTACACAGAAAACAGAAAACCTTTACCCAAATTTGAAATTTCATTTTGATAGGACAGTGAATCATGTCTTTGGGTTCGAGGGTTGAAGACAGGTTAGATGGGCAGAGTAAATACAGTGCATGGAGGGAGAAAGTCCAAAGTATCTTTGAGACGCAGAGGTCTGGGGCATTATGGTACATACCACACAACACCCAGTAGCAGTTCCTGCTGACCCTGTACAGTTAGCAGAGTTAAATAAAAAGAATGTTAAGGCCAAAACACTGATTTTGGATGGAGTCAAAGATCATGTCATTCCTCATGTGAGAGGAAAGACTTATTGTAAATTTTTGTAGATGTTCTATGCTTGATGCAACTTTACTTTTATACCCAATATCAAACAGCAATCACATGAACAAGCAAGTAAAATGGTGATAGAACATACCAATAGATCGACAAAAGACAAGCCAAAAATACACTTAACTTGATCAGCAAAATATGTGTTGTGGTGCGTTATGGCGGTCAACAGGATGCTTCAACCTGCAAAGTATCTACATGGTCAACCAACTAGAATGTGTCACACAACCCTCTCGAACATCTCTATAACAGTCAACCCAAAGTCAACAAAATTCAACAATGTCCAGTCAACAATCAACGCAAAACAGCAGCAGCAAAAGGTCAACGCAGGTCAGTCAAAGTCATCATCCAGCGTCGATTTCTATGCCAGAAAATGCGGACTGCAGAAATCGGAATTTATAAAGAGTTTGAGGTCAAGTTGACCAAAGTCAACGTTGGTCAAATCTACGCTGAAACCCTAGGTCAAAACCAGAAAATCCCTTGCTGCATTTTCCCACGTGTGAGAGAAGAAGAGCCTCCAAGATGATGATTGAACCAATCAGATGATGAGAGAGAATGTGTGATGAGTGATGGTGAAAATGACTTCCAACATTGACCTATATATATCCATAAGTGAGGGTGTGTGACACATCTGTTGGGGCTTCAAGCCTACATTACAATTCTGGCCGACCCTGCACATAAGTGTAATTAATTCAAAATAAATGTTCTACTCATCGGATCAAGATGATCTTTAGATCGATCTTGCACTTCTCCGAAAGAGGAATCCAATAAAAATATTGGCATCTTCATCTGAGCATCACAACATGGAGTTTGGAACTAGTTGTCCAAAATTACACTTATGCACATGAGATGTGGACTGCCTTGACCGGCCTTTACTAGAGCTCAAATGAGAATAGGAAGATGGTCCTAAAGGAGAAACCGAAGGCCACAAGAAGGGCTAAGACTGACAGTGCTACAGGATACCTCACCAAGATCACTTCGAAGAAAGATGAGTTGGAGTCGTAGGAGAGACCATTGCACCCACTGAGTTGGTGAGGATAGCTTTGCATGGACTTCCCAAGTCTTGGGAGAGTTTTGTAAATGGTGTTGTTGCACGGGAGAACCTTCTCGGATGGGAAAGGTCGTGGGATGATTGCATTCAGAATGAGATCAGAAAGAACCATCTAGGGGCAGCGAAACAAGGGGAGGAGGATGACAATGTGGCATTATTGGCAAGAGCTAGGTTGCGAGGAAGCTTCAAACCCCCTTCGCTCCCGTTTCCGAAACGCGCTCCATGCAAAGCGTTTCGGAAGGGAGCGTTTCGGAAACGCTCGGAAACGCGCTCCAGAAAACACTTCCTGAGGGGAGCGTTTTCAGGAGCGCGTTTCCGAACCTGTTGAACCGTTCCCTGTCTTTTCGGGAGCGTTTCAGGAAGCATTCGGGAGCGAACGCTCCCTGAGCGCTTCCGACGTTTAAAAAACGCTTCGGGAGCGTTTTTTAAACGCCGGAAGCGCTCGGGGAGCGTTCGCTCCCGAACGCTCCCCGGAACAAAAAACGCTTCCTGCCGCGCGCAAATTTTTTTAAGTGAAAAATCGATTTTTTTATAATGGGGGGGGTTTCATTTTACATTTTATTGTTTGTTGAGTTGAGAGAGAGAGCAAGAAGGAGAGCAAGGAGAGCGCAAGGCTGACAGGAGAGCAAGGAGCAAGGCTGATAGGAGAGCAAGAAGCAAGGCTGACAATAGACCGTATTTACCTAGTCAAGGACGAATTTCCTGCAGCTTAGGGTTTTGTAGTGACCTGGGCTGCTGACTTTAACAACGCATGGGTCCGAATGGGTCAAATTTGGTGAGAAGTTCGATTTGAAGGCCGCACTGCTTAAGTGTAGAAATCGAGGCCGTACGACACACCAACTCGCGTTGGACTTTTAGCTTGGTCGCCTCGCGTTGACTTTTCTCGACACAACGTTGACTTCTTTGGAGTTGACTTGGGTTGACCTGCTGTGTTAACTGGAGGACCGTTGTGACACATTCTCGGGTTACTTCACCAAGGAGACTTTGCTGGTTGCAGCATCCCGTTGACCGTCGTAACGCACCACCAAAATTTTCTGTTTCTGGTTTGTCTTCTATAAGATCCACTTATATGTTCTATCTGCATTTTACTTAACTATTTGTGTGATTGCTGTAAGAAAAGTAAAGTTGCTCCAAGCATAGAACATCTACAAAAATTTACAAAATGAGATCATGAAGAACCATCTAGGGGCAGCCAAACAGGAGGAGGAGGATGACAATATGGCATTGTTGGCAAGACGCAAAAAAGGCAAAGCAAAGAAGGGAGCTTCCACCAATGGAGGAAAAGGAAAAGGTAAAGGCAAGCAGCAGAACAAAGAAAAGGACTATTCCAAAGTCAAATGTCGGAATTGTCAAAAGATGGGACACTGTTGTTGTGTGTCCAGAGAAGAAAAACAAGAAAGGGAAAGAGAAAACCATGGCAGCTTCTGCAGAGATAGAGGCCTTCTGAGAGAGCTTTGATCGAG